>CM022757.1:29083702-29558702 GCA_012411365.1 Ameiurus melas | reverse complement strand
TTTCAGACACTCAGTTGATTTTGTACTAATCTGTTAAGTTCTTTCTCTCTAACATTCTACATTATTGATTTGTTTCCTTTCATTTTTACAGGGACTGGTATTTAGGTGAATAAATAGAGAAACGTGCTGACAGACAGACAGAAATTGGATAATATCCCATTCAATCATTTTTTTTGGATCTATGCAAATGCAAAGCAGGGGAGAAAGATAAGCATCAAATACTACAGTATAATATACCACAAATAATCCTCCTGTGTTTGTTTGCCACTAAATTTCTTGTTAACTGCAAAATGTATGAGTTATACATGTGACAGTCATATTAGATAACTTTTCTGACTTAGCTTTGCAGTTGAATGAAATCTCAAAATGGATTTTTTAATCTAGCAAGGTTACTCAGGAGTTATTTTTTTTTCCTTTAGCTGACTATAATGATGTGATTTCTGACATTAACAGTCCATTGACGTTCTTCTTATTACTTATGCGAAAACATAACTAATTCCAATTTAAACCTGAGTTACAGAGAACAATTAAATCAGAAACCTGTCAGGAATTATCTCTATAAGAAAGGATATATATATATATATATATATATATATATATATAAATGAAAATGTCCAAATTGGGCCCAATTAGCCATTTTCCCTCCCCGATGTCATGTGATTTGTTAGTGTTACAAGGTCTCAAGTGTGAATGGGGAGCAGGTGTGTTAAATTTGGCGTACTGGTCACTGGAAGTTCAACATGGCACCTCATGGCAAAGAACTCTCTGAGCATTTGAAAAAAAGAATTGTTGCTCTACATAAAGATGGCCTAGACTATAAGAAGGTTTCCAAGATCCTGACATTGAGCTGCAGCACAGTGGCCAAGACCGTACAGCAGTTTAACAGGACAGGTTCCACTCAGAACAGGCCTCGCCATGGTCGACCAAAGAAGTTGAGTGCACGTGCTCAGCGTCATATCCAGAGGTTATCTTTGGGAAATAGACATATGACTGCTGCCAGCATTGCTGCAGAGGTTGAAGGGGTGGGGGGCCTGTCAGTGCTCAGACCATACGTGCACCCTGCATTAAATTGGTCTGCATGGCTGTCATCCCAGAAGGAAGCCTCTTCTAAAGATGATGCACAAGAAACCCTGCAAACAGTTTGCTGAAGACAAGCAGACTATGGACATGGATAACTGGAACCATGTCCTGTGGTCTGATGAGACCAAGATAAACTTATTTGGTTCAGATGGTGTCAAGCGTGTGTGGCGGCAACCAGGTGAGGAGTACAAAGACAAGTGTGGCTTGATTACAGTCAAGCATGGTGGTGGGAGTGTCGTGGTCTGGGGCTGGATGAGTACTGCAGGCACTGGGGAGCTACAGTTCATTGAGAGAACCATGAATGCCAAACATGTACTGTGACATACTGAAGCAGAGCATGATCAGTATGCAGAATTCCAGCCCCAAACACACCTCCAAGACGACCACTGCCTTGCTAAAGAAGATGAGGGTGAAGGTGATGGATTGGCCAAGCATGTCTCCAGACCTAAACCCTATTGAGCATCTGTGGGGCATCATCAAATGGAAGGTGGAGGATCACAAGGTCTCTAAACTCCACCAGCTCTGTGATGTTGTCATGGCGGAGTGGAAGAGGACTCCAGTGGCAAGCATTGAAGCTCTAGTGAACTCCATGCCAAGAGGGTTAAGACAGTGCTGGAAAATAATGGTGGCCACACAAAATATTGACACTTTGGGCCTAATTTGGACATTTTCACTTAGGGGTGTACTCACTTTTGTTGCCAGCGGTTTAGACATTAATGGCTGTGTGTTGAGTTATTTTGAGGGGACAGCAAATTAGTTTTTTTAGTCACCAGGAACATTGTGTGGTCATTTAGGGGCCAAAGAAAAAAATGTTGAAAGAAAAATAGGTACTAGAATCTATCATGCCTGTCATATATCATTCTTGAACACTATGTTAATCCTGCAGGTGATCAACTGAAGACTCTTGTGTCTTTATATACTATAAAGCTTTAGAGTTAATGCACATATCATCATCAGAATGCATTATTGTACTTTACCAGTTTTCATATAATCAACATAAAACCCTGGAAATCAATAAGGATAGTGAAAATAAAGTGATTTTTAGATGTAAATGAATGAACCCTCATTACACACATTTCGCTGTATCTGTGATCCTGATGATGTTGATACACTCATTCAGACACAGGTGCAAAATGTGGAAATAACCATGGCTGTGAAAAACAAAAACTATATTTTATCCCTATTTGAAATAATAATAATAAAAAAAAAACCCTGAGAAATATATCAAGTGGAAGGAGTTTGTTTTAAATAAAAGGATGAACATTTTTTCAAAACTGGTTTACTCACTGAAACTTTATTGTATAATGAATCTGCCATGATGTTTGGAAAGGGTAAGTCGTTCTCTTTCTAATTATCTGAGCAATAGGCGATTCCTGTATATTCAGCTAAGAACACTGAGTGCAGATATGCCCACAAATTGCATTTATCACTTTTAAAGGCTAGACCAGTGTTTCTCAGTGATGCTCCACATCTTAACCCTGCCCTCCACATCCTAAGCCACATCTTCAATTTTTTCCCTATATATATATATATATATATATATATATACAGTTCATCCGGTAACTATTCACAGTGCTTCACTTTTTCCACATTTTGTTATGTTACAGCCTTATTCCAAAATGTATTAAATTCATTCTTTTCCTCAAAATTCTACAAACAATACACCATAATGACAATGTGAAAGAAGTTTGTTTGAAATCTTTGCAAATTTATTAAAAATAAAAAGCAAAAAAAAAGCACATGTACATAAGTATTCATAGCCTTTGCTCAATACTTTGTTGAAGCACCTTTTGCACGAATTAGAGCCTCAAGTCTTTTTAAGAATGATGCTACAAGCTTGGCACACCTATTTTTGGGCAGTTTCTCCCATTCATCTTTGCAGGACCTCTCAAGCTCCATCAGGTTGGACGGGGAGCATCGGTGCACAGCCATTTTCAGATCTCTCCAGAGATGTTCAATCAGGTTCATGTCTGGTCTCTGGCTGGGCCACTCAAGGACATTCACAGAGTTGTCCTGTAGCCACTCCTTTGTTATCTTGGCTGTGTGCTTAGGGTCGTTGTCCTGTTTGAAGATGAACCTTTGCCCCAGGCTGAGGTCCATCGCCACAGCATGATGCTGCCACCACCATGCTTCACTATAGGGATTGTATTGACCAGGTGATGAGTGGTGCCTGGTTTCCTCCAGACATGATGCTTGCCATTCAGGCCAAAGAGTTCAATCTTTGTTTCATCAGACCAGAGAATTTTGACTGAGAGTCCTTCAGGTGCCTTTTGGCAAACTGCAGGTGGGCTGTCATGTACCTTTTACTGAAGAGTGGCTTCCGTCTGGCCACTCTACCATACAGGCCTGATTGGTGGAGTGCTGCAGAGATGGTTGTTCTTCTGGAAGTTTCTTCTTTCTCCACAGAGACATGCTGGAGCTCTGTCAGAGTGACCATCGGGATTTTGGTCACCTCCCTGACTAAGGCCCTTCTCCCCCGATCACTCAGTTTTTTGGACATTTTCACTTAGGGGTGTACTCACTTTTGTTGCCAGCGGTTTAGACATTAATGACTATGTGTTGAGTTATTTTGAGGGGCCGGCAAATTTACACTGTTCCACAAGCTGTACACTCACTACTTTACATTGTAGCAAAGTGTCATTTCTTCAGTGTGGTCACATGAAAAGATATAATCAAATATTTACAAAAATGTGAGGGGTGTACTCACTTTTGTGAGATACTGTATATATCCCTTATTCAGGAGACTGTATTTTAAAGATAATTTTGTAAAATCCAAATAAGCTTTACAGATCTTTATTGGAAAGGGTTTAAACAATGTGTTTCATGCTTGTTCAATGAACCATAAACAATTATTGCACATGTACCTGTGAAAAAGTCCTTAAGATACTAACAGTTTAAGGTGGTAGGCAATTAAGGTCACAGTTACAATAACTTGGGACACTAAAGACACCTTTCTACTGACTCTGTAAAACACCAGATGAAAGATATCTAGGCTGCCTGCTCACCTGCATGAACATGCCATAGACCTGCTGCAGGGAGGCATGAGGACTGCACATGTGTCCAGAGTAATAAACTGCAATGTCTGTAATGTAAGACGCCTAAGACAGTGCTACAGGGAGACAGGAAGTACAGTTGATCATCCTTGCAATGGAAAATTACATGTAACCATGAAACTTGTTTAAAGTTTGCTATCAGTCATTTGGACAAGCCAATGAACTAGTAGAAGAGTGTAGTCCGGTCAGACGAGAGAGCATACTTTTTGGCTGCCATACTACACACCATGTTTGGAGAAGAAATGGCACTACACCTCACCCTAGAAACACTGTACCAACAGTGAAGTTTGGAGTGGAAGCATCATGGTGTGGGGCTGTTTTTCATCGCATGGTACTAGCAGACTTCATATAATTGAAGGAATTGTGAATGGGGAGCCCTTTACCACGAGATTCTTGAGAAGAATATGCTGCCATCCACCAGGATGATGAAGATGAGACATGGGTGGACCTTCCAACAGGACAACGATCCAAAGCATACAGCAAAGGAATCTCTCAATTGGTTTCAGAGAAAAAAAAAACAAGGTATTAGAATGACAAAGTCAGTAACCTGACTTGAATCCAAACGAACAAGATTTAAAGACAATATATTTACAAGAATGGGCCAAAATCAAACCTGAATACTGCGGCCAATTAATTTCTTCATACAGGAAACATCTTGAAGCTGTCATTACAAACAAAGGCTACTCCACTAAGTATTAAATAAACGTGTGGTGAAAATTCCATGTGAAAAGCTTCATTGGAAATATATTTACTGAAAAAAAATGTTGATGCATCCAATACTTATTTCTCCCCAACGTATATGGATATATGGATTTTGCCAAGGTCAAGCCCTGCTCTGTATGTGTATCAGGTTGAGAGACTGAAAATTTGAATTCATAATAATGTGATAACCATCCATGGTTATGAATCCAAAGGATTATAATTGGCCCTACTCTCTCGGTAGGAAGGATGACATTAGACTTACCCCTGTTGGTCAGAATGACTCTAAACTATTGTAAATATCTGCATGAGCTGCTGATTGCATAAATGTGGCTTCATGTGCATCAAAGGAAACTTTTGTCCTCCCTGTTTGGTTGCTGGTTGAAGATATATAACAAGTGGGTGAAAATTTGTAATGAATTAAAGGATTTGTAATGAAAGAAAACGTAGTACAAATCTGAAGAAAAAGAAATGTATACAAGATAGCCCATTCCATACAGTTTTTAATTTCCTCCCATATAAGCACAGGTCCACTTTTGAATAATGAAGGAACAAATAATAGCATTTCCTCTTTTGGAGTCAGGTGGATGAAGCAGGGATTTATATGGAGGGTTTTTACAAAATCTCACTGTATATGGCAACCTCAGAACCTGCAGACCTCACAGCACATTGTTTAACAGGACATTGCTTTATTCAGGTGTTTCCACCTCCTGAATATAATGATAGAAGATAACAAAAATACAGTGTTTCTATACAATTTCTCTTCAAAAGTACATTGTAAAAGCCACCACATCAGTCTGAGATCAGCCCATTTGTGTTGCTCTATCTGGCTTTGAGTGTTCCTCTGGGTTGTGAACATTGTTTTGCAGCTCAATATACTAACCTCTCATGCTCCAGATATGCACAGCTGCTGCCAGCATGCACAAACTCAGCATTTCATCACTCTCTTCATCATATGCTGCAGTTCCTTTTATTTATTTTTCCTGCCACATTCTCCCACTGGCCAGGGTGGTTTTGGCAAAACATGCTTAAGCATGCATAACGGCCAAGTAATCAATAATGCAGCTGCATTCTTTCAGCTTCCTGCAAACACATGAGACATTCGAAGGAGGATAAATGGATGTTTGTTTTAATAAAGCCCTCTGTTTTACATTTTCCTTGATGAGTGTATAAAATGTGTTAAGGTAGTGTCACATTAACTAGTTACAAGTGTGAGGTGTTCTGTCCTGTCTCTTCATCGTGAAAATTTCCTCCCAATTATTTGCAGTTGTGCTGCCAGATGAGTCGACATCATCTGAAGACAATGAAGTAGTCACGATTGTTTGAAAGCTAGTACCAAGGGACGCCTTGCTTGTGTTAAGGCCTACCTGTTTTAATTAGATAGCTATGCCTTGCTAAACACAGCTGTGGGCTTGTTCAGTTCTAGCTCAGCCAGCGCTAAGCCAGCTGTGGGACAGGCATCCCTGTCAGCTCCACAATCCTCCCCTGAAGAGAGCCAATCAGTCGTTCTCTCTTGGGAACAGCTGGACTGCCGACAGGTTTTTTCTTACATGTTGGCCAACAAGCTGATGCTCAATGACTTTAGAAAATTTACACACGATAGAACCAATTTATTTTTGGTAAAATAGCACATCCACAATGTAAGTGTGTCTGCATCTATGAATAACTGTGCGCATTTTCTGTACAACAGATACATATTCACCTAGAGACCTCTCTTCTATATGAAGTCTTCCTCACAAATGCCCCCACAGGCCTACATTCCTGTCAGGAGAAGCTGCAATATTCATGTGATGTGCTCTTTGTAATGCACTAAACAAAGCTGCTTCATCCTTGGGCCAGTCAGGCTGGTCACTGGTGCGAAATAAGAGATAAGTGCTAACATTTCCAACAAGAAAAGTTTTTTTTTTTTTAACAGAAGCAAAACAAATAGTTGCATGCACCACGAGTTCTACACACTGATTCAAACATGCAGGTGACATCCAGATACACACAGTCAGAACAACATCTGTTTCAACTCAGTCTTCTATTGTGTGATCCAGACTGTATTCACATTCAGTCAAGTTGATGGACATTCAAAAATCTGTTTAATAAATTTTGACAGAAACAGTATTCTTCACTTAAAGCAAGACATTAGAGGTGAAAAACTTAATTGTTCAATACCACAGATACGATTAATCTTTGCCAGCTGATTGCATTAAATTTATTTACGCAAATGAGCATTTAATTAAATATGCATACATTTACATGTTTAATAAATGAAAATCTTTGGTCTTGAATGTTGTTAGAATTAAAATGCTTATATGCACTATGAAGATTCTCTCTAAAGAAAGGCTTTTACAAAACAGTTTGTTGGAATATTTTTTACTTTTTAAACGAGAAAATAATATGAAAAAAGGGAACATAATGAATGCATGTATTCTTGATTATTATCTAATCTATTTTGATTCTGATTATATGTATAAAAACCAGTGATTTTTATGTAATATGATTTCATGTGTCTCCATATAGCAAGAAACAAGGAAACATATGGCATGATGTATTTGTGCCGACTGGGAACTAACGTTTTTTTTAAAGAGCTAACATTCAGAAAAATCATTTAGATGAGTGGTCACAAGTGTGCAATACATATTTCTGTTTAGTTTTGACTTTTATATATATATATATATATATATATTTCCATTGGGATTAAGAGCATATTTTATAGATGCACTTTATGTAATGATTGGCTTGCCTTAAAGGTTGCTGTTTGATTAAATTTAGTCCACTAACTGTCTACAAATGTGTAAGTGTCATAGGTATAGAGGGATTCCAAATACTAAAATGTTGTGTTTTGAACAGTATTTACATGTTAACCAGCAAAAAAGGAAAATTATAAACTGTAAACTGCCCCTATTAAATGAAATGGCCCTACTCCTGTCTCCTTTTGCACCAGCTGTCAAGGAAATATAGGTTCTTACTGTGTCTTATAATAACTAAAATAAAATGTGGTTGTTTAGTGGTTTGACTACTTGTAGCATATAAAAACAGTGCATAGAAAGATTGTTGAGTATTAAATGTGTTCCCTGTGGTGGTGTGGCACAGTAAATGGAATTGAGTAATTACTAAGACAAATATCTTTCAAAGGTTTCTATTTCACTGAAAAAGCAGGCGCCAACTGGGACTTTTGTTAGCAATCAGAAGAAGTGAATTGTATTTAACTTCCTCTGGTATGGCGGAACCCCGTTAGCTTAATCACACTTCACAATCACAAGGGAGGATTTGAAGGGCTTTTGCTACAGCAAAGCTTTCTAACCAAACAGCTTTTGTAAGTCATAGTATTACAGGACTATATTTCTTTAAAATTGGCAAAAAAATAAAAATTAATTTAAACTACAAAAATCTGTTTAATCCAGTCTACTACCAACAACTGGTTTTATTTCATGATGAATCAAACATGAACACAAAATATTCAAAAGAAATTATGTGAAAAGAAATTATTCAAGAATACACCATCAAAACTGATAGAAATACATATTGTTTTTCATCTTCTAACTAATCTAGTTCAAGGATTTTTTTATAATTCATTTTTGTTTACTTGAAGTCATAGAATCTGACTTTTGGACTGCATGCCTCCATCAAATTGTTTTCAAAACATGGTTTAACCTTGGAGCTCCAGCTTCACCAGCCATCCCTACACCAATAACACACCTACTATACATTACATGTTTTGCTATATATTTAATAAGCTTGAGCCCCAGGCCAAAATCTCTCAATCTGAACAGGGTATTCCATCCCTCTTTGCCACCAGTCAGAGGATTTGCCCATGGCAGAAGGTGCTGGTAGGTCCCCATTGGCCCCGAGTGACACCCTGCACTCGGCAGGACACAGAAGGACACTGAGAAGGACTGTGGATCCATAACCATCAGGGGAACTGGATAAAAATACATTGCTGACAAGTCAATTAATCAGGTTTTCAAGGTGCCACGGTAGAATAAACTAGTAAAGAGGTGAGGAGCAGTGTGTTTACAGGAGTCATTAAAGGCTGTTGGTATTGGGTAGAATGATTTGGCTGTTGGCTGTTGACTGTAAAATAAATAGCAGTAATTTTTTTAATAATGCCAACGATTGATATGGTAGATACACAATAAAAGTGCAAATGATTAAGAATTAAGCCTGGCATCAGTTGCATGGGCTTGCTTTATATAGTATAAGACTGTCCTCTAAGAGAGGCACTGTAAAGGACAACATGCCTTTGCCTGGGTCACTGAGTGTACTGCTATTTAAATCCTCTCATGAAAATCAGCTTTTCATTGTCTTCGCCTTGGGCGTTTATACCTACACTCCATTCCACTGCAGGTGAATGTGTGCAACAAATAAAGATTACACCCACAGATTCTGTCTTTTTAAGGCAAGACACTACAGCTGAATAGGGTCTTTGTTTTTTTTTAACACTGGATATCATAAACAATCTTCACCAGTTGATTGTTGATATTCTTTTTATTCTTTGCTCAATGCTTTGGATGATGTTAGAATTCTCTCTCAAGAGAAAGTCTTTTACAGAACTGTTGGAAAATAATTTCTTTGTTGTTTAACAAAGAAAACACTGTGGGCTGTTCTAATTTTATTTTATTTTTTTCAGCATAAAGTCGATGTAATGTAAATCGAAAATGTATCAACATTTTGGGAAATTCCTCTGTAATAACCTTTTAAGTCGGAATTAAAATAAAAATAAAATTCTGTGAATGCAGGTCATCTAGCAACTGAGAATTTTGGTTCTGAATATAGAAAAGTCTTGAGTAAAATTTTTTTTTCCTCAAAAGCAAATGCCTGGAGGTCAATTGAAAATGGCCAGATTGACAGGAATTGAACAGGATTGACAGGAAGGTTACGTAAGTCAAATAACCACTCTTGAGAAGAAAAGCACCTCAGAATGCAAACCTTGAGGTGAATTGGCTACAACAGCGGAAGCCCGCATTTGGTTGCACTTTTGTTAGATCGGAGGCATAGCTCTTGTTAGATCTTGTAGGAATCGGAGGCTACAGTGGGCGGTTGAAGATTGGAAAAAGAGCAGGTGATGAATGAGGAGGTTTATAGGTGTTCCTATTAATGTGGCTGGTGAATGTATATAAGGAAACTTCTGGGATATAGCGCATGATGTGATTCTGCCATGAGTGGCGTTTAAAGCCTTCATCAAAGTCACTAAGATTAGGATAATGTGGTAGAGATGAGTGGACATATGCAGTGAAAATAAACTTTTCTGTTGCATTTTTCTACTACAGTTTAAAAGAAGACAGGTTATGGATGCAGTTTATCTTTATCTTTAAAAAGATCATCTTTATCAGAAATCTGAAAAATTATTGGTGTGATTCTACCTGCCTTAAATTGTTCATGTAAATTCTCCTTCATGCAGGTTTTAGCTGTCAACCCTTGTAATCCTGGCTAGAAGAGATGATATGTGACCTCCTGTAGGAGGTGCTGTCAGGGCAGTGTGAACTTGTCAGTGCTGTCCAGGAGCTCCAAAGCAGTAACCACAAACAAGAGATCGGGCTGTGTGCTGTGTTTATATGCTGCTGACTCTGTAAAACTTACACACTGAGATGAGTTTGCACTCATCCAACAGTTTGTTCATTAGTGACTTGAAAAAAAAATTGAATTAGTGTCTCCTACCATATGTGAGCGTAATGTGTTCAGGCTGGACAACTTTGCATTTCCATCTGGAGTAGAACTGATGATCAACTAAATATTTAGCAGCTGAACACGACAGTAGAATTCAGGTCAGCATTATTAGTGCTGTTTGTTTTTGCAGTATGTGTTGCCTGGCTGATTTCCTTTTTAGCATGTTATCGCAAATTTCCACTCGCACAACTGATTCACCAGATCTCCATAGTGCTCTCAGATATTAAGTGTGTCATCATTCAATTCAGAGTCATATAATCATAGCTGCTTCTCCTCATTTCCACAGTATTTAAGAAATCCTAGATAAAATGAGCACGTTTGTTCTTATGTGCAATTTCCATATTTCTTTTGACAAGGTAGTCTGGTCAATAGCACCAGCACTAGCACTGTGGACTGGATCATGTTGAAGTGATCAGATGCTCATTCTCCTGACATTGAGACTGAGATGTAAGGAGCAAGTGAAGTCTTCGGGGCCTCCATTACTACACATGATGGATGATATCCCTGACAGAACACACAGTCAAAAGTCTGCCAAAACGTATTGCTGTATTGATTTTTAGACAGAATCCTGATGAAGGGCACCACACTGCTCTTTTTATAACAAAAAAAAAAAAAAAAAAAAAAACATACCCATGGCTGTGAGAGTTCTGGGGTAAAGTACAGATGATATGAGGTCCAGTATGAGGAGACTTTTGATGCCAGCTGCTTTATGTTGTATCGCACTGGGTATCACAAATGTGATGGATCTCAATATTTTTTAACAAAAGAAAAAAATGCATGAATTATCACAATATTTCACATCATGCAAATGGTGGCTGTTTGGTTTCAGAAGTATCTGGCATAGAATGTTTCAGGGATGCTAATGATTAATCGACAATCGATTAATTGTCGGTTAATAATTCAATCGATAAAACATATCGATGGTTGATTGAGCAAGGTCATCGTTAGAGGGTGTAGTTTTTAGGGCTCATGGGCAAAAAGCGTGCAGCAGACTTACGAGGAAAAATGAAGCGAGCGTTTTATAGTTACATCTGGGAGCATTTTAGTTTAAAAGGCGATAATGTTAATTGCAAACATTGTGATTGTGTTTAAAAATACAATACCACAACGAGCACTATGGTATAACATTTAAAAAGGTGCATCCAGCAGTTTCCATGACAGGATATGAACACAACCAACAATAACCTCAGTTTTAAGCCAGGGGAAAACTGGAGGTAAAAAGGCTGAAGGACTAACTGAATAATTGTGTAAAATGATTGCAAATCCTATAATAGACAACATGGTTTTCAAGACTTCATTCGTTCATTTCGATCAATTTCATTCAGCTGAACTACAACATT
The DNA here is from genome assembly GCA_012411365.1 of Ameiurus melas. Classification (NCBI taxonomy): domain Eukaryota; kingdom Metazoa; phylum Chordata; class Actinopteri; order Siluriformes; family Ictaluridae; genus Ameiurus; species Ameiurus melas. Next base: position 29,546,875 of record CM022757.1, on the reverse strand, counting down.
CTGTCAAGAATGGATTCCCGAAACAGATTAGCATGTCATCTAATGGGTACGTTTAGCTTCTGAACATGTAATATATAAATAATGAAATGTTATCCATGTGAGGTATGTAAGTCTCTAGTTCAAGCAGGACCTTTGAAGTAATAACTAAATGGTGTAGGCTTGTAACATGAGTAAAAGTACGCTTTTTTGTATTCTCAGAATTTTCCCTAATATGCACAATGTCCTATGCACATTTGGGAAGAAAATAACACTTATAATAACAAAACAACCTATTTGATCACATGGACGGACACAACATGAATAGGCTCACATGCACTCTGTTGCCAGAGTGCGCACCTGAGACAGCATTAGTGACACATTGCATATTATAGTCATTATATTTGATTATTAAATGTCATTTTTATCAAATGATCATAATCACATCTATTCAGTTTAGAGTCCTATGAGCCTGTTATTTAGAGTAAAAAAACAAAAGAAAAAACTTTTCATTTGGGTGAGCAAGCTGGCGTTTTGAGTGGGATTTTCACACCCTGTCATGCCAGTGGCTATATGCCACTGCAGTAAACGCATCTTGCAGTATTAAGTTTAACAATTAATCGATGAATTGATCATTCATATAAATGACATCCCTAGAATGTTTATTGACATTTTTGGGGAAGGTGGAGATGGATAGAGGGTGACCCTATTTCCCATTAAAACAGTGAATACAGTTTCTATATGCTGTTCTTTTGTATTTAGGAAAGCTTCACTATGATGAAGAAAATCAACATCTGTTGTGCTGTTAATTTGTGTGCTTTAACCAAAAGCTAAGAAACTAATTCATAGATTGTTGTTTTATGCTTGTTTCTTTTTATTTTGATAGTTTGGTGCTTCAAGAGTAAAGATTAGCTTTTCCATTAGCAATTTGTAAGCTCTTGTCTTTCAGTGGTCAGTTACCTCTTTATTAAACCAGTTTATCTCTCCATGCAGACCACATTATGTGTTTTTGAAAGCAACAATAGTTTGGTTGATGTGATATATACCAAGCTGTTTTAATCTTAAAAGGAAAAGTTAATGGTTGAATTGTAGATATTGTGGAGTGGCACACTGCAGCAGATTCTCAACTCTAAAACCAACCCAGAAAGCAAACAGTTATATTTAATTAGATTCTGTGCATATTTCACAGACAGAAGTGTGTAAATCCCAGACATCAGAATAACCAGGGGAAAGCATGCTTTTCAAGAGAGCTGTCAAAAACATTTCAACCAAAAATAAATGGTAGAATGGCTCCTAGATTAAGTTTATTTAGTACTTCACAAGGACGAGGCAGACTCAAGTATAAAATCTCTTTCGCATAATGTGTCTCTTTTCAATTTTGTCTGTCAGTATTTGCAAATGATTCTTACATTATAATGATTTGAAACTCTTGTTCCTGTGATACAGGCCTACATTCTTTCAGAGCCCCTGAATCAGTGATTGATAGAGCACAGGGTTAATGCTTGATTCTTATGATACAGTACACCTGTCATAGAGAAGTTTTTCATCCAAAAAGACTTTACTGTGTATGTTAGAAACCATGTGCTTTATAGGGAACAAAGAGCAAAATCATCAGAGCACAGACTTGAGTGACTACTGATTTAAATATTTCTCTATAACCCAATGTCTTCAGCTGTGGAAACAGTGCATGTTTTCAGGTAATAACCGCTAAACAGTTTAGCTGCGAAGGCAGTATAGGTTTTTACAGTGCTGTATTTCTTCCGCCTCATCAAAGTGCTCTAGAAAATTGTTTGAACTGCACTTTGAAGCTGTCAAATCCCTGCTGTCAAGCACATTGTGATGGACCACTAGTTCCATCTGGCTCCGATGTGTTGAATCAGAAGAATTTTCTCCAACTCTATTTGATTAAGTTCTTTTTTTAAGTACAGTTTCATTGTTTCTTGTGCCAATATGTTCCTTTCCTACATAATAAAGCAGTTCGGCAATAATGCTATAAATGAAACTGCTCTTGCATATCCTGAAACAAATTGAATAATTTGATTTGACATAATTTGATTTATGATGAACTACATAACTTTTTACAAGATCATTTTACCGCTCTAATGGGTGGTTAATTTGGAGTCTCCTTTACACTCTTTCCCTAATTTGTTTCACTGTTTCATGCTGCTGGAAATGTATGAGGTGCTGTTTCTCCACAGGCAATGCTGACAAGGAAGAGAGGGACTGTGTGTCCTTTAGTCATCCTCTGGGGGACACTCAGGACTCATGTTCCTCCAGAGTTCAGCCTAATTGTGTGTTTCTTGCTTGAACTCGTTTTTATTTGGAGTCGGCAGAAAAAGGGGGAAGAAGGCGAGGGCTAATAAGTCAGCCTTTGATTCCTTTGTTTTCCCCTGTGTCTGTATGAGTGGCCAGTAGAGACACCTAGTTGATCCTTGCTTTAAAGCCATCATCCTGAGAGCAGGCGAAAAGATTCTAGAACAGAGTAAGACAAGACCTGGGCTTCCAGCACATCTTTGATATAGTTGTAAGATTGTGGCAGTCTCAAGAGCCTGAATAGCTGCGTAGTTACATGGTGAGAGTACAGTGCTACTCATGACCTTTACGTCATACAGCACATTAAATATGGTACCAAATTTCAAAGGTCCAAACATTTTCATCATGTGTATCAGGATGTATTTGTTTATAGAGACTTAAAAGCACTTCTGTAAGTTGCTCTGGATAAGGGTGTCTGCTAAATGCCATAAATGTAAACGTATGTATGGGGTGGAATCCTGTAGAGGATAAAGCACAAGCCTACTTTAGGTATAGATTTTAGCCCATTAAACATTGTCCTAGGCTGGGGTAACAATAGGACAATGTGTACACTGCATTCACTTATCATAAGCACAATGATAATAATAATAAATAATAATAATAATAATAATAATTCAACTGTTCAATCAGATGTAAAAAAAATTTTATTAGACTTCCGTTACTTTTGTTCTGTTGTTTCTCTTAATGCACAATAGTGTTTTGATAATACCCAAAATATGAATATATATAATTTTATTACAGTAATTCCAGCACCACCCTGGGAAAAAAATAGTAAATGCAATTTAAATGTTAGGAAAAGTGAGGTCTGATATCGAGGACCTTAATGTATTTTGTCCTGAGGTACTGTTTAACAATAATACCATTCGAAATGCCCTTCTTCTAGGACATGATGTAGCTTGAAATAAGAAGGCACTGCTCCATTGGTTTGTAGTCTTTACAAAGCTGGGACAAGGACATTCATATATACTTGCACATGGGGAATTTAGTGCAAAGTGTGAAATAAGAAAACATTTGAACCATAACAAGTGAAGTGACACCACATGGAAGAGGTGAATCAGTAAATACGAGAATGAGCAAACAATTATTTTATAAAAGCCAGGTTACTATACTTTCCATTCAGTCAATTAGAAAACCTGCTTACTTTTCCTATAAGAAAAATTATTCTCAGAAGAGCATCTTTTTAAGAAATAATTGTATTTTGGCCCTTCACTAAAAAAAAATTATAAAAATAAAATTTTTACATTTGAAAATATATTTGTCATTAATCACACAATGGGAAAACCAGGGCACTTTCAAAACAGTTTTTTTATTGACTTGTATAAATCTAGTAAAAATTCCAGTACACAATGAATTGGTCATAATTAAAAGGTTTCACAAAGAAAAGTTTGAAAAATGTTCGCCCATGAGCACTCATGCACAGTGAGGATAGTGAGAGAAGCACAGAACTTAAAGATCACAGATTCAAAATTGCACAGTTTAGCTGATTGTTGAGGTTGTCATGTTTCAAAATCAACTACAAGACACACCACCATCAAAATATATTTGGAAAGGTTACAAAGAAGAAGGAATTGTGGTCACTTGAGACTAAAATTAACCACACCGGCTGCATGTTTGGCGACTGTCACGTATCGAGGTTGAGGCAGAAGCAAGTGCAGATATAAACATTTAATATAAACAAACAGACTACAAAACAAAAGACATTAAGACAACTAGGCATAACACTGAGGCATGAAACAAAACATAGAGACATGAAACACGGAAGTCTAAGACAACGAAAGACAAGGAAACAATGCAGACAATGACTATAAAAATACACACGAGTGCTCATTAACAAAAACGTGAATCAGGTGCAGGTGGTCATGTGACAGGTAGTGCAGTGCAGTGGCTGATGGGAACTGGAGTCCAGAGTTTCTTGATACATGACAGCGACAAAAGGGACCTGCAAACAAGGAATTGCATTCTGAATTGACCACCAATCAGTTAAGAAAGCAGCTGCACAACTGCATTCTTAAAGTCAATTCTCTGTTATATAAATAAATAAATAAAAAATAAATAAATAAATAAATAAATAACAATAAAAAATAAAAACCCTGGCTGCCAAATACGATAATTGTAAATGTAAATATAAACTGAAGCATTAAGTTCATAGGCACTCCGGTTTCCTCCCCCAGTCCAAAGACATGCATGGTAGGCTGATTGGCGTGTCTAAAGTGTCCGTAGTGTATGCATGGGTGTGTGAGTGTACATGTGATTGTGCCCTGTGATGGACTGGTACCCTGTCCAGGGTGTACCCCGCCTTGTGCCCAATTCTCCCTGGGATAGGCTCCAGGTTCCCCCGTGACCGAGAAGATGGATGGAAGTTCATAGGCACAAAACTAAAAATATAATATAGTTTAAAATATTCTGCTTGGAGAATTGGACCAAGTTCCTTTTACAAGCGTCTGCAACCTTATTAGACAATATAGGTCATGGTTCAATGCTTTTATTCTTTCATGGGAAGGCTTCACAAAATAATTGTGGTGGTGCCTGATAATGTAGAAAAAAAACTTTGTCTAAACATTGCACTACTTACTTCATCTTTGCCTAAACATTGCACTACAACATACAGAGGTAAAGTTCAAAATATTACTTAATGCATGTATATAATATATTAATGTCTGCTCATATTTATGAATAATGTCAAAAAATGTTGCAGCTGGATGTACTCTATATAATTAGCAGACTCAACATGATATCGACATCATTATATATGTACTGTCCCAATTGCAGTTGAAGGTGATCAACATAGAAATGTGTACATTATATATTATATCTGAGAATCTCTCTGCGAGGCCTAAAAAACAGTCTTGTAATAAGTCAATATGTAAGCATCTGCTCCCAGATGCTTCACTTTGCCCTGATTTTCGAGAGTTTAGACGATCTCCTGAGATTAATCTGTGCACAGTAATATTATTAGGGTTTACTCCTACAGAGTTAAATTTGATTCACTTTAACTCTGTGGGAATTCCACACTAATGATTTTACGATGCTTATATTGTCTGCAGGTGGAACAATAGGCAATTATTGCTTTCTGTTGTGCTTTCAGGAACTTCATATATTATCATTTCTTCGTGATTAAATATATACTTTGTGAAATGAGACAAATTCTCTGTACCGTGTGTCCGCAGCAGTTGCTTAGTCTGAGTGTTTGTGGCTGAGTTCTGAGTTTTCGACTAAGCTGAGGGCAAAAAGAATAATAATGACCCGTTGATGTGAGCCTACCATTTGCTCTGTAGTGGTTAGGCAGATGAAATTGTTTAGGAGGAGAGAGAATATTGTAAGTCATTTGCCTGCTGTATTAATTAATCATTGGCGTCGAGTTCAGGCTGCAATGAGGGAGATGTCTGTGGAAATGCATGCTCAGCTCGGTGGGAGTCTGATTGCGTCTCATCTCTGAATGCCTTCATTTATTGGGATGATTGGGTGCTGTGCAGAGTCCTGCGTGACTTTCTGAAATAATCAGAGAATGAGTTCCGTATCTATGCACACACTGTGAAACTGCCGGCACACTGGAATGACAGAGAAAATGATGTGTCAAATGTCACACATGGCCTGACTTTAATGGTGTACGCTGTAACTGAGCGAGTACCAACCACCCACATCATTCCAGAAGGTCACTCTGTGTGTGGCGATGAAGAAACACAGGATGCTCCACCAGGGCCTAATAAAAGAGCTGTTGTCTGTAATTTTCATTCTTTCATAGATCACAGCCAAGAGATGAGGATTAATATGCAATCTAATACTTGAGCACATGTCTCTTATTGAGATATTTGATAAGGATGATAATGATCACCTGCATTTGTAACTCGTATTCTGTTCACTTCTTGACATTCGGAGGTCATGTGAATGGCCATGGAAGGTTACTGTTTGGTCGAGTTATACATTCCGAAGGAAAGCTTGGTGAATTATTGTTTCACTGTTAGAAGTGAGGTGTTTATTCTCATGAGAAGGGATATTGCATTAGCTTACAGACACCCACATTACACCCACAAGATGCCAGAGGCTCCATTAGCTCCTTTAATATGGAGCTCACTCTTTCTGTTTCTTTAAGCCCCCTGCCTTTGTCACAAATGTGTTATTGTTTCTAAATATTTACAGTGTGCCCAACCCCCTAAAGAGCTCAAACTCAAACAGCGAAATCGCACCAATTTTTCGAATGTGCGAGAGGCTATTTTCTGCCTTTGAAGCATTTTCCATGCTCTGAGTACACTTGGTCCTGTTAAGCTTGGCCCCAGAAATACACTGCCGGCAATGTGCTGGCAGCAGTAGAGCATATGCAGCTCCACTGGCCTGCTGTGCCCACCTGCAGAGCTGCCGGCATTCGCATCATTGTCTTAAATGCGAAGTTGGCATGCTCGACAGGCAGCCGCCATGCAATCCCCATCCTTTCCCATCCGTAAACACAAACCCCACACTTCTGTGTTAGCAACAAAAAAAGAACCCAGCAGCACCTCTTTCTGGCTCAGCGCGGAGGTGACTTTACTCCCACGCAAAGGTCAGAGTCTGATTCAGTCTCCTCTGTGTGGTCACTTATCTCAGTGGGGATTGAAGAAAACTGTTTGATTAGGGTGTGAGTGGAAGCTGAACATGCTTTTTATCCTCTGAGTGCTCAGACATGCTGTAGATACTGATACAGATCATTCACAATGAGGACTATATAAACTTCACAGTACAGTCATTGAAGATTAAGCAATCAATTTAAAATAAGTTTTCGAGCTGCATGTTGACTAATCATATTACTACAGATAAAGTAATAATTGATCATAAAAATAAAAAAAAATCCTAAATAATGTACAATTGTGTTGATTCTGTAGCCCACTCCACAAGAACATTGTGCTCTGAAGTGTAAATATCAGCACAAGATATTCAACACGTTTTGAATATCTTGCAGCTTGCGGTATCAAAGATAAAGAAGCATGACTCACTAACTCTTCAGCACTTGCAGTAATACTGCTCGATCCTGTTGGGTTATACATAATGAATGCTTACACAAGCAACCAAACTCATGGCTTGTGTTACTCAAATTGGAGAGAATCAAATGGAAAATGAAGCAGAACAGTTGACCAAATCTTCTAATGCCAAAACAGCTTCCAGATTTGTTACTGGGAGTTCAGGAAGAGCATAAAGAATGATCAGCTGCCATTACCATAGGCATTATTTTACATGTTTTACAGTATGCGTGCATAAATCAGAGCAATTCCGTGATTTAAAATGTTATGTTGAATTATAAAAGTCAAATGCAAAAACAAGGCTGGTTAATCTTCAGCTTCGCCTTGGGGGGAGGGGAGGGGGTGTTGGGGTGCTGGGCTGTGTATGGTGCGCATTGTTCAGAAAAAGATTGACAAAGGGAAACCGAGAGAAGACATCAAAGACTCTGGCTGATGAGGCTGAGGCATCCTTTGTAGGAGAAGACATCTGAAGCAGGAAAGTGTGTTTTTCTTGTTTTGTTTTGTTTTTGTCTAGACAGAAAAACCATTGGCTAAGCACATTGTCACAAGGACATCATGATTAAAATAGATTAGGTCACTAATGCTGTGGTGATCATGAAGCAAACTCATTTAGCACCCAAGGTGTAATAGAAAAGTACAGTCTTTACAGATAATCAATAAATGAGTTTTATTATCTGACGGACTGTAAATCGATGAACATGGTCTAAATGAACACCTTACGGTTTGCTCTAACATAGTAGTCTTGCTCTCTCAAACCCTTGTGGGCTTACAGAGCCATGCCACAGTTAACTCCTATTTCTCAGGTATCGTGGCTTCCTCAAAGACTTTTTTATCATGCCAACAAACGAAGATGAAAATCCTGCCTGCTGAAAACAAAGAATCACTGTTTCTCTCCATAAAGAGAAACAAGTCCAGCATAGCAACACTTTTGGTTTGAAGCCTTGCCAAAAGCTACATGCCTTATCTCAGTCAAAGTGAAGAAGTGCAAGGATCTCTCCCTGACAAGAGTGTTGAAGATAAAATTATCATATTTCACACTTGTGTCTCTCACAATCTGGAAGGCAGAGAGCAGGTGGTTTGCTCTCAGGGGAATCAATGCCTGACGCTCAACACTAGATCACGAGGCCTCATCTATCAAACTGCTCCTCGCCTAGAGATAAATGTTACAAGTGCACAATTGCAGTCGGATTTTATGAGTCTTGCCTAAATCAACTTGTCATAATGTGTTGGCAGACTCTTAAGAAATCAAATAGGTTCATTGATGTACACGGAGGCCAAAAAATGCTACTTGTTTGATTACATCAACAACAATGAACCCTGCAAGAATTTCTGTTGGATAGACTACTGTAATTTATATCAAGTAAAGGTCACATGCACAATCTGTCATCAATCTTGTGGGCGTAACTGCAATACTAACCTGGTAATTACTACCAGCTAATTTACTCTATAATCAACTGGAATTGACCAACTGATGTATATTTGTTTGTTTACCGTGAGAAGACACAGCTCTTGTTCTCAGATGCAAGACTTCATCCCTTCTGGCAGCTATACACGCTTTCACTCAGGTCTCCATCACTGCTCGTTCTCATTTTATCACACAAAATCCAGTTTATAACAGATATGTTTTATGAAAATGACACCTTTCCTTTTTTTCTGTCCATTTTCATCTTCTAAGCATATACTTGGTCTCTCTTCTCTCATAATGTGTGATTCATTGTTGAGAAAATGTAATGCTGCAGTTTATTTATAGCACGTCTAGCCTGAGTCTGATTGAGATGATGGCTTTCGCGATTAGTGTAACTCAAGGCATATTCTTATCGCCATTGAAACGCTCCAGAGCTGCATTAACACCTACAATGCTGAATTTACTCTTATTGTATTCATCTGTGTCCAGCTGGGCTTATAGAAACACTACAGTAGGTGTTAATTTAGCACTGAGGAAAATAGACAGCTTGTTGAGTAAATATAAAGATTCCTATTTATAGATGCTTTTCATTCAGCTGTTCATTTCAAGCTCTTTTTCTCCAGTACAAATAGGAAAACCTTTACATTAGCATCGTAGCCCCTTAAATGTAGATATTTAGGTTACAGTATATTATTCTGTAATATTTTGTGTTAGAGTGAATGTGCAAATCTGGATTCATCATACATGGAATTTAAGGAGTTCAGGTACAACACGTACACAACGTTTTTTATGCTCTTGATTGAAAGGTAACCATGATATGACAGATATTAAAAAAAGATTACATCAGAACCCACGGAGGATTCTGCCTCTACCACCAGTGAGACTGTAGGCTATAGGCCTCGGTCATTAGTGAAATCTGAAATATTGAGAGATACTTTTGTGTGTCATCAGCATAGTCCCGTAATTTGACTAAGGCTTAGAAGTTTGACAGGCAGAACGGAATCTTATCTAAATAGACACAGGCAACACAAAGAGATTGCCTTCTGAGGAAATAGAATTTTTCACAGAATTTTTCACCTACTCTTCAGCTCTGCCTGACAACTGACATCCATCACTTGTGCATCAGTGCAGCGTAGACCAAAACTGCGGCAATTACTGCTCAGACCAATGCACAAAATAATTATGGAGAAATGTGTTATTCCCTGACATCATTTTACTTCATTCCCTTATTAAGCATCATCCATCACTAGAATTCAGGTCTAGCTGCTCTTCACCCGACACACACACGAAGGTCTTGCACACACACCAGGAACTGCAGCCAACAGTGTTCCAGAGGAAATGGTGCAGCATAATGAATCAAAAGTGAATGTTTCAGCAACAGGCTAGTGGCGACTACGAGAGTGCAGTTCCAGAGGATTAATTAGCTACATTTGTATGACAATGGGCCTGTGACATCTGGTCTAGTTATGGCAGTAAGTGTTAATAAGGTGTGGTTCATCAGGCACAGAGTGTGGGATTTATCTGTGACAACCGAGACAAAAGCAGCTCATAGTCCTGCTGTCCTGATTGTGTGTCTTAAGAAAGTGTGTGAGACCAGGCATAATGCTTTCCGTATGATGTATGGCAATGTGTGCCGCACAATGGGAAGGCTGTCTCACATTTTCATGAGGTGGTTTACACGTATAGAATGCACTGCAGATGTTCCATAGCTCATCACTGTCAATGTCGACTCTAAACTCTAAAAACTGTAGACGTTTATTTATTTATTCTCTGGGTAAATAGTGCTGTTTTAATATGAGGTGTTGTTTACTTCACTTACGCCGCATAACTGTAAGATAATCGATAGGTCTAAGTCTAGCTCTCAGAGGGGGGGATGGATGTTGAAGACTGATTGTTTATTTGCAAGAGAAGATTGGCCTTGGTCTGGAGGAAAGCACTTTCAGGAAGTAACACTAATCATCAAAGCTCTCTCCTGACAAGCACATGCACCTATTAATAACAGTCTTGCAGGTAAGTGCTATAAATATACCACATTTCAACTGGCATAATCATGAATTAAATGTATTGTAAAGTTTTGCTGTGAAACAGTACATAATGAACATGAACTGATATATTCTGTGTTGAGTTATGCAAGAGTAGAGAGGATTTAATACCCAAATTGTGCACATCAGTATTCAGACCTCAGACATATCTACAGATGTAATCATTATTCAGACGATATCTAAGAGTTATGTATGCAGGGTGGAGAGATGTGTCTCAGGTACATGTGACTTAGACATCATTCTTCATTGTTTATCTTTAGGACTGAATTTTTATGGATAAAACTGTGAACAACACTTACTAAAAGTGAGCCATAAGCTCAGTGCTTGGTCAGCTTATCTTTTAAACCAGTATGGTTTTCTTTATAGGGGAGCATCAAATGAACAAAGCTCAATTTAGCCAATTATATGCATGATAAAATAGCCTACACATTACAATTTCATGACTACAATTTAGTATCTTGTAGGTTCATTAAGATGTGCACACTATCTTTGTACAATTATTATTTTTTTTTAAAACAACCATAATGCAATGTACTGGATCAAGTGTTATTGTATTTTAAATGCTTCTAAATAAAGAGGGCCGAAGCTATGTTGTAAATGAAACCAAATTTGTAGTGATTATGTGATAATTATACTTAGGACGATTAATGCCGCTATATATTGTCAATATACTAAGCTCCCATCTTCTCATTAATATATCACTGTATTAATGTTTTAGATTATTCTTTTTAAATTTGTCTTTTGCTCTTATGTTACATTGTGTTATGTTTGACAGCATGGAAAAAAAGATAGTTCCTTCTTCAGTCTACATTTTTTTTTTTTTGCAAATGCTTGTGTTTAAAGGTGGTACACTTGTGCTCAAGAAAACCTCGAACTAATTACACAGAGGTAATTTGCATCATCTGAATGGAGCACACAGAAAATTTACTTAAGCACGTACGTAACCCATTTCTGTATATATGTGACTTTCCTTGTGTAAATATTGAGGTAACTTGGACTTAGGTCACCAGCACCAGAAGATCAAGCTAACCACCAGCTTTAAAAAAAAAAAAAAAAAAAAAAAAAAAAGGATTCTGTTTTTCATTTCAAACTGATTAATAGAAATACAATAAAAGATCTTGCATTAGATATTTAATAACAGTAAAGATCCATCTAACCTCAGCTTCCAGATAACATTATTACCTGTGCAAATAACAGCACAGCAGCAGAGTCTGGGGAAATGAGCTGCTTTATATACAAATCAGTCATTTCATCCTAATGAAGCAAATATTTGCAGGAATGTAACAAGGTGGCATTTATTGCCTTCTCGTGTGGTTCTTGTAAGAAATCCAACTCACTCCACTCAATTTCACACTGACATTACATCATAACCAGATATTATTGTAGAACTCGATAACTGCACAACCAGAAGTGAAAAATGCTAACTTATAATGAAAATTGCCAAACTAAACATGCCTACAGAAACAAAATTTAAAATACCAATCAAAAAACATTTCTCAGAAAAGTATGAACTAATTGTATGAACACCGTACAATACAATGGACTTAGGAGATGTGCAGTTAGGGTGCGAAAACAAATTAATGCAGAAAAAAAACCATTTACAGACAACCTCAGTGATGAGAGACAACACTGATTGGTCTGTTTGTCTCTATGAATGCTCACCAGCCAGTAATGATCAGGAACTTTCAAAAAAAGTTTGTTAAATGGGATCTATTTTAGTTTATAGCCAATTATATGTAGCCTGAACACATGGACAATTTATATACACATAATAACGAGCCAGTATGAGTGGGAAAATAAGTAAAGGTATAAAGCATTGGATATCTGTGGCTGTTGGATATGAATCAGTCTACAGTAGCAGTAGAGCTGTAATTGTAATGAGGCGGTCTGATCTGTAGTGCAATGTGTGCCTTTGATTTCTGTCTAGTGTATTTTTCTTGTGTTTGTTTTTATGTTCCAGCCTCAGAGCTAGTTATTGGGATGTTTCCCGCTGTCTCCTGTCTGGGAGTGTAATTAGCGCAAGTTGCATTTACATACTGTTTAGCTTCTGCAGCTCTCATACAGTTTCCCAAAGACATAGAGGACAGTCGTTATGATCTTTGCAATTGTTCTCTGAAGGTCTCCTTGGCCTAGAAAACATGTCATTTTCCTGTCCTTCAACAAACAAAACAGTGAAAATCACCACAAATCAAGAGAAAAGAGGCCAGAATAAGAGGCCAGAAAGGAGATGTGCATCCTTGATTACAATTCATAGTTATGATTGCTTGTTGTTGTGGAGCTGTAGCAGTTAGTTACAGCATCTAGGTACTATGTTCGGAGGGTGACATTGTAAAGACTGAAAAGTTGACTCACTCAAATAGCCCTGGTGCCAGTTTTCAGAAACAACAGGCTGAAAGTGACTCCAGGGTGGACTTTGGAGCAACTGTGGGATATTGCAAACAAGACACAACTGCCCTGCTCTGAATATGCCAGCCCTGTGCCAGTGTGATGCGCCCACAGCATGGAAACAATACGAAGGTGAGGCTGCATTGGCGTGGCGCTGGTGCCAATGTGCAGGAGGAAAAGCAGAGAAGTGAGTCAACAGCTCCCGGCTGCCTGGCAGAGGCATGCGGGGCAGTGAGGGCGAGGTCAGCCAGCATGGATGGATCTGACAGCAGGCATTGCCAGCTTGGCATCTCAGGGGCTCTGCTCTCGCTGCCAACAGTCCCCACAGAGATATAGTGAGACTTCTCTCCTCTGGGGGTGAGAGAAAATGAGTGAGTCAGGGGGAGAGAGAGAAAGAGCAATGAAGAGGTATAGCGTGAGAGAGAGAAAAAGAGAGAGAGACAGAGTGGGGGAGGACAGGAAGAGAATTGAGGCCAACTCTGTTGCCCCAGAGTTTACTACCACAGGCACTGGAATACGGGAAAAGCAAAGAACAAACAAGAGCAGAACACTGACATTTAGCTGGACTCGATCTGCCGTGTATTCAGACTGATAATGCACTGACTTGCTATCTGAATGCACAGCTCCATGACACCAGCACACTGGAGTACAAGCCAGAGAGAACAGCAGTATACATGACACTTTTTAGCAATAACTTTTTCTTTACATTTACCACTTTCCTAAAAATGGATCAGATCTCTATGCTGAAATGACATGTTCCAATTAAGGTATCGGTTTGATGTAGGGAGTCTGTAAGTAGGAGGACCATAAAAGTGTATAACGTTAACAGCTGCAGTCACTGATACTGAGAGCCAATTATAGTAGCACAGTATGGAGAGTTCCTTGTGCTTAAAGATGGTCATGTTTAAAGATATTTGTAAGAAAACAGTTATACTCAAGACCTTATTATGAAACACCTGCTCATTCATGCAATTATATAATCAGATAATCGCCTGGTCTTTTTGCAATCTTCAGGCGTGCAGTTTCAGTGAGTCTGTGCCCACTACAGCCCCAGATTCCTGTCGTTAGATGATGGAAATGGAACCTGATGTGGTCTTCGGCTGCTGTAGCTGTATCTGCCTCAAGGTTGAAAGTGTTGTATATTTTGAAATGCTTTTCTGTTTACCAGAGTTATAAAGAGTGGGTATTATGAGTTATCGTAGCTCTTCTATCAGCTTGACCTATAGTCTGGATACTGCCCTCTGATTTGTCTCATGAACAAGGAGTTTCCACCTGCAGAACAGCAGCTCACCGGAGTCTGTGTAAATTCCAGATACTGCTGTGTGTGAAAATCCCAGGACTTTCTGAAATACTCAAACCAGCCCATCTGGTACCAACAACCATGCCATGGTCAAGGTCAGTGAGAACACATTCCCCATTATGATGTTTGACTGTCAGCATAAACCTGTATCTGTAACTTGTATAGTTTCTGAGATTTGAATGACATTGCCTAATTAAAGAGCCATTTTCAATTTATCAGGCAACTGTGCAGCCTGCATCAGGAATTGCTTGTCATGTAAGGCTTCACTGTGCACACCTTCCCCTATAGCGTAGGTAATCCATCCGGGAGTTTCGGTTTGCATCTTGTATCAGTACAGCTGTAGCAGAAGTACAGTGTATTGTAAGCCCAGGGGAGAGTGAGGGAGGTAGGGGATGGTGATTACCTGACATAAAACCTTTAAGGAAGTTCAGTGCAGAGCTTGAAAAACTGGACCTCAGCCAACTAAACTGTTCTTTCATCCATCTAGCTGGACCACTGTACAACTCCTGTTGTCTATCTACCTTTGTGTCCCGTCTTCTCCTGTGCCCCCATCAACATCCTCCCTCAGTCTATCCTACTTCCTCTGCAAGCCTATTCAGCAGACTTTTTTTTTTGTTCAGCGGAGCTATTTTGTGTGTTATTCACTGCTTTATTAAACTCAGAGGAGTTCAGGCTCCGTGCTCAGCTCTCTGTCAGGTTCTTCCCTGCCCTGGCACTTTCTGTGAAACATGGTGGGAGAGTTTGGGTTCGCTCCTAATTAGTTTCACAGCCAAAAACGGCGACTCTCACTTCTCCTCAAAAACTGACCTTAATAACAAAACGAGCCACCATGTGTGCTCTCTCACCCTCTTTTTCTCTTTGTCTCTTATAAGAGAAAAAGTTGCCTCAGCATTTTTTTATTTTTTTTGTGTAATTGTGGTGATTAGCTTAGCCTAGATACGGATGAGCAGAGAACAGAAGTGTTGCAAGATCTGTTGGAAAATTCTAAACACTTAGTTTCTTAAAGCTGGCAAAGAGCCAAGGTGTTGAGAAGTTCCTGAATCATCATTCTTTAGAACACCACAGTCAAACGCAAAATCAGCCTTTAAGAGAACTTAGCCTGAGTCTTCCCAAGGAGAAGAACAGGGGTCAGCCACATGTTCTCATACACTGAGGATAATGAGAGCTTAATGAATCAGTGGAAAGGATATTGGCCACTGATTAAAGGCAAGCGATAACTGTTTAATTGATGATGAGTTTCAACATAGCTTGACAATAATAGCCTTACCTGGTGTCTGGATTTGCATTCCATTTGTTTAAGTAGAGAGCGTGCCATTGACACTTGTTCTCTCTCTCTCTATATATATATATATACTCACAAGTATCATATAGGAAGGGGTTTTCAGTGCTGGGGTAGATGCCATCTGTGGTTGCATGTCAAACTGCATTTACAGTACTAAATAACACAATAAATTATTACATCACCAATGGTGCCATTACTATTTTGAATATACGCAGACTGAGACACAGTCTGTGTATAAGCACATAAGCAACATTAGGCTTCGTTACGCCAGGATAAAAAGGTAAGTGAGCCATTTATTTCTCAATTACAGCTACTTTAAAAAAAAAAAAAAAAAAAGCAATTACATATACATACATTCATCTGTTTTATGCATCACTTAGACAGAAGACACAGTGAATAAATAGATTGTTTTCTTACGGTTTTATTTGTGTTACACAGTTTCAGAACGAATAGTAGGCTCGAAAATGCGCATTGGGGAAAATATAAAGAAAAATGCAAAAACAAATGAAATAATCAATGACAATGATTAAACTCTTTTAAAGCACACACACAAAAAAACTGAATGGGGATGTGATAAACAGGGTGTGTTCTCACTCTATACAGCTACCAACTTGGCATATGTGAAATATTGGATGCTTGCTGAACACCCCTCCAACACCTCACCCCCTTCCCCCAGATGTTCTTAATAGTAATGCCAGATTTCCATTCTAGTTTTCAGACTTTTTTCACCTCCATTCTTTTTCTGTGATTCAAAGCTCCTTTACTAGTTGAAGCACAGAATGCAGAAAATTTGGAAAGGTTGCCCATCCATCCATTTTCTGTATTGCTTATCCTACACAGAGCCTGGAGCCTGTCCCAGGGGACTCGGGGAACAAGGCAGGGACACCTGGACAGAGTGCCAACCCATCGCAGGGCACAATGCACACATTCACACATCCATTCACACACTATGAACAATTTACAGATGTCAGTCAGCCCGGAGAACCTTGAGGAAACCGCAAGAAGCATGGGGAGAACATGCAAGCTCCGTGCACACAGGGCCCCCAACCCTGGAGGTGCTAAGCAAACATGCTAAACCACCATGCCCCCTGGAAAGGTTGTAAAAATAATGATTATACTGCTACAGGTAATTTAAGTCTTATGTAAATGGCATATTACTGATGTTCTGCTTAATATTGCTACCTTTTTTCAGGTGACCGTTTCATTATATTGCTGAATCAATACATTTTGGTTATTGTGATTTATTAAAACTGTCTCATGAAATGCAGCTTCTGCATGTGCTCTTTCTGACATTCGGATGATATATATTTTTACGCTGGTGTATTGGTCATTATTAATCTTTCCCTTGAAAAGCTGTCCCAGCTGAAATCAGGATGGAAGTGGCAGTAATTCAGTGTGTGCATTCATTTTTATATCCCATACCGAGCCTGGCACAACAGACGGCAGTTTGCCTGGTGCTTGGCTGCCCGGATCTGTGCCCTGGCTCTGCTCAGTGCTCACTGACA
The DNA here is from genome assembly GCA_012411365.1 of Ameiurus melas. Taxonomy (NCBI): domain Eukaryota; kingdom Metazoa; phylum Chordata; class Actinopteri; order Siluriformes; family Ictaluridae; genus Ameiurus; species Ameiurus melas. The sequence goes on along the minus strand of CM022757.1, from coordinate 29,529,679 downwards.
TTTCAGTTAGTGACTACAGAGGACAGAAATTTTCCGTTCTGTTTTTGCTTTTTCGTTTAAATTTTTCCAATTATATATATATATATATATATATATATATATATATATATATATATATATATATATATATATATATATATATATACATATACATACATATATATAAGTACATATATATATACATATATATATATATACATATATATATATATATATATATATATATATATATATATATGTATATGTATATATGTATGTTATATATGTATGTATATATATATATACATATATATATATATATATATATACATATATATATATACATATATATGTATATATATATATATATATATATATGTACATATATATATATATATATATATATATATATATATATATATTATATATGTACATATATATATTATATATATACATATATATATATATATATATATATATATATATTTATATATATATATATATATATATATATATATATATATATATATATATATATATATATATATATGTATATGTATATGTATATATAGCCTGTATAGCCTGAATAGCTAGCTGAATAGCTTTTCTCATCCTCACTGTCTTTTTCAATCTATAAGGTTGTTTCACATGTGGCCCCAGGCTTCTCTTCAGCTGTTGTAACAAATTAATGCACATGTCACCAAAGATTACACCGTCAAACGGCTGTTCCTTCCACAGCAAGAGTGTGACACGCAGCTAGGAGAGAAAATGCCGAAATGCCGCATGTGAGCTTTAGAGCAGACAACTGTAATAAGCTCACGAGTAAGGATAGAGACATGTTGACTGAACTTTTAAAACATCAGAGCTGCTTTTAGTGTAAATGCATTGTGCAGGATTCAGTTTGATTACTTGTATCCAAGATACAACCTGATGACTACTCATACATATACAGTATAAGCCTGGGTATGTTTGTGTTGTCTGTAAGCTTTGTATTGTTTTATTCCATGATGCCACGACATTGTTCTTTAATCTCCTTCTTATTTAAAGCAAATTACTTTATTTAAAAAATCAGATTTTGATCAGTTTGTAATTTTAAATGTTTATTATGAGCATTATGTTCTCAGAAAGAAAGTTTCAACAAGGGTTCTTTGGATAGTTAAGCTGTTTCTGCATAGAATTTCAGGGTTCTCCTAGAGGCACAAACCTTGATAACAGATTGAACCTTTTTAAGAGTAAACTTTATGACTATGGGAATGAAGTTACAACTGTCACATTTTGAGTAATCCCAGTATCATTTCAATATATTTTCATTCTCTCAGGCTGTTTTAATAAACTGACTAGTGCGATGTTACTAAATTCCAAACTGACATCCGTTAACTGTGGCAAACATTTTTGCTACGTCTGTTCTCAGTATGCTTCGATCATTACCCATCGCTAATAAAACCAGATGCCTGATTGCTTATATTACTTATATGGTTTTGTTGTGATTTGCTTTAACTGTTAGACAAGTGTTATCATCTGAGCGTGGCCTTTTTTGTAGTTATCCCAACAAAGCATCTTCTTTTCATTGGTGGTGAGACCTGCTGCCAGGCACAAGGGCTAAACACTCAGGCCTGCCCCATACATACTACTCCATAAGCTACTGTGACATTGGTCCAAATCTCTTTTTGAAAACCCTGACCAATATCCCATGATTCAATTTCACACTCATGTGGACTGCTGACGTCCATAATTGCCATGCTGGGGATAAGCCATGCGTTTGCACTTGAACAGAGTGTTAACCTGCTCTCTCTCCCTCTCACATATACAAACACACACACACACACACACACACACACACACGACACACACGACACACACTGTGTCGTTCTATAGATTTATAATAGAGTGTGAACAGGGGTTGAACAGTCAAAAATAGAATTTGAAAGTTACTCTTGACTTGTGAAACTGCTTATGAAAACTGTGTGTGTGTGTGTGTGTGTGTGTGTGTGTGTGTGTTGGTATCACAACCTTTTATAACAATTTATCCACTAGTATATACATTTTATTAACTTTTACTGCTTCTTCCTTTAAATCAATGTAATTTATTCTGGCCCCATGCTTTATGTCTAATACTGTGTGTCTGTACATTATCAAGGGAAATAGCCTAGAACCTTAATTTGATGATCTTTAAACTATGAATCATTTCTTTTAATGCAACGAAAAAGAAGTTTTTTTTTTCCCTGCTGTTTAACATAATGTTGAATGTGGTCATGCAGCCAGCCTTACTGGCTCTGTTACGTTCTACTGTGTTTAACTGTCTTGCTGAATTTCCTTGTTTTCTCGAAGAACTGGGTCATTGATGGTACATGAAACAATCATCTTGTGAAAAATTAGGAACAGATCAATCTCCAAAGATCAAAAGAGTCCCCAGAAGCCCTAGTATCCTTTGATGGAGTTTTCTGTATCCTGACTGTCATTCATTTGTTTGTGTTATACCCATGATGTCTGTCTTTAACTGTGTCACTGATGCCTATCAGAGTGAGGGGAATGCACACACAATAATAACATACACAGTATGACCATCACACCTATATGTGAGTCTTCTCTTCACTAGGACTAAGGGGTCTAGCCCAAACATGACAATGCCAGTGTGCCATGAAGACATGCACTTTTGTGTACACGAAGACTTGCGAACCCCCAGCCATGAACCAACGTCTATGAACGTCTATGACCTTCCCAGAAGACTGGAGGTTATTATAACAGCAAATGGGGGACTAAATCTGCAATAAGATGTTGAAAAAGCCCCTATGTCTGTGATGGTCGGGTATCCACAAACCTTTGGCCATGTAGTGTATATAAATTCACATACGGAACAGACATTCACTCGCAGCCATAACTTACCAGCATCAACGTTGACCTTTCAGAGACACTATTTTAGAATAAGGCATTTGCTTCTTAAAAAGGCCAAGATGTCCAAAAATATGCTCTGCAGTTGGCAAATAGATTCAATTCAACAGTATATTCACTTATTCTTAATTTTCCAATTACTCAAAAATTAATGAATATACATACAGATGGAAAAAGGAAGAAATCTTTTTTGTAATAAGAAAGCTACAGTTCTAGGTAGAGAGTTACAGCTAAACACAGGACAGTTTGCACTGTTGCCAAACAGGACCTAATCAGGTCAGCTTTAAAAAGCCCTGAATTCAAAGCTTCATGGAAAGAAAAAGGCCACATGTATTCAGTTTCCTGTGCATTTCTAGCATCAGGAAGCTAGACACTGGACTTTGGCACATGTACTCGACCAACCAGCTCAGCATTAATTCCACTGTGTCCCAATTATAGACACAGTTTCAGAAAACTTGCAAAACTGACAAGCATCGATGATCTGGTCTCTTTCTCCTGATCTTTAACACCATAGAGTGAGTGCTTGTGGTATGTTCTGGAGCTTTGGGAGACAGTGTGGTCATCAGCCCAACTGTTAATGGTTACATTACTGACAATGTTAATATGTTTATGTTGTTATGTTTCCATTATTTAGGCAAAATTATAAATTTTCCCATACATTTTCCACCAACCTCGCTTTGTTGAAACAACAATTTCTTTTAGTGTCAAAAGCATTATGGTCCTTTAGTCACAATTCTTTTTAATCACTTATCAGTTGCTAGTCCATCCTTCCAGCAGTTTTCTGTACCATTTATCCTATACCGTGTCGCAGGTAGTCTGAAGTCTATCCTAGGGAACTCAGGGCACAAGGTGGGGGACACCCTGGACAGGGTACCAACACATCACAGGGCACAATCGCATACATACTCACACACGCATTCACACACTACGGACAATTTAAAGATGCAAACCAGCCTACAACACATGTCTAACCGACGGAAACACTGAAGCACGTGGACAATGCACAAATTCTGCACTAAGGGCGGAGGCAAGGTTTAAACCCCCAGCCCTGAGGGTCAGAAAAAAACCTAAAGCTAAATCACTAAACCACTGAGCCCCAACAGTTGCTAATCATATTTCCTTATTGGGAAGCAGCTGTAAGATCTTCATTGCTTTGTGTTCTGCATTAATAACAGCTTCTTCTTTGCATGTACATGTCACCTCTGAGTGCTTCAACATAATCAATCCAATCCATGCTGATACAGCACAAATAGGGAGGGAAGAAGAGAAATTACAGTATTAATGTGAGTCAAATATATGCTAAGCAATCCTGAAGCAGTCAATTTGATACCACAACAGGGGTTTTGGAAAATAGTGAAGCATGTGAGGGCGGTGTCTAGGTTGCACGCTGAGCCTAAAGCAGTTTTCCATATACTGGCCCCACTTTATGCTTGGATAATGTATGAGTTGAATTGTATATGTGTGGATACGTCCTGGGCCACACATCTTCAGCAGTCCCTGATTCACTGTCAGACCCATTATTAGTGTGTTTGTGTATAGGTGTACTTTGCACTATGTAGCTGTGTTGTTGATTGCAACGTTTGTTCTCTGTTTGCAAATGTTACTAAACTTTTTGCTAAAGTCATGTATTTTGAGTTCCTTGCTTTATTATTACAAATATGCTTGAGCATTTGTTTCCATCTCCACGTATTTTTGGACAATACCTTGAAATGTCTCTAACTTTTTAAAATCATTTTCTTCAATTCCTGCACTGGAATGTTTGCGACTATGCACCATATTAACAATACACTTTGAACGTATGTACTCTTCTGCACAGCAACCAAAAAATGTAACAATTCCCACCATGGCAATTGATAATTTAGCATTATATTCTAATATTGAGGAAAGCCATATGACAAGTTGTCATATGAGTTTATCCATTCAGTCGTGCAGAATGTGGATTGCTGCTTTCTGAAGGATTGTTCGGGTGTCGCATTCAACAGTGAAGCAGAAAATGCCTGCTTTTCAGCACTGATTCATCTGTTTAAGGGATAAATATTATTGCAGAGTTTTATGAGAGTGCTCCTCATCTTTAGTCTGCTCTGCTGATTCTGGATGGCAGGGCGAGAATGAGTGGTTTTGTTTTTCATGGATTAGGCTGTCAGGCCTGATAAGGAAAGATATGCGTCCAGCATAGCCTTATGGGAGCGAGACCTCAAATGTGCTTTTGATGAAGACGAATCAAGAAAAGGGCTCAGAAACTTTCATTTAACAGTCTGTGCATGCTGTAAAGTCAAATTCCTTTCACAAAATGCAGCCTAGGGACATTGCAGCAAATATGAGATGATTATTCAGCAATGACCTCAATGTGAGCTAGTATTAAGGAATGCATATTATGCATATATGAACAAAAGCTGAAATTGATGTCCAATATACAAGTACATAATATATAACATAGCATGTTGGATTCTTTTTGCAGCATAGCTTTAGTCTTTATTAATGGACTCAGAGGCTAATAGTTTTAAATCCGTACAAAATGTGACCCAATGCTCTGATTCTGACGTGTAGGTGAGTTGCCTTATTACCAGGCAAATATTTTCCCTGCTCCATAACACACCTGCAATAAACTAAACTACATTATAAATTGAGGTGCGTTCTGGAGGTAATGAACTGCTAGATTTGTTCTTGTTTGTTTTTATTAATTAGGAGTACTACATTATTTATTTCAACAGGTACCTGCCTGGTAGAAAGATGCTGTGCAATCCTCAGCAGTAAACTATGTTTCCTACCCTGGCAGCCTGCTTTCTGACTGCAAAAGCCAGTGTACAGTGGGCCAGATGGCAACACATGTTTGCACAACACTGAGATTATGCCGCTTGGTCATAGTGGCCATGGCCACATGCGGGTTGCCAACTGCTAATAAACCAGATGCCTGCTACAATATAATAATGAAGTCTAGTGGATCTTCTCCAGCACCTGATTCGGTTCATTGTTTATTGCTAAAGGTTCACTTGAATTTCTGTTGGTATGCTTATGTTGAGCTTAAATATATTTATTGAACACCTCACATAAAATGACACTTAATGGAACATATACACATGTACATTTTGTACAATTCCTATTAATTTCCTGAAGTCATCCTTATTATCATGGTCAAATGAGTTCAAATCCTAGATACCATCTCTCAATCTTTTCCACACCTGCTCATTTTTCTCATCTTAACTCTAATTAATCTCTCCATCTCTTTGACTCTCCACAGTCTATTTCCTCTCTCTCTCTCTCTCTCTCTCTCTCTCTCTCTCTCTCTCTCTCTCTCTCTCTCTCTCTCACGCTCTTGCTGAGTTGGGGCTGACAGATCTGAGTGTGTGGTTGTTAGACGATGCCCTTTGCTGAGCAGCAGGGTTTTGGCCCAGCTGTCTAGCCCTGCTCACTTTGAGACAGAGGTGAACTCCAGATGCAACTGTTTTGACTTCACAGCCCTCCAAAGTAGCAGAGCAGACAAAAGCCTTGACATTGGTGCTATTTTTGATGTTGCTATTTGTTCGCTGTTCTGTTTGGGACTGTTCAAGAATGAACTCCCTCTTGGAAAGTCCTCATGTAAAAAAAACAACAAACAACATCAGCAGTATGGTTATTTTGTATTGCTACATGCTCATTATGAGACATTCTTTAAGATACAGAAAAGAGTAGATACTTATATTTACATGCTTATTGTACCAGTGTGCTGTTAAATTCTCGTTTCTGATTGGTCAGAAGGTGCTGACTAATTTTCTATAACAGCAGCTCGGAAAGTGATTCCAATCGCAAGGTTTATATCTATGCACTCATTCTAATATGGTTTCATTACTATAAATGGTTTCATTACTGAAATGGTGCAGTTTTCTTAGCATTTTTGGAAGGAGTCTAAAGTTGTAGTTAAAGTTAAGTCAGAGGTAAAGTTAAGTTTTCTGACACAGGAAAGTCTACACTTTGTGGAAATGACATGTCCATCCATCCATTTTCTGTACTGCTTATGCTACGGTTGGTCACAAGGCGGAGAACACCCTGGATGAGGTGCCAGCCCATCACAGGGCACAATCACACACACAATCACACACTACAGATTACAGCCTACAATGCATTTCTTTAGACTGGAGAAGGAAACCGGAGTACCCAGAGGAAACCCTCAAAGCACGGAAAGAACATGCAAGCTCCATGCACACAAGGAGGTGGGAATCGAACCCCCAACCCCAGAGGTGTGAGGCAAACGTGCTAAGCCACCGTGTCCCCAATAATATGTACTGCCCCGCATCATACCACCCAAATAATCACCCAGTTAATTATTTACCTAAACAGCTCACATCATGTTTTATTGTTTTATTATTAGTAATTATCCTCTCCTTGTAGAGGATATGCTACTATTTTGAATATGTTGCCTATGAAAAAAAAGGACTCATGAGTATCATCTGCTATATCAGTATAACCTTGGTAGAAAAGTCTTCTCTAAAAGTTGTTTCTCTGTGTGTGTGTGTGTGTGTGTGTGTGTGTGTGTAGCTGAGTGAGGCCTTGAGATGAGGAAAGATTCCTCTCTGTCACTCTATTCCAGGTATAAGGCAGAGCACAGTTTGGTCCAGAAAAGCAGGCAGAATCTCTTCTGTACCTGCTTGAGTACCCATGGGATGGCACACAACCCAAGTTTAAGAAGCTGATTAAAAGATAAAGACTCCACACAGACAGCTCTGTCGAAACCAGGTTTGAAGGTGCCAACTGGCTCTGCTTCATCCAGTATCCTTCTTTCCTTATTTCAGAAAGTCCCCCGCTAGCGGCACACGTAAAAACAATGAACTCTATTCATTTTGTAGTCTTTGTAATCTTGCCATCTGAAGACAAGACAGCATCAAATTACTGCAACGCACAGAGCCTGATGGCATATGCTCACTGACAGCCTCTCAAATGTCTAAAGTCCAGCAAGATCTCAGAGAGTAACTCTCCCCTGCATGCTCACACACTGCGTTGTCATATCAAAACTAACTTCAGCAGTAACATGCACTAATGACACTGTTCACTTGCACTTTCCTCACTGACAGTTATTAATTGTACGTGTCCTATTAAGTTTAACTTGAACTTCACCTGCTCTTTCCTGAATGTCATACAGACAAAGGTACACTTTCTGGAAATTCCTTTTTCATAAGGCGTGTACTTTTATGTACATTATGCACACATTTAAGTGAACTGTTATCACTCGTCTTCTCGCTCTTTCCAGTTTCCTTACTTTTCACCCCCTTCGTTTTACTGCCTACATTTTGCCATGATACCAGAACGCACCTGGTGCAGTTCTCTACCAATAATCAGTATTTGTAATTCCTGTAAAGAGCTTAGAGCCTGCGAGACAGGTTTTTTTAATAAAGTGTTGAATTTCCCTGGCGAAGAACCAGGTTTGTTAAGTTTAATTTCATCAATCTGACAGTCATTTCAGATTAAAGACCATAAATCTCTGCTCACAAGACTCGTTGTTTATATCTTTTTTTTTATTTTTTCATTTTATTATTTCATCTGGGAAAACAGTTCTATTTATAAGAAGGATCAGTCTAAGCAGGGAGTGTGTAATGCTAGTTCTTCCCTGATGGAAGAAGCAATCAATAGGTCCACACCATTGTGCCTTCTCAGGTTACATGAATCAGCATTTGTTTGACTAATACCATTGCTTAGAGCTGGTTGAGAGAAAGTTAATGAGATTGTAGGTACGCAGAATAACAGCGATCTTTGTGGATGACAAGTAAATAAGAAATAATAATGCAAATGAGATTTGAATTCACTGAATGAAACAAGATGCCGTCAGAAACATGACGGAGACAGACTGGCAACACTAGAGGCAATAAACATCAGGTTGCATTTCATGTTTTTTTCCCTTATGCAATGTGCTTTATTCCAAACCGCATCTTAAGCTCTCAATGCTCACTAGTGTGTACTCATCCCAACAATAACTCACTGAAAATTGAGTTACTATAGAATCTCACAGAACCTCCAGCCAACACCGAATAAGGAAAGTAACAGGAACCTTTGATATTTATTTCATCACGTCTCAGCTGTTAAAGAACACTATCTGAAAGCTTTGGACTCTGAGAGGACAACTCTGAACTGTCTCATTTCTGCTGCATCCTAACACAAGGGTTGTGATATTAACAAGCCTAGTCTACACACAGACAAGTTTCTGCTTCTTACATTTATGTTTCCCTCTTCGCCTCTTCTTGCACACCTCTTTCCTTCACGCTTTCTGTGTGTGTAACTTCTCTCTCTGCTTCTGTCAGACTTACAGAGAGACAGAGAGAGTCTGATGCTGGCACTCCTCTCTGCTTGATCACGCTCTTCATGCCAACAGGCCCACAGCGTGCTGGGGGCTCACTGTCAGCAGACAAACAGCTCAAGCACTAGACACACACTTTCTGCCTGGCACAGGAGGCAGAAATGAGCCGGAGAGACTGTTGCATAGTGTAGTTGTCACTATGTGGATGTTGTATTAGCGTAAAGAGATTACATTTTAATTTGTGTGTGTATAGAAGTTCATGGCATCTGACTAAGGAATTATGTCAAGGGTTGATTTTCTTGTTCAAATAATTGCAGCTCAGAATGGCATTGATTTCAGGAAATTAAAATCTGAATCTGAGACTGGGAGTTTGTCAAACATACTGCACCAAAGAGGCATTGATTCTTGAAAACTGGTTGTTGGTTAAAGGGTAGTTATTTGTGTTTTAAAGTGAGACATTTTCTCTCACGCTTCAGTTTCATCACAATTAGAAGACTGCTCATTTACTGCACTGGAAGTCATTTTACTTTTACAGTATTTCCCGCATCTTAATTTTGCTGTCTTCCTGCTGTCTTCTCAGATGGTGCTCTCAATAAGAGACGACTCCACCTGACTCAGCAGGAATATTATATATGTGTGTGTGTGTGTGTAATTGTGGATGTATAGAACAGGATGACAGTATTCTCTAAACTGCAGTGGTTTGTGGGGAAAGAAAGAGCCTATAGACACAGCTGATAAAAGGCTGGTACTAAAGATTGTCAGCACTGATGCTCTCTCTTATATCTGTCATCTGCATAAAGCATTAAATAGGCCATGTCCTTCTGCCCATGAATGAGCTCTCCTAGTACATAAGGTTTGAATGTCATGTGCTCTTAACTACAAGCCAATGTTCAGATTCATGGCTTTGTAAATGGTACTTGTGATTGATGGAATTTTTGTAAGGGCTGTTCCACATCCTGCTGCAAACTAGGAGACCTACAACAGACTGCAATCTCCTATAAAACTGGAGCAGAATTCTTATCAGACATGGCTTATCTGTCCGAAAGATCAGACATTAATACTGTGTGTGAAAATGCTGCAGAGTTTAGGTGTATTACAGAGGCCGGTGATGAAAGAATATTTCCGCTGAAATCCAGCATAACATGTCCAGAGGAAATTTCGGATTTCTCTTGAATGTTCAGGTTAATGCTTGGGTGATTAATAGCTCCGTAATGACAGTAATTGGAAAAAAAATAAAAAAGTTTTGTTTCAAAAAGGATACCAGTGGAGTCTGTTTGAGCAGTTGAAAACTTTGTACCTTATCTCATGTAACTGAAGGTAAGCTGTGGATGGAGGTAAGTCTTTTTAACAGTTCATTAATTTCCATAAATATGTTGTGTGGATACAGTGTATCTATATTTATATACCCTCTTTCATATGAGTCTGCCACAAGTGAATGTTTTAATATTTCATTCAAATTTGCCAATGAACTGTTTCTATATTATCCATCACTCTTGGCCAAATTCACAATTTCAAATATCTCACTGCAGTATCACACTGTTTGTTCATTTAACACAAACTGTTTCAGAGTGCGCAGATCTCTTTTGAAGCCCCCGACACACCGCCTGTAGAACTCCAGTGAAGCATGGCTTCTATCAGCTCTTATGGCAGATTCAAGTATACTTTGTTTTAATGGGAGCAAAGAATAAAGCTCTTTGGACAACGGGGTTTTTGTTATTTTGGGTTCTGCCTTGACGCAAGGCTTCACTGGGGGTCAAGGGCAGGGTTTTGCCTAGAAGAAGAAAAAAATTCAGTGTTTACAGCTTCTGCTTATGATAATTTGAAGATCTCTCAAAGAATCTCGTAACCAATAGCCAATCACTGAAACATTAATGAACACGAACATATCAGTGCCAGTCGGACTCGCAGAGTGCTCAGAACTGCAGCAGTCCTCCATAACTGAATCCATAACTGTTTTACACAACTACCATAGCTTGTTCATTTACCATTGTAATTGTTTGATGTAAATGTTTGAGTCATTGTTTGTTTATTTATAGATTTCAAGTTGTCACTGCCTTCTTCAGTGCAATTGAGCTAGCTAATGTAATTGTTTTGTCTTCATTTTGGAAAAGACATTTGGTGCTCTTACTTATGAGAAGAGACTAAGAATTAAACAGAAGGCCAGGCCGACAGATGAAACACACAGTGATATATATATATTTCAATAACACACACCTGGGTTTTCCATATTTTAACAGCCAGCAGCTGTCACCAGAATCCCCAGTATAAAAGATTCCAAAAAGGGTTTCCCAGTCCAGTCCTGAAGAGTTGCTGTGTAATTTTATTTGTCCTTGTACACCTAATTTGTGTCGTGAGGTAGGAATAGAGAGAAATGAACCAGACTGTGGCTTCCAGGACAGAAGTTGGGAACACCACCAAAAATAAAGGCAACACAATATAAAGTAGCCAAGTGTGCATGGCAACAAAAATATCATAATTGTACACTAATTAGCTGGCATCAGTGGCCTGAAGTAAATTGAAGTAATAATCCGGTCTACAATCTGAAAATAAAATAGGAAAATCAAACTTTTCTAGATAATCAGCACCTGAATGGATCAGAGAAATGAAACCTGAGTCTTATCAGTGGATTTTAATGTCTGTATGCTTCACATTGAATGACCGCCTGATGATGCTAACTCATGGTTTGTTTGCCCTTGGCTCTATGGCATGGTGTGCCCACTTCACTTTAATGTGCTTTCCAGTAAACACAAGAAGCTGAATCTTTATGTTACTTTATTAAATAGGATATAATGACATTATACTGAACAAAATCCTGAAAGAAATAGATCATTCAGGCTTATTTAAGTATGATCTCATTTATATAGTGAGTGTATCAAGTTACTTTGTGAATTGTAAATTAACACTTCACAGTGAAAATCTCTATATAAATGGTGAGAGCCTATTAAACATACTGGGGAAATGATTGAACTGTTCTAACCAAGTATATTGAAAAGAGCACTAAGAGCAGCAATAAAAGCTCTTCCCCAGGCGTTTGATTGTGTCAGTTCTGAATGCTAATGACTGTGAGGGCAATGTAATCATATCTATGAATATTTCTGTAGTTTTTTTTTTCTTCTTCTTCTTCAATACAGAGTGTTTATCTTTAATAAAAGTCTCACATAGAGAGTATACACTGCTTACATTCAGTTTTTGGTGCTCCAAAAAAATCATCACATAAAATCGCACTTCAAATTGGAGCAACAGTTTAAGCAGCCATTTTCCTGCAGCAGTGAAACTTTGTTATTCGCTTGCTTGTTTGTTTGGTCAGTGTTGCTCTTAAATGCATTTCCCCAGTTAATGAGAAATATAACCAGGCTCTATGTGGAATTAATGTGTACAATATAGCCTAGTGTGGCTGAACAAAGAAAGTGGGAGGAGGGTGCGGGGGCCTTGTTCATGCTCATTTTATCACACACACACACACACACACACACACACACACACACACACACACACACAATAAATCCCCCATAAAAAAAAGAAGGCTACATACAATATGCAGGTTTCTCTCTCTCTCTCTCTCTCTCTCTCTCTCTCTGCATAATTTATTCATAATTAGACATGCACGTAATATCCAGGGGACATGTCTTATTTATCACAGGAGGTTCCATAGTCCCCTGTCTCAGCCTCCCCAAACAGAGGGGGTACAGTTGTGTAGTCATATTGTGTGTGTGAACATATGTGGTGGTGGTGGTGGTGATGGAGGTGTGGGGGGGTGGGGGTTCATGGGGTTGTCGGGAGGGAGGTTTACAGTAACAACCACAGCCACACAGGTTAAGAAGAAATATTGATTACTCATAGCAGTGCAGCCTCTCCCTCTTTCTTTCTTTATCTTTCCGTCTCCTGTCTATCTTCTCCCTCGCTGCAGTTGCCCTTGCAAACATTTTTTTTCACTACTGTAGAAACAACATGTCCGGATTTAAAGAGGATGCTTACAGCTCATGTATAGGTATAAAGGAGTGGGATGGAAACAGTGTGGAAAAAACATTCTTGCATGGCATTGGCTTTATGGGCTTTGGCATGCAGAGCAGGGAGGCTGTGAGATGTGGTGCCTCTCAACACCGCCACCTGCTGCAGAACAGGTGAACACTGAACGGTCACTGTGGTATGAACATGGCAATCGCTTCCAGAAAATAACATGCACTTAATTATGGCACTAAAGAAATGGATGTCTATTAATCCATTTATCCTTTATAATTTATTACAATTAAATTTTAAATGCATCTTTATCTTTAACTTTAGAATTTCTATCATGATATACACTATATATAAATATGTTGACACTTGACGATGACACCCATATGTGTTCCTTTCCCAAACTGTTGTCACCAAATTGGAAGCACACAAGGTGCCTATGTATGCAGTAGCATTACAATTTCCCTTCACTGGAACTAAGAGGCCCAAACATGTTGCAGAGTGACAAAGCCCCTGTGCAAAAAAGTGAGGTCCATGAAGGCATGGTTTGCTAATGTTGGAGTGAAAGAACTGGACTGGCCTGCACAGATTCCTGACCTCAACCCCACTGAACACCTTTTGGATGAACTGAAACTCCTACTGCACCCCAGGCCTCCTCACCCAACAGTCAACACCCAACCTGACCTCACTAATGCTCTTAGTGGAAAGTCTTCCCAGAAGAGTGGAGGTTAGTATGACAGCAAAGGTGGGACTGACTCTGAAATGGGATTCTCAAAAAGCATTTTGATTGGTCAGGTGTCCACAAACTTTTGGCCATATATTATAGTTTAAAATTCTCACAGTGTCTGTATATATATCACAGTATAATGTATGTCTTCAATCTAGCAGGCAGTATCTTTATTCATCCATTCATCTTCATTAATAGTTTTAGCCTGGTCAGGGTTGCCGTGGACCTCGTAACACTGCACATAAGGCAGGAGAATTTACTCCGGATAGCCAGGCAGTAAATCGCTGGGCACATTGCACACACATTCACACCTACTGCCAATTTGGTATAGCCAATCCACATGTTTATGGACATCGGAAGGAAACTGATGAACCTGGAGGAAACCCATGTGAATGCAGGTATGCAAAACTCCACCAGCTCAAGATCAAACTTGGGACTTTGGAGCTATGAGGTATCAATGCTACCTGCTGCGCCACCATGCCGCGACAATATTTATTTTGAAGTACATTTATTTTAATTGAAAGAAACAATAAAGAGATAGCCCTTATAAGACACTCAAAGCTAGATGAACAAAAAAAAATTAACACCTCAAAACAAAACAGAGACATAATGTGAAAAAACTTACCCTTACTACCAAAACAATAACCAACTGACACCAAATCAATCACACATTACCTTGTCATGATCACTATCTACTACCCAAAGGACAAAACAGTATTAAAAAAAAGAGCACAATCATTTTCACATTAAGCGTTTTTCAGCTCTATAGAAACCCATTATAAGGAAACAGCTTAACACGGCTTAATGTGATAAAATAGTGACCTAGAAACACCCAATTTTATATATTGTCATACCACCCACTACTACTCTCTACTACCACTTTCACTGTATCTGCTAATTGGTAGGGGGTCTAAGTAATGTTAGATTTGAACAATTCTGTCTTTTTCAGTTGTGCTCAGCTGTGTAGTTCTACAATGTAGATGTAGATGTAGGCTTATATCTTCATCCCACGCCTACAGTGTGTGTGTGTGTGTGTGTGTGTGTGTGTGTGTGTGTGTGTGTGTGTGTGTGTGTGTGTGTGTGTGTGTGTGTGTGTGTGTGTTAGCCTTCCTGCAGTTTCTGCAGCATCACCATCAGCATGCATAGGCTTTTCCGCTGAACAGAGCATTTTTGGCTGCCTTTGTAAGACAATATGTAGTTATAGCTAGGACAAATGCATTATAGAGTACTGTCTTACAAAGAACAAGACTAGAAACATGCTTATTTGTACGGGCTGTGCAAGAATTGTATGCTTTAAGTATTACAACGTAATAGGAAACAATACACAACTTATTGCTAATTATTGATTAGTGTGATGGACTGGTGTACTTGCCATGTAACCAGTGTTAACAGGATAGACTCCATCGCTACCATGACCCTTACCAGGAAAAAGTGCTTACTGAAGATAAATGATTGAATGATTATGGTTTATGTTTTCCTAACACCATATTATTCCACCAGCTCAGTAGGGTAGTAATCTGGACTTGCAACTCTGACCTTCGACAAAATATTGTTGAATATACTGTATGAACAAATTACATGCAAAGTTAATTTGTTTAAATATATGCAAACAATATATAGTTTGTGTGTAATGGCTTTTGCAAGTTTTGTTCAACAGAGCAAGGGCAACCGATTAGATGATAAACATGCCTATAATGACTGTTATGCAAGATTCTAGATCAATTTTAATTCTACCATGTTGTGTATAAAATAAAATGGAGTGGTGTACCATCCAGGGTGTATTCCTACCCAGTGTTCCTAGTAAAGACTCTGGATCCACTGCAACCCTGACCAGAATAAAGCTGAAGATGAATGAATAAACCTCTATAAGATCATTTGGTTCAAGATGTATTTACACCGTGTGGCTTGTGGACACCTGTCCAATCACACCCATGTGCTTGTTTAACACCCCTTTCAAGAGTTATAATTATCTCCACTCTTTTGTGAAGGCTTTCCATTACATTTTTGGAGAATGGCTGTAGGGATTTGCCCATTCAGCCACAAGAACATTAGTGAGGTCAGGCGAGGAGGCCTGGCATTCAGTATGCATTCTGGTCCCAAAATTGGGGTTGAGGTCAGGGCTCTGTCCATTCCAAACCATGCCTTCATGGACCTTATTTGTGCAAAGGGGCATTGTCCCGCTGGAACAGGTCTGGGCCTCTTAGTTCCAGTGAAGAGAAATTGTAATGCTACAAAAAACAAAAAATATTCTAGACAAAGACATACTGAGGTTCCCATCATATGTCTAGAGAAATATCCTTCATACTATTCTACTCCAACACACATCCACACCAGTATCATGCATCACCTTACATGCCTATGTATGACAAAACCTATATAATCATCAAACCAGAAAGGTATTAAAACGCTTGCCCAAAGCCATAAACTCACTTGTTTCAAACTTACTATACATATATATATATATATATATATATATAGATAGATAATAGATAGATAGATAGATAGATAGATAGATAGATAGATAGATAGATAGATAGATAGATAGATAGATAGATAGATAGATAGATAGATAGATAGATAGATATTCTAACTTAGAGTCAGTAATCTCTGAACAAAACCAAAGGGATTATACCGGTGCCGAAACAGATCAAACTCATCACCCACAGTGCACAGAGTCTTTGTTCTTGGCTAAAATCTCCATCATTTGTTGCCTCAGAGGTTGTTTAATCGATATCAACTTAATTATACTCATGCTGTCAAGTACCTCTTTAGCAAGATAACACATCAATAGTAACTAAATTATAAAGTTTTGATAAGAAGAAAATATTTAATAAAACTCTACACCATGACTCTGACATAGTGAATGAGGGAAATTAGAGTGTGACTTGTGTTTTACAGGGTATTCTTAGGCCTTTTGTACTGAAGTGAGGATATGTTTTCCATGGAGACCCAAAACACTTAAAGGCATCGACCAGGCAAATGTTTACATAATTACATTGTGCCATTTTATCATCTCAGTCTCCCCCTGAATACAGCACACTGAGAAAAACACCACACAAGGGATGTAATTTCCTAAAGCCAGATATAAGTCTACTTATATATTTGCTCTTATGTCAAAATGTATTCTAAAAATATGACATTGTTATTTTATGATTAAGATAGGCATTCATGGTCATTGAATTTTCATGTACAGAGGCTTGTTGCCAGGCAAAGGCAATCTTAGCTTAGCTAATCTTAGAAGGTAATTCTGGAATCCTCAGCTGATCATGGTGGAAAGTTCTAACTGATCATGACAGAAAATTCTGGCATCCTCAGCTGATCATGGTGGAGAATTCTAGATAATTCAGCTGATCATGGCAGAGAGTTCTAGCTGATAATGATGGAGAATTCTAGAACCCTTTGCTAATTCAATAGAAGTAATGACTCTAGTTGGGATGGCTCGCTGGCGAATCACACCCTCAGCTAGCAGGAGTTTTGATTTATCTGTGTAGCCCAGTCTCACAAGCGCTAACACTTAAATGAACTGCACTGCAGGGTGTTGTACTTTGATAAACACAATTATCATTTCTATTCATGAGACAAAGTACAACCATGTACAAACATGTTTTCTCAGCCTGCAGAGCTGCCAGTCACAAACAGCCATCCAAATGCAAAGTATGACAACAGAATTATCAGCCTTCAGTGAAGTTCAAATTCTCAAGTGTTTTCATGAACGCACACAGAACATTTAAGATGACAATGCAACACAGTGGCTGATTTCTAGAATGACGACAAATTAATATATTTGAAAATATATACTGTATATCTTAAGCATTAAGCAAGTTCAATATTTTGTCATGTTGACAAATTTTGTCACAACTAAATGTTATGAGAATTTAATCTTGATTTAACACATTGCATTTCTTTATGAAGTATTTAAATGGGGACCTTTTTGTGGACA
Organism: Ameiurus melas; assembly: GCA_012411365.1. Classification (NCBI taxonomy): domain Eukaryota; kingdom Metazoa; phylum Chordata; class Actinopteri; order Siluriformes; family Ictaluridae; genus Ameiurus; species Ameiurus melas. The sequence goes on along the minus strand of CM022757.1, from coordinate 29,511,928 downwards.
CAGTGGAAAAGATGTTAAAATTGTGGCCTGAGCGATTTAATTCATGGCCACTGCTTAAACCAACAGATCATGCAAGTATCTGTGTAGTTTGCCAGGCATAATGTAGGGAACATTCATTAAATTGGTGTAGCTTGATATCACTTTTATGGCAAAGGAGAGACAGAGAAGGAGAGAGCAGAAACAGGAAGATCAGAAGCTGAGTCCTTGGCTCAACTGCAAAAAGTGCTGACACGGGATGCCACCAGTGAACTGTCTATCAGTCTGCCTGGATTGCAACTGAGATAGACTAGCTTTCGCTCCGTAATGATTCTGAGTAAAAGTGGCACACTTGCAAGATAAAGCTCTGAGCTTCTCTCCACTGTGCTGGAGTGACTGATTTCAGATTCTAGACTTCATTACAGTTCCAAGGACACTCTCACAGCCGGGCCAATACCTTACAACCAACAGATCTGTCTCCACCCCACAGAGCCCGGCTCCTCTATTTGACAGGTCAGGCAGTAAGGCAAACAGAGGGCATGAAAACCCGCATAGACTTAATGTCTCAGTGCCTGTTTTATTTGGTGCCATATGCATGCAGCAAATGCACATGGGTGGTTGAATTATTATTTCTGGTGTTAGTGACAACTGTACAAGATTGTAGGTGTACAGATTGTAATGTCAAATACAATTTTTGTTTATACTATTCTGACCAAAAAAATCACACCTAACCGTGCTTTTAATTATATACTTTTTTTCTACGTTTTAGATGACCTGACATTAAACAAAATGTCATCAGTGCTTAACAGGAAAACAGCCATAGCAAATCTTCATCACCAAGCCTCTCAAGTCTCATGCATTGGCTGTGAGACTCACGCAGTGGAGCCAGATTTCACTTTCTCACACCAAATTTTTCAAATGTCACTCATTATCAAAAAAATAAAATTAAAAAATTATAACATCAACACCAACAACAACAACAACAATAATAATAATAATAATAATAATAAGAAGAAGAAGAAGAAGAAGAAGAAGAAGAAGAAGAAGATACCAAATGTAAATATAAAAAAGTTTATGTATTTATTTATTTATTTACAAGAAATACATCCCTCAACTTGAGAGGTTTGTATCATGCTTGATTCAACAACATCCACTACAAAGATCACAAGACTAATGCACAGGCAAATAAGCCCAATGGTCACGCCCAATACACCTCCCAGCGTAATGAATAAGATAATATGTAATAAATAAATCGATTGCACGTCACCATATTATTTGAAAACACAACGTGGCATAAAGTTTGGATCTAGCGTAGCCAGGAACTCTTTCCTATTTTGGTTGCTTTTTGCCCCCTATTCACTATTCCAGGTGGATTACAGGAAGCTGCTCTTTACTTCTGTGCCCGAAGGTTTCGAAAGTGCGGAAATACATCCAGGGAAAAGTTCAGTGTGAACACGACAAGTTGTGACGTGGGGAAACACACGCGCGCGCACGCACACACACACACACACACACACGGTAAAAACTCGAGCACGCGCTGCAATTTGGAAATACTATCCCTTTTTCATAGGAGGGGTTTTATTCGAAGCAAAGACGATGGATACGAGTGGACCGTGCTTCATCTGAGCCTGATTCTTTTACTCATTGCAGTGTTTCAGTGTGCTCATGGGTGACGAGAACGACTTCCGTCCTGTAACTCGCAGCAGACGGCGCGCGACCATCACCAGCGCCAAGGGCGAGCTCGTGAAACGGCCGAATGGCGCGAGCTCAGCTGATACCAACAGTCGCACGTGGACTAAACCCAAACACAAGGGACAGGATACGCACGCGCGCGTTTTTCCCGAGGATAAGCCAAAAGATAGTCTTAATGATAACCTGAGGTGAGGGAGGGGCTGTTCCATAAAATGTCCTAACTAGTGTGATACCATATTCTTCCCCATTTATCCTCTAAAAACTGGTGTGTATATGTAGTGACGGTATTTCTCCATAATATTTGGTACTATATACTTTTACAGGCGTAGCCCATGTTTTGAGAGCAGTTGGGTGTGACTGTACTATGAAGCACTCCTCAGCTCACATGTATCTTTTGAACTAATGGCTTATATCCAAGTTAATGAATAACAAATGCTATGTCTTACACTTAAACACAGTACATTGATCAGTTGTGCCTGATACAATGATTGTCCTTATTACGTGTCTTTATTAACATAGAAACTTGTTGTAGTGTGTGTATATGGTCCACACTGCAGAACAGTTTTAACTGCTTGTTTGAGTCAATTGCTTCACTTCCGTTCTCACAGTTGCCACAGGTTGCAAGAGTCGATGCTGAGCTCTGCAAGCCATTTCAGAAATTACAGAGGCATTCTGAACTGGTGTCTTGTCATGCTGGTGAGTCTGATCGCTTGCATACACATCACAGATTGTAACTGTGGCCTGGATGTGCTGGAACATGTATGAGTTGGGGGGAAAAAAAGACCTCAATCTGCACCAGGCTTATCTCCTTTTTCCTGTTCGAAGAGTGTGACATCACGTACAGTCATCTGTGTTGCTTCATTGTCATGCATGAGTCACTGAGTACCTTGTTGAAGTGAGTTAATAATCCTTGAACACAGCCCATGCCTCTCGGTCTTCAGAAGGCCACACCGTAAAAGAAATAGGACACCTGTCACATAAATTGTGCAGGGTTTGCCTTACTTCAGTATTGCCGTACGTCTCGGGATCTACCACCCTGCACAGTTTCATTTTAAAATAGCTGCTGAACATTGAGATACTGAAGGCATCGAAAGGAGGAAATAATCAATTCGAAAACTAGTTGAGAGATTTCTTTCGGACAGCGCCAGGCTATGCACTCTATGGCTAAAAGTATGTGGACACCTGACCATCACACCCCGTATGCGGTTCTTCCCCAAACCGTTTCCACGAGGTTGGAAGTCCACAGTTGTATAGAATGTCTCTGTATGCTGTAGCATTACAACTTTCCTTCACCGGAACTAAGAGGCCCAAACCTGTTTCAGCATGCCGATGCTCTTGTGAACAAAGTGAGGTCCTTAAAGACATGGTTTGCCAAAGGTGTAGTGGAAGAACTCAAGTGGCCTGCACAGAGCTCTGACTTCAACCCCACTGAACACCTTTGGGATGAACTAGAACACAGACTTCATGCTAGGTTGAGGGCCAACATCAGTGCCTGACGTCATTAATGCTCTTGTGGCTGAATGGACACAAATCCCCACAGATACGCTCCAAAATCCTCCAAAAGTGTGGAGGTTATTATGACAGCAAAGGTGGGACTAAATATGGAATGGGTTGTTCAGTAAGCACATATGGATGTGATGGTCAGCTGCCTGCAAACGTTTGACTATATAATGTATATTTATAAAGAGCTCGTATAGCTATAAGTTGCACATAAACTCGCTAACTTTATACTTCATCTGAAATTTGGAAACCAGTTCCATTGTATGGTCTACACGGTGGCGCAGCAAGCATGTTCACCCTTTATCTATATAGGTTTCTTACAACTTTTCTGGTTCCCACCGACCTCCAAAAAAACATGCTGGAAGGTGGATTGGCTATGCTAAACTGTGCCTCGGTGTGAATTAGTGTATGGTTGTGAAAATAGGAATGCATGTACTCTTGAACATTCATGCAGTTATCTTATCAGCCATTCATACATACAGAACAATGCATAAATTCATGCAGATACAGGTCAAGAGTTTCAGTTAAGTTTCACATCAATAATCAAAAGGGGAAAATTGTGACCTCAGTAATTTTAACTGTGGCATGGTTATTGGTGCCAGACGGGCTGGTATGAATATTTCAGAAACTGCTGCTCTCCTGGGTTTTTCATACACAACAGTCTCTACAGTTTACTCAGAATGGCACAATCAAGAAAAAACATCCTGTGAGCAGAGGGTCTGCACGCTGAAACCTTGTTAATGAGAGGGGTCAGAGGAGAATGGCTAACTCAATTAAGAACTCTTTACAACAGCGTGAGCAGAAAAGCATTTCGGAATGCACCTTCAGGTGGATGAGCTACAACAGCAGAAGACAACATCAGGTTCCACTCCTGTCAGCCAAGAGCAAGAATCTGAGACTCCAGTGGGCTCAGGGTCACCAAAACTGGACAGTTCAAGATTTAAAAAGAGCAGCTTGACGTTTGATGTGAACATTTAATGGATCTCTTGACCTGTACAGTATGCTTTTTATGTCATGTGAAGCTCTTGGCCTGTATGCATTGCACTGCTGTCACATGATGGGCTGATTGGATTGTCCGGCTGTAACCATGGGCACATAAGGAACACTGTGAAGCCGCCTATCACTGGGATGTCTGTTACAATAGTCACTAATACAATTCCACGGATATTAGTGTAACAAGCTGCTTGATGGTGTGTAACGTACATGGAGCATGACAGTGTAGAAATCTTAAGCATTTCTTCTGTAACATTGAAATCATTAGACCGAACCGAATTAGCGATTCTGATGCATTACCATTCCTGGATGCATTTAAAGTAGCTCAGAAACAAGTGATCTTGCTGAAGAATGTGGCATGACACTCACTTGGCACTCGATGAATCATTGTTGTGCTGTGTGTTTGGGGGACACAGTTAGTGCCAAGTGGCACCTAAGAATAGATTTCCTGAAACAGCTCCTCTTCATGAACCCAAACTGAGGTTAGCTTGTTCATTCTCCATTTCAAATGGGGATGGACAAATTTGCATGTTTCATTCTGCCTTTGAGGGTTTACAAGGGTACTACAGAGACATGGTTGGCTTTATATAGTGTATAGTTCATGCTTGTTCACTGCTCCATGGAATGTGCTTTTCTTTAAAAGCAGATATTGTTTCTTTTCAAAATGAGCAAGTGGTGACAATAATCCATTTTCTTCCTTATAATGTGTAAATTGCAGTGAAATTACATTAATATGTTGTCATATTATAAATGGTTTGATTAATTAACGCACAATTTCCTTGTAGCTTCTGTGTCACTTTTTTTTCTCTCTCGTGTTCCAGATCTTGAGTAATGCACGTCTGTTCTTGGAGAACCTTCTCAGGTTTGTAGACATTACATATTAGCCCAGTTTTCATGACACGCAGTTAGCTTCCTTCATTAAAAAATTCTCTTTGGTGTCAGGCTTGGCCTGTGCGAGAGTCCAGTTTGAAATAAAGAACACTTGTTGTAGGTACCATATGTCGTAAGACACCACCTAACTATTAACTATAATGACTGGAATAGTAGAGATGTTTGGGTTGCTGGGTGCATGCACAGGACCAGCTCTGACTCAGTGGGACTGCTGAGCCCCATGCTGAGGGCACCATATGCTACTATCATGTTGTACTCCACTGTAGGCAAGCAGTTACGTTCCAGCTGCCAGCTCTAGTCACAGCCATGCAAACACTTTAACATGCAAAACAAACATTTCTGAGCCACGGTTAGAGCAGATGTGCAATGGAGACAAGTAGGGACGTGTATTTTGTTGATAAGGAGAACGCATAAACATGAATAAGTGCCACTTTGTAAATGCATTCCAAGTCATTTAGTCACCTTTGTAGTTACTTTATACTGTTTGTATGTAGGTATGGAGTTCTAGTGGACCCCATTCAAGTGGTGTCACTGTTCCTGAAGGACCCGTATAGATGGCCTGCTGCATGCCTGGTCATTGGTATGTTTATCCAGCACTTCCATAAAGCATTCTTTTAGTTTATTTATGTGAAATGTGTCTATGTAGGGAAATGTATTATGAGATGAGCCGTAATTACCGCGAGCAGCAGTCGGACAACCTGTCGGCCTTGAGTGAGCTGCTTTTTAAAGTATTTGCTCACCAATAATATCTAAGAGGTAGTGATTGTACATTGGCTTCACAGAGAGAAAATCTTCCTCCCTTTTGTATGCGAGTCTTTATTCAAGCACAAGCCAACAGCATTCTAATGCTTTATCTGTATTTTTTTATTTTTCTTCTTCTTTCCAAAATAAATTATTCTGTTTCGGTAATCTGTTTCAAAAGAAGTAATTCTGTTACTGGATGAAAGGTGTGTGTGTTTTTCTGCTTATCTTTACTCTGCTAAGTCTCTGCTAAGCACACTTTCAGCTCCATCACTGTGATGTTTTGCGTGTGTGTGTGTGTATGTATATCGTGCCTGTCACTGGGTTAATTCTGAGGGCAAAAGGTTGACCCTGTTTTGATTGGTGACATACTAAAAAGCTCCTTTGCTGCTGAGTGCTGCTGTATGTCAGGTGCATATTAAATCACTTTGTGCATATATTATTAATTAACTGCTGTCTGCTGCTTAATTTTTCCTTCTCTTTAAAACTTCTGTAAATGTTACGTTTAGCATTTTTGTTAGGAGATCCATAGCTTGTTAGTGTATAAAATTGCATCGATAAGGATCAGCTGATGCAGTTGATGCAGAAATGACAAGAATGACATTCTTATTTAGAGCAGTGTAAGATTACAGATTGTTAAGGAAAAAACAAAATAACATTTATTTCTGCTTAAATAGGGATGAAGTGGCTGATTTGGGGCATAAAATCACTGGCAGCACTTCAGAATAAATGTGATCATTGTTGTACCATATCAGTAAATCTCTTCGTATCATCTTAACCGCTTAAATGTCCTTCTTATTATTCAGTTATTACTTTTAAACTTATAGGAAAGTTATGAGAGTATGGAATGTAAGTTTGGGAGTTTATGGGAGTGAGGGGAAAACTGTAATATCAAGGCATTATATTTAAAGACTATATTGTGTTTTTTGTTTTTGTTCTGTTTTTTTGCAAGGCCAGTGGTTCATAATGTATCTCTGTGTCTTTCCAGTTTCAAATGTGTTCATACTTGTGGCGCTGTACACAGAGAGGAAATTAGCCATCGTAAGTTTGCCAGCTTCAAACCCAAACCATTACAGAAGTAAAGACATACAGGGTGTCCCAAATGTCTCCATATATAAGGGACTATGTTTTTGGCCGTCAGTTGTGCCTTCGTCAGTGGATGTTCTTGCACGTCCACTTCTCGGTTGGTCCGAAACACTTCCAGTCTTTTTCAATTTGTGAATAAGTTTGGCAACAGCGTCGTGTATGTGTGTGTGTGTGTGATGTGCTTGCCATGTTTCCTGTTCAAGTCCATCACAAACTTGCGACAGCTTCCTGATCCAGCAGTGAGAATGATTTAAATACATTCTTCTTTTGTATGTATGAAAGTATGAAAAATTTTGGAAGACATTTTCCTAAAAATTGTTAATTTCCCCCCATTTTTGGAAACTTTGGGATCACCCTGTACACTAGATCATACAGTACATGGTCTCAAAATCTCTCATCTGTGGTTTTAATGTACAGTGGTGCTCGAAAGTTTGTGAACTGCTGATTTTGTATGTTTGCCCACTGTCAAAGAAATGATCAGTTTATAATTTTAATGGTAGATTTATTTGAACAGTGAGAGACAGAATAACAACAACAAAATCCAGAAAAACGCATGTCAAAAATGTTATAAATTGATTTGCATTTTAATGAGGGAAATATGTATTTGACCCCCTCTCAATCAGAAAGATTTCTGGCTCCCAGGTGTCTTTTATACAGGTAACGAGCTGAGATTAGGAGGAAATTCTCCAATGTTGCATATATGTGAGTGGCAAAAGTATGTGGACATCTGGGATTAGCAGTAAATTTGAAGGTGAAATTTAGAGTTGTTTTAATTCAATGGGCTGACAATCAGGTGCGAATGAGCGCCCGGCTTTATTTAAAGAGTATGGATCTATCAAAGTCTTCAAAGATCTTCATAACACATTTGTGGAAGTATATCATGGCTCAAACAAAGGAGATTTTTGAAGAATTCTGAAAAATGTGTTGAGGCTCATCAGGCTGGAAAAGGTTACAAAACCATCTCTAAAGAGTTTGGACTCCACCAATCCACATTCAGACAGATTGTGTACAAATGTAGGAAATTCAAGACTATTGTTTCCCTCCCCGGAAGTGATTGACTAATAAAGATAACTCCAAAGTAAGACATGTAATAGTCTGTGATGTCACAAAGGAACCCAGGGTAACTTCTAAGCAAGTAAAGGTCACTTTCACGTTGGCTAATGTTAATGTTCATGAGTCCATGTGCCAGGACAGCATGGAACTATTAATTGTGAATTATACCACCGAATTCTTAAGGAAAACGTCAGGACATCTGTCCATGAAGTGAATATCAAGAGAAAGTGGTTCAAGACCGTGACCCTTAGGACACAAGTCATTCTACCAAAGAATGGTTAAAGAAGAATGATGTTTTCGAATGGCTAAATCAAAGTCCCAACCTTAATCTAATAGAAATTTTGCGGAAAATCCTGAAGCGAGCAGTTTATGTGAGGAACCCCACCAATATCTCGGAGTTGAAGCTGTTCGGTACTGAGGAATAGGATAAAATTCCTCCAAGCTGATGTACAGGACTGATCAACAGTTACCGAAATGTTTAGTTATTGCTCATAAGGGGGTCATACCAGAATGCAATGGTTCATATACTTTTGCCACTCACAGATATGTAATATTGGATAATTTTCTTTAATAACAAATGACCAGGTATAATATTTTTGTGTCCTTTGTTTAATTAGGTTCTCTGTGTCCGCGATTTGTTCGAATTGTTCGATACAGGGGATCAAGGGTTGGATTAATGCACTTCCTCGCATGCCGTAGATAAAAAGACCTTTTATTTTTCTTGACAGAAACACATAATAAATGAAAAACTTGTTGAAATGAAACTCCTTTAGCTTACTAGTGAATTTAACGTAAAAAGGCGTATTGTGAATTGGCGTGCAGGAGCGTGGTCAAAAAAGGTGTGCTTCCCAGCTCTCCATTACCATCCACCTGTTGGAAGGTTAACCCACGTTATTTGCACCTCCCACACCACACGTGACCCATGAACCAGGAGCAAATGCACCACCAAACCTCACATAACACAACGCAATCCCAAACAAACGGATCAAAACGGCCCAAGTTCCAACTCCACAATAAAAGGCAAAATGGCTGTAACATTCTCTTTATCTACTTTTAGGACTGTGAAAATCCTGATGTTGTTTGAGGTCATACTTATGTAGAAATGTAGACAATTCTAAAGGGTTCACAAACTTTCAAGCACAAATGGATTTTAAAAAATAATAATAATGATGATTGAATAAGAAAAGCAAATCTGAGTTCTGTCTGTGTCCCCCCCCCTATCCAGGGAAACTTCAGGGAGCAGATTGGCCTGATTATTCACATCATCAATCTGTCAGTAATCTTGTGCTTTCCAGTGGTCACTGTGCTCATGCTGCCCTCTGTAACACCAGGTGAGGAATGCACAATGGCCGCCTTCTCCCAGATATCCTCAAAACAGTATAGTTATGAGTTTGTATAATTAGTGATTAGAATTAATCAAATCTAGCCACAGCTAATTTATCACTTGTCCGTCTGACCGGGAAACTCCACACAAATTGGCCACATGGCTCCAAGTACTGATGGCATCATTATTGGAATGCCACTTTAAGGAAATTGTAATTAAAGCATTAAATCATCATCCACAGACTGATAAACTTATACCTTCTCTATTATAACCAAATATTGCCTTATGTTCCCTTTACAGTGCTCTCATAAAGCTATCAAGACTTCTCACAGCTTGTCTAGTATCTATTGGGATACATATCGCCTTATTTCCCCTGGTGTAAACCTTTTTTCTGGCACCCCTATTCTATCTCATCTGTTAGCACAATGGGAGGTGCCAAAGGCACTCCATCTGTTGGGTTTGAGCCACACTCTACCCTTGTGTATGAGACAGTAAGGTCAGCGGTGAGGCCACTGGGGCTGTTACTGGCATTAGAGCTGAGCCCAAGAGTCCCTGCATGGGCCATTTCCACCCGGCATATGGCTGCTATTGATAAAGCTGTGGTGGCCTACACACGCATCTTCAGTGCCAGGACTGTGTCATCAGGTTGCTTATGGGCTTGTGTTATGACAATTTCAGTTTATTGAGTTATGTGTTGTCTCAGTTTGAATTGAGGATCGTCCTAACGGCGCTCTTCAAAATGTTGTGTGAGATTTGCATTTGGTTACCGTAGTAACGATTGTCCTTGTATTTAGATTTTTTTGCTGTATGTTTTTTGTACATCTAAAATTCATTTTCTCAACAATTTCCTGTCTTCCCTCATTTGCTCTTGTACTCTTGGCTCTGTTTAGTTGGCGGCGCCTTTGCGCTGGCCGTCTACACTATCCTGTTTCTGAAGCTCTACTCATATAAGGACGTGAACAGGTGGTGCAGGGAAAGGACGCAGGCGAAGGCTCGCAGCCTGTCCAGATCGCTGTCATGTGAGTACACTCACTATCCTCTAGGCAAGGAGAATCAACCTGCAATTCTTCCATACTGATCATGCTCACTGAATAGTTTACAATATTCAGATCAGTTCATTTACATTTTTTAGTTTCACGTCCAATTAATGTGACAGTTATTATAGATATCAAATAGTTTTAACAACACCCAGCAGAAATGAGGTTTGGAGACAGAATATTGCACAAGGCGACTGCAGTTTTAGTTATGGGACTCCTGCAGTACAATGGCCTCTAATAGGTCTTAGAATTTTGCTTAGAATTGAAATCACGATTCTCACTCATGCTTCTCTGATCATTATGTATTTATTACATTCTTATCTTACTGTAGCAGTGTGCGCTACCTGCATTTTGAACGACTGGTTTATTGGGATGTCTGTACTGCAATTAAGAATTAAGAGCACTGTGGCCTCCCACATCTAAAAGGAAACCTGGATTAATAATGAGTCATTTCATTTCTTTTGCTGATAGCAACTCGGTCACTTGTGGATACAAATTGGTCTTGAGAAATGTTTGCTGTGCATAATGTTCCACTGGTGAGTTTTTAACAAGGCAGTCTGTGCAGCCATGATTCACTCACCCCATTCATTCATTTCATTGTTGTCCATCCATCCATTTTCTGAACGCTTAATCCTACAGGGGACTCAGGGCGCAAGGCAGGGGACACCCTGGACAGACCATCGCAAGGCATCATCGCACACACATTTATTTACATAATACAATTTAGAGATGCCAATCGGCCTACGACGCATGTCTTTGGACTGCGGAAGGAAACCGGAGGAAACTGTAACAAACTTACAAGTCAGGCAAGGTGGAGGAGGGAACCAGCTGAACATAAATAAAGTTTAATGTTAAACAGAAAATAATCATAACATGAACCACACACTCTCTCCCACTGGCGCTTCCTGCCGCTCCTTTGTCTCGCTCTCCAACTTATTAGTCAAATCAGTGCTAGGTGTGCGTCCTCACAGCCTGGTCACTCCCTTCTCCTCTTCACACTCCTCCTCCACCAGATTCAGGCCTCCAGCCTGACGCGCACCCACTCCCACCCTTTCAGGAGGGTGGCCCCGCATCCTGGGAGTGAAAGGAGAGACAAGGGGAGGAAGAGGGGAGAGAGAAGGAGTAGTCAGGAGAGAGAGAAAGAGAGGAAAAAAACACTCCGCTCCCCGACATGCTGTCATCTAGTTCTCTGCCAGCTGGGAAGCGACCCCCCACAATGTCGGGCGATGGCACTGGACTTCTGAATGGGTGTATGTGGCTCCTCCCCTTTTCAGGTGGACGGCAGCTTCCCCGGCAGACAGCAACGGGTCCTCCCTCCCCTTTCCTCCCCGGCAACTGCTCCGGCACTTCCAGCCACTCCTTTAGCTCTGTCTCCAATTGATTATCCAAATCCGTGCAAGGTGTGCGTCCTCACAGCTTGGCCACTCCCTCCTCTTCGTCACAGTCGCACTTAACTCTGCCTGAATTCACTTCCTTTCAGATTAACGGCACAGTTCCAACTGTGCTTGTCAATGTTTATCGTCCACCTAAGGCAAACACTATCTTTAAACAGAATTTTCTGCCTTTTTAAATTTTATCACCTTCCTGTCTCCCAATATGATAATTGTTGGTGATTTTACTATACACATTGAAAGTGCATACAGTACATCTATGAGGGACTTCTTATCCTGTCTTGATAGCTTTGGCATACAACAATTGATCAATTTTCCTACACACTCGAATGGTCATACGCTCGATCTCGTCTGTTGCTCTGGTATAACCCCCCCACATTTGTGCTGCTTCATTTGTACACAACCTTTTCAGATCATGTGCTGGGGTCTTTAATGCCCAGTTAACTCTATTGCAAAGTAATCAATGTTGGACCATTTCATTACGGAATATCAAGAACATTGATGTATCTGTACTTGCGCAAGGTCTTGTAACCCTCCCTATCAAGGGCAATCTATCCACTCCTAATGATCTGGTATTTCATTACAATGATGGACTTCAGTCACTTCTTGATGTCCGCGCACCTCTAAAATCGAGAACCATTTCATTTGTCAATTGAACTGTGTGGTACACACCTGAACTACGCCAGCTAAAAGCTCAAGGTCATCGTTTGGAATGTCTGCATGTCAAAACCAGATTTGTAGTACACAGAGATGTGTGCCAAGCATATGAAAAAATATACAGCTACTCTCTCTACAGCTAAATCCAACCATTACTCAAATTTGATCACGTCCAGTGAAGAGAATGTCCAAACTCTTTTGTGATGAATAATATTTTAAAGCCTGCTGATCCTCTACCATCACACTTGCATTCAACTGCATTATGTGATGCTTTTTTTGACCTTTTTGGAATGAAAAAATAGGAAATATCCACCAGTCATTGTCTGCTTCAAACCAAGCCTGTTATTCTTCTTGTCTCAGTTGTCCTCTGCCTCTATTTTCTCCTCTATCTCCACTTTTAAACGTCCTACAATAGATGAGAACTAAAATGATTTGAAAATCTTAATCCACTTCCAACCCTCTTAGTCAAAATCTGTCTACCAGTTCTTTCTTTTTCAATCACCGATATTATTCATTCTTCAATATTCAATGGTATTGTTCCATATAAACGTGTATATATACATTATATAACTGTTATAATAACTCCTGTACTCAAGAAGCCAGGTGTTGACCCAAATAACGTTAATAATTTTCACCCAATTCCAAACTTGCTGTTTTTTTTATCTAGAATTCTGGAAAAGGTTGTTGCAGCTCAGGTTCATGACCATCTCTATGATAATAACATATACAAACAACTTCAATCTGGCATTCATTTATATCATAGTACTGTGACTGCCCTTGTTAAAATCTCTAATGACTTACTGGTAGTGGCTGATTCAGGGCTATCTATATTAATTCTTCTGGATTTTATTGCAGCATTCGACACTATTTTTCACACTGTCCTATTAGATAGATTACAATCTATAGGATTTATTGGTACTGCCTTGGCTTGGTTCACACCCTATCTCTCGGGTCGCACTCAATCTGTACAATTAAGGCAGTTCCGATCAAAACCATCCCAGATTACTACTGGTGTCCTGCAGGGATCAGTCTTGGGCCCTCTGCTATTTATTATTTATATTTATTATCTCCTTCCGCTTGGTAGTATTTTCAGAAAATTTGGCATCCATTTCCATTGTTATGCTGAGGACACCCAGCTCTACCTGTCCTCCTCCCTGTCTTTTTATTTGCCTGTCTGAAATTAAAACTTGATTTTTAAACAACTTCCTTAAACTTGATCACAGCAAAAGTGAAATTTAACTTGTTTCAAAAAATATTCTTGCAAAGTCAAACTGTCTCTCAATGTCTGTTGACAATTCCTCAGTCTCCCTCTCTATGCAGGTTAACAGCTTTGGTATTATCTTTGTTAATACTAGATAGAAACTCACATTATTTATATTACTCTGATAGCATACTTCCATGTACGTAACATTAAGCCTCTCCGTCCAGCCTTCTCAACAAGGAGCACTGCCGTAATGGTCCACACACTTGTCACATCACATATTGATTATTGTAATTCTCTTCTCAATGGCTTCCCTCTCAAACTTTTACATAAACTTCAGTTAGTTCAGCTAACGGCTGCGCGAATCCTCTCTAGAACTCCGCTAGTTGAGCACATTTCCCCTGTCCTTGAAAATTTGCAGTGGTTTCCTGTTAAACAATACATTGAATTTAATATTTAACTTCTTACCTATAAGGCACTACACAATCTCGCTCCTTCCTATTTGTCTGATTTTCTTTCCATATACTCTCCCGCCCATACACTTGGATCGTCTTCTTCATTTACTTTAGTTCTCCTTCCCATGCGTTTGTCCTCTATGCGGACTTGAGCTTGTAGCTGTGCAGTCCCTCAATCATGGAACCTGATGTCGAAAACTGAGAAAACTCTTTGTTTTTAAATCTCGCCTCAAAACGCACCTTTTCAGACGAGCTTTCCGGTGACTGTGTCTATGTATCTTTTTATTGTTTGTGGTGTTTTTAAGCTTTCATTGACGGCCTCTGTGTTTTTTAGGCCAAACTGATGGTCTCATGTCATTTTATGTTTTACTGCTTGTAAGGTGACCTTGAGTGCCATGAAAGGTGCCTATAAATGAAATATTTGTTGTTGTTGTTGTTGTTATTAATATAATAATAAATTATTATTATTACTACTACAAAACATTTGTTTAGGACATTTGCTCATTCTCACTACTAGCTACTATTACTAGTAATAGTAGTAGAATACATTGAATTTTAACAACAAATAAATTTACATACTATTGCTGGTATGTAAATACTATTATGTTTGGGTCATTTTAAAATTTACTCAGTTTTCCGACGTTATTTCTCCCCCTTTGTCTGCTGATCTGCTATGCTTCAGGTGAATGCATGAGGTCATTGAAACAGCATTTATGGTTACTTGTTACAGCAAAGAAATGGAGCTCTGTTTTATGCAAGAGTCGTCTGAGTAAAAATGCCAAAACAGCTCTTTTCTTGAATCGAATTCTATTTAGAAACGAATTGGGATTGCAAATTTTTTTTTTTTTTTTTTTTTTGCACAGGCCTAATCCGTGTGCATTTCTGGACAATTATGTGCAACTTCTTCATATATTATTGCATGCCCACATCTTCATCCCAGTATCATGTATTGAATGAGCTGTCTCTTTGACTTTTGTGAGAAGATACCTCTGACCCAGATTTTTCAGGACTTGTCTTCTGTCCTTGCAAGGAAATGGCAATAGTTTGAAGGAAACTTCCAAATCGTATTCACGCAGATTGATTCTATTCAATGACCTACATGAAACAGCTTCTCCATAACCCTATGGATTTTGAGACGTTCAAGTTGACACACGGGCATATAGATTTCACAACTAGCTAACTTATAATCATATAAAGTTGCACTGATAGTTTGTTTGTTTGCTTTGCTCACCTCCTCCACCTCCTACAGTATTCTAATTCACCTGCAGCAGAGTCAGAACAGCAGTATCAGGTACTAGCGATGGTGATATTGATAGCAGTAGCCTATTACCATTGAGCCAGTGCTACCCACATTACTTAAGGCTGGTTTGGGTACAAATGAACTAATATCCATCCACTCGTCTCTTGACTATACTTGAATACAATAGGTCCATCACCACCATCTACCAGTGGACAAGTGTATGTGTCCTACCCTGGAAACCTCTCTCTGAAAGGTGAGTGATCCAACTTTGGTTGGTTGTTCGTTCACCTCCATTAAGACAAGACAAATGCACTGTGGAGTTTAACTCTTAGAACTCCTCAGTCTTATAAATGCACACCTTTCCAGTTTGGTTTAACTACACATACAAAATAACTTACAGCTGTTAGTGAATTATATGCTTTATGATGAATTTTCACTATACAGATTCAATGAAATGTAACATGGTATCACTTTTTCTTTATCGTCCAGATCTGTTTTATTTTGTTTTTGCCCCCACATTGTGCTACGAGCTGAACTTCCCTCGTTCTAAATCTGTACGTATGGGATTCCTGCTCAGGAGGTTGTTCGAGATGGTAGGTGTTATTGTCAGGGTTTTTTTTTTCCATATCTGTAAAATTTACTAGAATACATTACTTGTATTGCCAATGTAACCATCTGTCTTACAGTTGCTGCTCACTCAGCTGTTAGTTGGCTTAACACAGCAGGTATGCCATAATTTTTTGCTATCATTAGGGGAAACATTTTGGATCATAATTTCTCCTGGGATTTTCTAGCATGCTCCTTTTTTTCCCTCTTGTGTTCTTTTCTGTTCTTCAGTGGATGGTACCAGTCATACAAAGTTCAATGAAGCCATTGCAGGTATGCTGTTATGTTGAGCTACCATTCACTGTTCTCTGTTCAGCAAAACCATGCAGAGATTTGGATTAACCTGCATTTCCTACACAGGAAATGGATTTCTCCAGAATGATTGAGCGCCTGCTCAGGCTAGCTGTAAGTAGTAGGAGGAGCTGTTAAAAATATTGTTTTTATATCAGTTTCTTCAAAGCGGGAATTTTGGGGTCCAAAATAAATAAATGTTAATGTGGCTCATCAAACACCGAAGGGGCAAAATAAAATCCTTGAATTAATGCAAAACCATTTGATCTTTTCTTTTTCTTTGAATGTCAGGTCCCCAACCATTTTCTCTGGTTGATATTCTTTTACTGTTTTTTCCACTCATCCATGAACTTTGTGGCTGAGCTTCTGAGGTTTGGAGATCGAGAATTTTACAGAGACTGGTGGTATGTGAATTTATTAGTTAATACAGAAGTAAAGTCTATGTTTATAGAATATATCATGACACAGTGATATCAGCACTTTTGACACAAATTTCTTAGATGTTGCACATTTTTTCTTTTCAGGAATGCAGAAACTGTAACTTATTTCTGGCAAAACTGGAACATCCCTGTCCATAAGTGGTGCCTTCGGTAAGTTTTTAAAAGAAGCATAGACAGCTGAAGAGTTATCTGGATAAAATACAGCGCAGTGAAGTGTATCAAGACTGTAATGAAGAGACACTATGATGTGATCCGTCTGGCACATTATGCATGCTTATTTACCGTGTTGAGTGACTGTTTATTCTCTCTCTCTCTCTCTCTCTCTTTCTCTTTCTCTTTCTGTCTCACTTCTTTCTTTCTTTCCAAAGACATTTTTACAAGCCCTTGCTGAGAAAGGGGGCCAGCAAGTTAGTGAGCCAATCAGCAGTATTCTTCGCCTCAGCCTTTTTTCATGAGGTGAGGTGTACATAAATCAAACATGCTTTCGAGTATTGAATAACAGTACATTTCTATTAAAATTAGCAACTCATATGGGATACTAACATGCATGTATACAATTTTGAGATAAACAGTGAAGTAAATATCCTTAAACAACAGAATCTGAGCTAGAAAATAATTTAGCTGGCATGCTGACTAAAGAAATGATACAGAACAAAAAGCTTTGGGTGACTGGGAGAAAGAATATACAGTAGGTATGTATTGTTAGAAATTGGGACCGGTGGAAAGTGAACACTTCTGAAATATTACATTCAGTAACTGTTTATGTCTAGATAGCTCAGTATGAAACACAAAGTAACACAAATTAGAACTTGGGACCAATTAAAAGTGTGAATTTGTGATAAAAAAAATTTAATCCTTGATTAATTAAAGGCCACTTGTAAGGCTATATGCCCCCTGAGGCACTGAGTAAGCGTGTAATGATCGATTTGGATCGATGCATTGATTTGAAAGGCAATGATTGAATTTAATCAAGGCAACACTCATGAATTTATTATTATGAAATATAATTGATTATAAATTATGTATTACGACTGATTATAAAACAATTATTATCGAAAACAGACCGACAAAATGATTTATATTTTTAAACTGATGTATAAATAGGCTAGCACGGTGATTTGCCCAACACTCTGATACTTAAAATAGTCCTTCTTTATGTCATCTTCATAAATGTAGGCCTTCCCCAAGATTCTGAACAAAATCGTTCACGTATCTATCGGAGGCTATTTAATCAAACAGTATCATATCGTATCATAACAGATCCTTTAGTATCATAAAATATTGAATCATTGCCTCGCTTCAAAACCGATCATGTTGTATTGTATAGTTGTATAGATTCAGTAGAATTGTCAATTATCGAATTGAAATCGGATGGGATCGTGTGGAAGACTGAGGTTTACACCTCTAGTACACATTCTTCAGTACAAGTGAAGGTTAGAGCATAGTTTTGTGGATGAGGAGCCACGTAAAGCAACACCATATCGCCCTGCTGCTCTCTGCGATAAGCGCTCGCTTGAAAGAAACCGACAGGACAAAGGATATATAAGCTACAGGTGCATCCAGATACCACAGAGAAAGTCCAGGCCTGTTCAGAAAGTGACCTTCTGAGGAGTGTTCTGAAGCAAGCTTACTCAGCTCTGATTAATTAGAATAGTATTTGAGAACTTCTAGGATGACAGATTGCAACAGAAGATTTTGTTTTTATGTATTGCCATGTTTGTGTGATCCTACTTCAAATACAAGAGTCATTTTCATTGCTTTTTTGTGTGTGTGTGTGTGTGTGTGTGTGTACGCAGTATCTGGTCAGCATTCCTCTGAGGATGTTCAGACTGTGGGCATTCATGGGCATGATGGCTCAGGTGAAAATGATCAGAATTTCCTAAGCAACCTATCATACAAAATATACAGAGTGTGTGTGTGTGTGTGTGTGTGTATATATATATATATATATATAAAATATATTTTAACTGGCGTGACTAGCAAATACAATATTTTTCCATATGTACCCTATTTTAAGCTGAAGAAATGTCTTTATTGCAGCTGCCATTGGCATGGTTTGTGGGCAGGTTCCTCAGGGGTAACTACGGAAATGCTGCCGTGTGGCTTTCTCTCATAATTGGCCAGCCAATAGCTGTTCTTATGTATGTCCATGACTACTATGTCATCCACCACCTGGAGGAAGCAGCAGAACCAGCACCTCTCTAAGCTGCAGCCTGTGTACTGCTACCCAAACTGTCCCACTGCCGTCCAACTCATGTGTCCAATAATGTCTTCTGGAAAGAAAGAAAAGGGAAGGATCTTCATAGGCAAGAATTCACTGGTATTAATTTGAAACAAATGCCTTAAGTTATATGGTGCCTTACTGAGATTATCTTTTTAAGATACTGCTTGGATGCAGCAGATGTAATTCATAATTGTGAGGCATTACAGGATAGGAATGGACAGGGATTATTTTTTTTTTATGTATTTGATCTTAATATTGCTTTACAATTACTGCTCGAATACAGCAGATAGATCACATCTACGACATCATAGGCTTAGAAGGGAAAGATGGGGGTTTTTTTTAAGTGTTTAAGGGTAATTTGTCATTTTATTACATAATTTTGCAAAAGAATACAAAACATTTTGTGTACAAGTGGCCAACATTGAAATTTTGCATGAAAAGAACATTTGTAGGCTGTTAATGTTTAATTTAGTATAACGTTTGTTTCTCAGTTTGGTCCGATCTACTCTGAGCTCATGCTGGAGAATTCAGGGACTTAATTTTGTAAAATCAGGGAGTGCCACCTACTGGTGTCTTGTAAATCATAAAGTGTATGAGTGAAACTCTTAGGCCATGTAATTATACCTTCATGTGGAGACATTCATCAAACATAATTATATTCCATAGAATAGCGAATACAGTGTAATCTCCGACTGCGATATTTTCTGCAGATTTAGTCCTTTTAGAGCCATTTGTTTTCAAGATGATGAGGGTGCCAGGTCCCTCCAATCAGTACAAGTTGGTGATAAATGGCTTTGGAGATAAATTGTATAATAGCTTGTAGTAGTACTGTATAAACATTCTATCTCCAACACTGAGATGCAGGCATGATTTCACACAGCACTATCTTAAAGGTTGATTGCACGTTACAACACTATGGCCTGTTTAAAACCCTGCCTGACACACGGTACTGGAAGAATGATTACAGTGTAGAGAATCAATGCCATTGATGCAGAGATGCAGTTTATCTATTTTTACCAGTAGTTCTGTTCTGTAGTCTGCATCAAGTTTGTTGTAAATTCTTTAGTTTTGTATCTTTTGGAATTGTCTGCCATCTACTGTGCATGTATGTTTACAAAATGAGTTTTATGATTGAATAATGCTTGCTCAATTTTAAATATGAACATTGTTTCTACTTCCTTTGCATTGATTGTGTAGTGAATAAAGTCAGGATGGAGGTTGTGGGATAATGCAAACAGAGTCAATTTGGGGTTTTTTTGTCAATGAAAGGTTGACTTATTTATAGGATAAACAGTTGTTTATAAACAGCCTGTTCCACTAGCCCCAGCCCAACCCAAACCACCGGAAAACACTAGCCCCTACCACAGGAAAACACTAGCCCGTTCCACAGGAAAAACACTAGCCCAACCCAAAACCACCGAAAAACACTAGCCCACCCAAAACCACCGGAAAACACTAGCCCAACCCAAACCACCGGAAAACATTAGCTCAACCCAAACCACAGGAAAACACTAGCCCATTCCACAGGAAAACACTAGCCCAACCCAAACCACCGGAAAACACTAGCCCAACCCAAACCACAGGAAAACACTAGCCCATTCCACAGGAAAATACTAGCCCATTCCACAGGAAAATACTAGCCCATTCCACAGGAAAACACTAGCCCATTCCACAGGAAAACACTAGCCCGTTCCACAGGAAAACACTAGCCCGTTCCACAGGAAAACACTAGCCCGTTCCACAGGAAAACACTAGCCCGTTCCACAGGAAAACACTAGCCCAACCCAAACCACTGGAAAACACTAGCCCGTTCCACAGGAAAACACTGGCCCGTTCCACAGGAAAACACTAGCCCGTTCCACAGGAAAACACTAGCCCGTTCCACAGGAAAACACTAGCCTATTCCACAGGAAAACACTAGCCCAACCCAAACCACTGGAAAACACTAGCCCGCTCCACAGGAAAACACTAGCCCAACCCAAACCACTGGAAAACACTAGCCCGCTCCGCAGGAAAAGACTAGCCCAACCCAAACAACCGGAAAACACTAGTCCGTTCCATAGGAAAACACTAGCCCAACCCAAAACACCGGAAAAGACTAGCCCAATCCAAGCAACCGGAAAACAATAACCTTAGCCCAAACCTAACCCTTTGAGCAAACTATATCCTAGCCCAAGCCTATATGTATGCTACACTAACCAAGGCCCAAGGTTTTCAAAATTATTGGAACAGTGAACAAATCCTCATCACTGCTTTATTTTATTTTTTAAATTTGTTTTAAATACAGGTACTTTGACAGTTCACAATGCATTAGTGTAAAGTGTTGCAAAACCATAATTTAAAGACTCGTATCAAAGAGGTGGACAACATAGAGACGGACACGGGAAACATGGTGCAAGATGACTACATTTATTACGGATGAACATAACTACACACAAACTCCCATGTCTTAAACCAAGAAAAGATCTACAACTGGAACAGAGATTCAAAGTAACAAAAACAAACGCAACCTTTACCCGAAGCTTTACCCGACATCAACAAAACCAGGAAAAGAAAAGAACACAACACATCTTGCACCCCAGCAACAAGCTGGGCATAGTGGCGTACTCGGTTGTTCACCACTGCGTGAATCTCCGTTTAACTTCCGTCTTATTTATCTATCCTGGAGTGCCGTTAGAGTAACAGGAGCCAGATGTGGGGGGACAGAGCCTAACACTCAGAGGAGGAAAGAGAACAAATCAGGACACAAACCCAGATACAATTTCCCCACAAGGCTCAGGTCGTAACAGAAGAAGTAATTTAATATAAATACAGCCTTGCACAAAAGTGTTGGGTTTCCTTGGTTAAATCAGGGTCACATAATGCATTAAACATAATATTTTCATAATAGTGTTCATTTTCCAAAGAGCACATCATTAATCCTGAACCATTGAACGATTATATTTCCACTTTTTTGCACTGATCTTATTACAACATGCATTACCATTGTACATTTACCAGACTTTATTAGGAACACTATACTAATACTGAGTAGGGCCTCACGTTGCTCTCAAAACAGCCTCAATTCTTCTTAGCATGGATTCCACAAGATGTTGGAAGCATTCCTTTGAGATTCTGGTCCATGTTGACATGATTAAATCACACAATTCCTGCAGGTTTTTCAGGAGCACTTTCATGCTGCGAATCTCCCGTTCCACCACATCACAAAGGAGTTTTAGATTCAGATGCAGTGACTGGAAAGGCCACTGAAGAACACTGAACTCATTGTCATGTTTGTGACATGGCATGACATGACTCTTTGTGACATGGTGCATGATTATGCTGGAGGTACCCATTAGAAGATGGTAAATTGTGATCATGCACATGCAACAATACTGAAAGAGGCTGTGGCATTGATGATTGATTGGTATTAATGGGGCCCACACCATTACACCACCTCCACCACCATATCTGTGTCTCAACAGAAATCGAGATTCATCAGACCAGGCTAAATTTTCCCAGTCGTCATCTGTTCAGTTTTGGTGAGCCTGTTCCCATTGCAACCTCAGATTTCTGTTCTTAGCTGACAGAAGTGAAGGTTCAAAGTGTTGTGCATTCTGAGATGCTTTTCTGCTCACCACAATTGTAAAGAGTGTTTATCTGGGTTACTGTAACCTTTCTGTCAGCTCAAACCAGTCTGGCCATTCTCCATTGTTCTCTCTCATCAACAAGGGATTTCTGTGTGCAGCACTGCCACTCACTGGATGTTTTTTTCTTTATTGCACCATTCTGAGTCAACTCAAGAGACTGTTGTGTGAGAAAATCACAGGAGATAAGCACTTATAGAAATACTCAAACCAGCCTGTCCGACACCAACAATCATCAATCATGCCATGCTCACAATCACCAAACCCCCCACCCCACCCCCCCTTCTGATGGGTGATGTAGACATTACCTGAGGCTGTTGGCCCATAACTGCATGATTTAATGCAGTGCACTGCTGCTACATGATTGACTGGTTAGATAAATGCATGAATGAGTAGGCGTACAGGTGTTCCTAATAAAGTGTTCAGTGAGTGTATGCTTTAGCCCATGTGCTGTTTAGATCATGGTTACATGTTTCAAACTCTAGCAGGAATACTGTATGTTGTATTTCTAGCAAGAGACTAGTTTGTGCACAAGGACAGAAATAGAAACGTGTGTTTTGTAAAAATTATAATAATAATAAAGGCATCATACAAACCCTAGCTCATCTCTGACTTGTTTAATGTGTTTTTGTGGCACTTAAGGGAAACAATCAAGTGGCAGTTCATTCTACAAAGACATGAAAACTTTCTTTGTTAAAATGTTGGCTCATCCATCGGCGCAGATGGGGAAGATCCCCACCATATATATCAGCTGTTCAACAAACATTAATCTTCATAAATTCCTCCCACTTATTTTTAATACCATTTTTAATTCCATTGAAATACTAATTGTCTTTTGAGTGACCAGTGATGTAATTTGCTATTTGACAGACCTAAGTATTGATTTGGTTGCCTTTCTAAATGTTGCAATCTTCAGGCAAAATGCTCACTGACCCATTTAGCTCCATAGAGTTATTATTGCACCTAGTGGTTAAAAGTGGGAGCTGTAAAATTACTATTAGAAGCCCAATGGGGCCGGAAACACACTGGCCCATGCTCGCTCTCTGAACATTTTTTGTGTAAGAGGAGCAGTTTACAGGACAGTTAATGACAGGGTTGCCAGATTTACACCTAATTGTGTTCATTTAAAAATACTCTGTCACCAAGGACTTGTTTTATAGCAAATTGGAATCAAGACTTAAATAAATTTCCGCATACAAAGGAAACGTTTAAGTGCAATCAGTGTGTCTACGATGTACAGCAGGGGTCTCCAACCTTTTTTTACACCACTTTTGAAAATATTCTCATGGACCGGCCAGTAGGGGTTGTGGGGATTAAGGTTTAATCAGAACAATCATTAATTTACTAAGTTGTTTAACATTTAATTTACATGAAATCATAAAATTATGCCACAATGTCAATATTACAACTCCATACCATAATGCTCAATCAGTGGGGGGTTTGGACCCCCATTACAGTCCCAATGTGGAGGAATGGGGGACAGTGAGACTCGAAGCGTATTGCAAATATCCAGTCTGCTTCTTGAAAGTAATCAAGGGGTTTGTCTTTCAATGCTAGGTGCTTAATTTGAAGATACCGAAGCAATTTCGAGGGCTTCATTGACTCATTAGTTAATTTATCTCCACATATTATACACATGGGGTTTGGAGCATGTGAACTGCCTGTAGCAACGATACCGTATTTTAGATACGAGTTGTCATATTTTTGGTTAAAGACAGCTTTCTTTTTCACCTTTACTCGTCAGTAGCTGTGTCTACATCATCGCCATTGCTTGGTCTTTTCTTGCCTCCATCACTAAAGAAACTTTCGAGCTACGTTTATTTTACTCTCTTGTTAACATTGGCTGAACCTGTTCCAAGAGTGGAACCAGTGTAAATTTGGATAGTGTCCCTTAAAGGGCAAAATGTGCAATAAATAATACAGTTGCATATATAAACATTTTCCCAGAATGTTCTTGCGACCTGGTAGCAACTCTTCCATGGCCCAGTACAGGGTCGCGACCCGGGGGTTGGGGAGCTCTGATATACCGAAGCTGAGAAAACATAGAAAAACATGTCTCCCTTTTCCAGTTCCCAATGTCCACTAGCTTGTTTCTCGGGGCCAGTTTAAATTCTTTTATGTGGTTTTTAGTATGTACGTAATTGGGCTGGTGATTTTGGTGCAACCTGGTTACCCTGGTTAATGATATACACAGTGGTGATGAGAAACACACACCTGCTGTATCATATGCAGTTGAACAAAGGTACAGTATATCTAAAGCCACTCCAAAGGAGCTGCTAGAGTGTATGGTGGATGATTGTGTGTTGGTGACTCGGAACTGCCTATTACAGGTTTCATCCAAAGATACACAATAGTAGCATTTAGCATAAGTCAAGTGTGCTAGGCTATCAACATTATTTTGTTTGGGGCTAAATCATTATTAATGTCATCCTGCCCCACCAAAATCTATGGTCATGAGCTGGTGCAGTTCTTGGTGAGGAAACGGACATCTTGAACTTTAGCTTAACTTATAAGAGATTTTACTATTTGCTTGTCCAGATACGTGAATATTAGTACTAATGTTATTATGAGAAATCACTTGAGCAATGGGTCAGATGTAAAGTCTGTGGGTATCTGACACATCTTTTGATTGTAAGGTACATGAATATCTATTTGATACATCCTTAACCAAATAAGTTTTTTCTATTTTAGGGCTCTGCCTAGAATTTTACCAGCAGGACAAAGCAAAGTGTTCTTTAGGGTGCAACAGTGAATATTTCCCCTAAAAGTGCATAGAAAAGAACTGTGTGAACTCTTCAAGGTATGAGTAATAGTGTTTACGCTAAAAGTCTATTAGCATTCTAAAAGTGGATCTGTTTTGAAACAAATGTCACATAGTAATGAACGTTATAGTCCTTTTCTAAAAAGCTCTTCTAAACATCCTGGGGCACTCTTCATAAGCTTTTATCCCTTCCTGTACTGAACTGTAGCAGCCTGAATCCTGCACTCAGACTCAACAAAATTCCCTGTAGCTGTAACGTGAAATGTTCTAACTACTTTGCATATTAACTACTGTATGTTAAGTGAGTCAAGAATGATTCACCCTGTGCTTTGCTGTGGCACACAGGTTGTCTAAGTGGGTGTGAACAGAGGTCAGGCACAGTTCCCATTACTTTTAGCCTGTTTATTCACAGCTTTGGGCCAAGGGCTCAGAGCTCTCCTGAGGATACATTTTCACCTGCCAGAGAGGTGTCTTTAGCCTCACATGGCTGATGAAAAGCAGATGCTCAGAATATTGATTCTGCTAAAATGAGTCAAGGAGATGGAGTAATTTTCCACTGTAAAAGTGGCACCAGGAAGTCAGCTTGTGTCATTCTGTAGATTTCCATTCATCAGTATCACAAGAAATGTTGCATTTGTGTGGTGGGAGATCCCTTTCATTCAGTATAAGACAGTGGTTCTCAAAGTGGGGTCTTTATTTATTTATCCATCCATCCATCTATTTTCTATACCACTTATCCTTCTGGGTCATGGGGATCCTTGAGCCTATCCAGGGAGCATCGGGCACAAGGTGGGGTATACCCTGGATGGGATGCCAACCCCTGGCAGGACACATATTTATTTGTTTATTTATTTTCAATGGTAGAAATCACATCCTACTACAAAATATGAGGTATATTATTTATTATTGCATTCTTATAATTATTAGCTTGATTGACTGCTCACTGAAATTAGGTTTATTCCACACTTCAATAAATAAAAAACAAGCAGACCCTTAAATAATATCATATATCCAACAATGTCCAACCTCCATTGGTCTGCGTATTTATCAGGTTGCAGGATGAAAAAATATTTGTGTGGCGGTTTCCTAAGTGGTTTCATAAATATTCCAAAAGGACATCATATATTAACTAATGTCCATGATTAAACACAGCTCGAGGAATCGCATTGTTCTCATATATAGTCTGTGCGTTTAAATCACAGTGAAGGGGCAATGGTTTTACGTCAATGTGTCATGTTTTTTGACATGTTCTGTTCGTATATTGCATTGCTATTATTTGTATGATTTGCTAGTAGACTAGAATGTGGATGTAGCACAAAGTATGACAGGCTGTATTTTAAAGAGAGATATATAGTATCAAGATCTTCTGTGCTTTATCACGGTGACACAGTGTTTAATCTGTTTTTGAGTATGGCAGATCTGAGCCTGTCTTTACTATTACCAAACAACTGCCTGGATCTCAATCCTGTAAAGCCTAGTGATTGCATGTAATGGTGAAAATTCTTATTAAAACATGCCTGAGAAGTACTGGCACTGTCTGAAGCTGAAGCGGAAAAATCACGTCTTATCAGATTGGTGGCGGAGGAAGTTCAGGAACTGCATTGCTACAGTTTGTCCAACAAAATGACTTCAATTTTCTCAAAGATTTTCTCCAATGGCCCAATATTGCACAATGAAGAAATTGCTATTAGTTTCCATCTATTATAATGTGTGTGTGTTGGGTTTTTTTTTTAGAGTTATTACAATATAAGAGTGCCCATTGGCTGCAATTATCAAGTATTCAATTCAAGCAATATTTGGTTCTTTTGTCTTGAACTGGTTAGCAAGGGCTGTCTGTTACGCTGTAAAGATAAGGTATAGTTTGCGAGATTTTTAAATTATTTTATATTATTGATATTGATTTTATTTTATATTGATTTATTTAGGCAACAGTCAGGGACTGACAAAAAAAAGAAGATAAGAACTTGAGGTGCATGCCCTTCAAATTGTCCAGTACATATGAGTGAGTCTACAGCTGGGTCAATGTATTAGTTTCATTAATGTGTTCATTTACTAGTTAAGACACGTTTTATTTTCAAGAACAGAACCACACTCACACATGTGAAAGAATAAAACTATTTCTATTTCATTTACATTTCTGGCATTTGGCAGATTCACTTATCCAGAGCGAAGTCTTTATCAATAAATACATCCTGATACTGGTTAAAAGGTCAAGAATACCATCACTAAACAACTCTATTGGGAAGGGAATATAGTAAGAAAAGCACATAGACAACACCATAAAAAAAATCTATTTCAAGTGCAGTGCTTTATTTATGCTATATTATTTCCCATTAGACAATGCAATTCACTTGTTATTATCTCCCAAGGTCACTTAAAGCTTTCCAAAGTTCCTTCTGGTCATTCCTCAGAAGCAATTATAATGAAGCATAAACAGTTACATATATTGAGCATATATTTTGAATTTTAATGATTTAATTATGCATAGAATTTATAGATGTCATATTGGCACCTTCAGCCTTCCATAACTAGCAATAAGCTCTACTTCAGCTTGTGTAATATTATTAGTTACTGTTTAGAAACATCCCAGAATGCATACGTTATTACAATCCTCTTCATCTTCTTTGATTCAGAGTCTATCGCCAGAACCCTGACTGGGGGAGGTCCATCACAAGGCAGCAAGTATACATTTACACACTCATAGGCAGCCAGCCTGCCTAACTGCATGTTTTGGGGCATTGGGAAGAAACTGGAGAACCCAGAGGAAACCCAGGTGGAGATAGGGAGCACGTGAAATTCCACACAGACAGTGATGGCACTCCGGAGTGTTCCATCATCTTGCCTCACTTAATAATCACTTTTTTTATTCAGTTATATTTTTTGACTAGTCTATTAATAACTTTTGCTCTTTGGGGGAAAAAGTCTATATTTCCATCCATCCATCCACCTTCTACCGCTTACTCCTTGTTCAGGGTTGCGGGAAACCTGGAGCCTATCCCAGGATGCATCGGGCACAAGGCGGGGTACACCCTAGACAGGGTGCCAATCCATCACAGGGCACAATCACATACACACTCTCAAACCCATTCATACACTACGGACACTTTAGACATGCCAATCAGCCTACCATGCATGTCTTTGGACTGGTAGAGGAAACCAGAGTATCCGGAGGAAACCCCCGAAGCAAGGAGAACATGCAAACTACACACATATGGCCCCGGCGGGAATCGAACCCCGGACCCTGGAGGTGTGAGGCGAAAGTGCTAACCACTAAGCCACCATGCACCCGGCTTCTATGTTTATGTCAACAAAATTTCTCTAGAAATCCTTCAATGATGATGTTAATTTCTTCTGTATGTGAACCAATTATATTCATTGCAAACTCATTTGTTATTTGTGCCTGGTGATGATACAGTGCACTCAGTAGGGTAATTTCTCTTCTTTGTTCTGCCAAGTCTGAATGAATTAATATTCAACCTGCAATGAGTGACTCTGATTTAAATGTACGGTATTTAATTATATAATAGCGTTATTATCCGTTATTATCCAACTTGTTTCTTGTTCTTAATACAAAAGTCAATGGGACTTTGGCAGATAGAGACAGATGAAATTATTGACAGTGTATGAGGAAAGCATATATTAGGATGAATATATTCTGTGCCTTTAGTTCAAATCACACTGATTGTAAAGCTCTGATGTCGCTGCATTGCTTGGGACACAAGTTGGATACAGTGGTTATAGAAGTGCATAATTCCCTAAGAATTGACACCACCTCAATAATGTAGTTAAACATTTTAAAGAACTGATATTGTATTGTAGAGTGTGTGAGCAGTGTAGTTTCACAGGTGCAGGTGCAGTTTATAAGTCAGGGGTGGTCTGATGTCAGTCTCCTTTCCTGTGGGTGTAAGGAGGGGAGGGATTGAGAAGGAAGAGGAAAGATAGAGAGACTGTATTGCGTCTGTAGACTCAATAGTATACGTTGGGGTGAGGGATGAGAAAGACCTTTGAAGACGTAGAGAGATAGAGGCATAGATATTTTCTTCAACCAGTTAGTCTCTGGGTGTGTGGTGAGTGGTGGAGTCCCCATGTCGAGTGCTGTCTGAATACAGGTGGGTTGGAAATGTAGATTCAATCAGATACAAAGTCTCAATTAAGCATCTGCATGAAAAGCACTGAAATTAGTTATGCAGTCTTCTAAATGCACAGGTAGGTGTGTGTTTGCGTCATGCTGTTTACTTTTGTGACCTTACTATTACTTTCAACCTTTTTTGTTAGTTTCACAGTGTTCATGCTGTAGACATGCAGCATGTCTTAGTCATTGTACATTGCCGAAAGTGTGTTTTTTAGAATTTCAGATTTATCTCATTTTACAGGTTTGTTGTTTTCAATAAATATGACTCACAATTTTGTAGCAATCAAAAACTGTAATTCACTGTTGTGTGAACATTTATTGTCAGTCTGTGTTGCATGTAAATGTTAAGAGAGGAGCATACTGCCTGGCAGACATCTAAAGAGACACCTGAGCAAAAGATAGAGTTGTACATGATGTCATTTATATAAAGAGAGGCTAGTTTCCTCAATTTCATCAAAAAGAGGAAGGGAGATTTCTCCACTTGGTTTAGGAGAGTGATTTTCCTCAGAAAATCTGAGGGTTGCTGGTGGTCAAGGAAATTTTTCATTGCTTAATTTGTTGAAGAAACTTTATGATCTTATTATTTTTTTCAGACGGGTTAAAAATAATAATTTTTTTAAATATTTATTATTATAATAAAAAAAAAAAATATATAAAAAAATTATTTTTTTTTTTTTTTTTTTTTTTTTTTTTTTTTTTTTTTTTTTTTTTTTTTTTTTTATTTTTTTTTTTTTTTTTTTTATTTTAAATTTTTTTTAAAAAAGCCCTTTTTTTTTAAAATATTTTTTTTTTTTTTTTTTTTTTTTTTTTTTTTTTTTTTTTTTTTTTTTTTTTTTTTTTTTTTTTTTTTTTTTTTTTTTTGTTTTGTTTTTTCCCCCCACCCTCTTTTTTTTTTTTTTTCTATATTATTTTTTTTTTTTTTTATTTAATATATGTATTACTAATAATTAATAAAAAAAAAAAAAAAAAAAAAAAATTCAAATAAAAAAATAAAAAAAAAAAAAAAAAAAAAAAAAAAAACGCACAATATATCCACCAGGACACCAGGGTTATAACCCTATTATTTTACGATAAGTGCCCTAGGTTTTTTTATGACCACAGAGAGTCAGCACCTCGGTTTAACGTCTCATCTGAAAGACAGTGTTGTTTTTACAGTATTGTGTCACTACACTGGGGCATTAGGTCCCACACAGACCACAGGGTGAACACCCAGGAGGTCTCCCATCCAGATACTGGCCAGGCTCAACCCTGCTTAGCTTCAGTTGTACACCAGACGAAAACTGCATGACGATATGGCTCTGGCCACATCAACTTTATGAACGGACTGTTCACTTGCTCTCTAATATATCCCATACCCTAACAGATGCCACTGTGAAGAGATAATCAGTGTTATTCACTTCACCTGTCAGTGGTTTTAATGTTATGGCTGATTGACGTGTAGTGGCTGATAGTGACTTTAGATACATGACATCTTAAACTAAGTTGCAAATGGATTGCATCCTGATCTTTTGTATAACAAAATGTGTTACACAAAGAAGAAAGATTTTCTAAAAACATAGAATAGTATAGAATGGCAGGTCTATCACAATAGAAAATAGTCGATTATGACATTTCTTATAGAAAGAATTCCATAGCAGCACAAATTATTACATATTTACAAATACTATAATTTCTATAAAGAATGCAGATGTTAATTCATGTTAATTAGCTGACGCTTTAGCTTTTTAGCATTCCAGTTGTTGTTATTGTTATGATGATGATGATGATGATGATGTAATGGTTACCTTTTTCTTGGAGTGTGGAAGCAGAGCGTATTTGGTTATAAAATGTTGTGAATTATCTTTGTACTGTCAACATTATACATGAGAAGACTGATACTCTAGTCTAACAAGTCAATTCAGGCTGAAACAAAGCCCATTAACTGAGGAAGTAAATGACTGTTTCTTCTCTCTCATGTTTCAGACACATGACTACAAAGATGAACAGAACTAAGGAGTTCTTATATTTGAATGTCACATCAACAATGACTCTTCCAATCACCACCAATATTTCTCCATCATACCGTGAACCCTATCTGCACAGACTGGCCCACCTGGATGAGGGTCTCTATAATGACTTCTATAGCCTGTGGATTGCCCTGGTGGTCATTAACACACTGATATTTATAGTAGGAATGGCTCTCAACAGCCTGGCCTTGTATGTCTTCTGTTTCCGTACAAAGCCAAAGACCACATCTGTTATTTACACTATTAATCTAGCCATCACAGATCTTCTGGTGAATCTGTCACTTCCTACCCGCATCATACTGTATTACAGTGGAGGCAGGTGCTTGAACTGTTCTTACATCCATTTATTTAGCTACTTTGTCAACATGTACTGCAGCATCCTTTTCCTCACCAGCATCTGTGTGGACCGGTATCTTGCTATCGTACAGGTGGAAGCCTCCCCCAAGTGGCGAAACCGCAATGTGGCTAAAGTAGTTTGTATCTGCATCTGGCTGTTTGCCATCGTCGTCACTTACTCTTTCCTCACAACAGCCTTCAAACATTCAGCCTGCTGCGTGTCCAAGCTCTTTGCACTGACCGTGTTCGAGTTCTTCCTGCCCTTGGTGATCATTGTGGTGTTTACAGTCAGGATTATGTGTGCACTGTCCAACCCAGGTCTCATGCAACAAAGCAGGGATAGACGAATGAAGGCTGTGCAGTTACTCACTACAGTACTGGTGATCTTCACCATCTGCTTCACACCTTTTCATGTCTGCCAAGTCCTAGTCTACTTCCACCCTGATCTGCCCCACCATGTGATTCTCTACCATGTGACCGTCACACTCAGCAGCCTTAACAGCTGCCTGGATCCTGTCGTCTACTGCTTTGTCACCACCAACTTCCAGTCTACCATGAAGAGCTTCTTACGGAAGGCCAAGGAAGAGCAAACCAGTGGTGACATCATTAGCATGCACAAAAGCTCCAGAGGCTCAGGGACTGTTTTTGCTATTACTAACAGCATGATAATGATTAATATGAATTCTCCTGAAACAGGAGATGACAAATGAGGCTGTACAGTTTATGGACTATGTTCCTCTGTCTCTCTCTCTCTCTCTCTCTCTATATATACATATATATATATATATATATATATATATATATATATATATATATATATATATATATATATATATATATACACACACACACACACATATTTTGTCTACTGAACTGTACATTTAGACATTTTGTATTGTTGTAAATAATTAGCCAAAATATTTCAAATTACATTGGTTGGCATTTCATTTATGATATTGTGAAATAAAAATGTAATGGATTTAGAGGGTACAGGAACATTTTAGGAACAGGAACAATTCCTGAATAGCTCACTGCAAAAAAAAAAAAAAAGTAAAGAATTCTTAAATATAATTCAACACATATTTCTCTTTATTTGATTGTTTTTAAACTAATATAAGATTTCCAGAATTTTTTAAAACTCATTTTCATGCTTGAGACAGTCTTTGTTTGTTGACAGATAATTTCGCTCATTCCAAGCATTTCTCTCTTTCTTTCTAATTTCTACAAAGAAGCAAAAGTAGAATAAAATCATTTTAAGCTTGAAATTAGAAATAAGCTTACTACTATACTACTACTACTACTACTACTACTACTACTATATAATAATCTCATAATAAGGAATATTATATTTTCCTTTATTCAAGATATCTACAGTTGCTAAGATAGCATTTTTGAAGTGCTATTTCTGTTTCACTTTCACAGTCTTGTGTTGTTTTGTAGAACAAGAACAGTTAATAAGATATTGGGGGTAAATATGCCTATTCAGTATTCGTTTTTCATGGTGTTGACATAAATTCTAGCAAGTTATATAGCAGGTGTGTATGTTCTCACAGTGTTTGCATGGGTTTCTTCCGGGTTTTCCGGTTTCCTCCCCAAAACATGCAGGAAGGTGGATTGGCTATACTTCATTGCCTGTAAGTGTGAATGAGTGATTTTGATAGTTAAGATTTCCTAGCTCCCTAAAGTGCCTCAACTCTGGGATTTCCTGTCTGAAAGGGAAAACCTCTTTTGTAAGGTTCTACACAGAACCTTTGAGGATTCTTCTAGAGCAAGGGTGTCCGATCTTATCCGGAAAGGGCCGTGTGGGTGCAGGTTTTCATTCCAGCTCCTGCTTGGTTAGAATGAAAACCTGCACACACACACACACCAGCCATTTGCGGATAAGATTGGACACCCCTGTTCTGGAAGGACAAACCGAAGAACCATTTTAAGCACTACGGGTACATAAATCTATGGAAAAACATGTAGCCTACTGTGTTAACCTTTAGCTTAACATTAAATGTACATTTGAAATATGAAATGAAGAAGTGTAACCAGTGGACTGACATCAAGCAGGATCTGCCAATGCCTCATGTAATTCCTCAGGATAACATTATTACCACTCCAATTATTTTAAACTTGAATAAATGTTATGGAAAACATTACTCTTGCCTGTTTATCAAAAATTGATTATTAAAAATCATTATAGACATGGTAAATTTTCAAAACCGTATTTGAGTTGTCATCATCAGTGTGATATGATTTTGCTACATGTTTCTACATGTTAAGCACCTCATGGAACCGCCTTCTAACTCGCTCACTCACTCACATATGTTTGGCCAAGCTGAAGATTTTCCACAAGAGGGAGCTATTGGAACTCTAGTAGTCCAGCAGTAATACTAAGTGTAATTTATTTAGTTTTTTTTTAAACAAAACTATATGTCATTTTTATTGCCATCCTGTGCTTAGTACTTTACACAACCTCCCTTGGCCAGCATAAAAAAGCACCGAGTCTTCTATAATGCTTGATGGGACTGGAGAATACAGAGCAATGAATCTAAGATCACTCCTCAATACAGAATCTATAGTATGAGATATACACACAAACAGAAATCATGATGGGGCAGATTTTTTTTTCTGTTTCACAGCACTATATATGTACAAACCTTTAGGCCCTGTATATACTCTAGTCAAACTACAAATCATAAAGCTGGAAGTCTGTAACAGGACGAAATCCAGTGCATTACCAATGCCATAGGATTACTAGCAACAAGCTCTATAATGTATCTACAGACACAGATAAGCGTTAGTGTTAGTACAGAATTAGTACAGAAAGTCTGAAGTATTACAGTCCACTATTAATCACTGTTCAGTAATTCCACATCATCACAACACAACACTTCATATACACACAGTGACAATGATGGAAGCACATCACCAGCGGTGAGGCGATTACAGAATGTTGCATGAGTAAATAGATCAATTATCATAAAAACGTGTTGGGCTCAATAATATAATAAAAGTGAGGGGTTTTTTAAATAAAAGAAATATTAAAATATAAATTGAGGGGTAATATATACAATATATACGACTATTAATGACATTTGTCATTTTGAGGATTCTATACAGGACGCTTTTTTTTTTTTTTTACTGTCAATCAACATTAAAGATTAACGTACTTCCGGTCGCCTTGCTCTCGGCTTGAACTATAACCGTAGAGTCGGAGGCGGGGATTTAGCGACCCGAGTGCCTGGCAACCTGCTGCACACAATAGACGAGCGTCCAGTGTTCTGGAGCAGATGTGAGAGAAGAGCGCGTTTGATTGGCCGGTGAGATTCAACATTTACCGGACTATCTTCATGTGTCTTCGGCTTTCAGGGAGCGAGATGAGCTTTCGGAAGGGAACGCGTGTGTGTTTGTAAAGAACACCAGGTTAGCCTTCTAGCTTAGCGTTTGGAAAATTAGACTGTAGAGTTTTAACAGAGCTGGGCAACAATGCGAGTAGACTAGCTAACACACACACACACACACACACAACCTGAACGCTCATTAGATATATCTAGCAAGGGGAAGTTTGATATCTCTGGCGAGATGAGTAAACTAGTTAGCTTAGTGCTACTGCCTCACTCAGCCTAGAATGTTAGGTAGATATCTTTATTTATGAGTAGCTCTTGTTTACTTTTTTTTTCCACAAATGGATAAGGTTAAGCTTTTCTCTTTAATGCAGACCTCTTCATTAAAAACATGCAACCTTAGCTGAGGGTGAAAAGTCTATCACCATCTTTAAACTGTAGTTTAGCGTTTCACCAAACTACAGCAGGAACATCAGTTGCGCAGGACAGTGCATCTTTTGGGTTTAGGCTGAATCCCAAATCGCCCTCTGCTGCCTACAGAAGCGCACTACGTGTTCTATATGAACGCGTCTGATAAACAAACGTGCACCGTGACGTAAGCGTGACGTGTCTCCAGTTACATCCAAACTTCCGTTTTTACCGGAGGATTCAAAAACATTTCTTGTTTGTGACTTGAACCATTTATAATGATGTCTGGAATAACCCTTTAGAGAAGTTGTGTGTGTGTGTGTGTGTGTATGTATGTGTGTGTGTCTTTAGCAGGAGTGTTTTGTTTGGCTTCTGGTGAATGAAAAAGTGCTGATAAATCAAAGGTATGTTCCTGTCTGTGCCTTTTGATGTTGTAGATGCGGGTCTAACTACATCACTTGTGAAACCCTGCAGTGTAAAGATGGCATCTTGTTACTGTGGAGGGAAGAGATTGCATGAGCATTATTTCATGATGCACTGTGATGTTTCTAGAAAGGCGATGGGCATTGTTACAATACTGCAATAACAGTCCAAGAGTGAAATAAATAACTAAAAATCACCTGTGAAATGACACGTAAATGCATTCAGAACACCGTTTCCTGTTTTTCCACTAGCATTTTTTTTTTCTTGTGGTTGGAAAAATTCTGGATACATTGGGCACGGTGGTGCAGTAGATAGTATGATCTCGTCATAGCTCCAGGGTTTGATCCTGAGCTCAGATTATTGTTTGTTTGGAGTTTTACACGTCCTTCCTTTGACTCTGTGTGTGTGTGTGTGTGTGTGTGTGTGTGTGTGTCCGTGTTCTTCGTATTTCTCCCAAAAAACATGTTAAGTGGTCTGGCAATGTTAAAATGTCCCTAGGTGTGTGTTTGTGTGTGCGCGCACATATGGTGCCTTGTGATGGACTGGTATGATATTAATCCCGCCACGCACCCATCATTACCGGGATAAGGCTACGGATCCACCATGTCTCTGATCAGAATAAAGTGCTTACTGAAGATGAATGAATAATAAGTTTGCCCTTTCTTTCACTCACATTTAGACACCAGCTGCTCGCTCCATGGGGCTATTCAGGGAATCGTCTACCTGTGCTGACCTTGTCCTCCTTCCCTGTAACGTTTTCAAACGCCAGACAATTATGACTCCTCACTTAGCCAGAAATGGCCATTTATGGATTTGTACTAGCCACAGCAAGTGGTAAACCTCTCACTAATAACCTATGGAGCAGCCTGACATCCGTCTTATCATCAGAAGCTTTGGTGGATGCAAGTGGCCATTTTTAAGCAGAGACAAGAAGGTGGAGTTTTTCTGTTTTGGATCAAAATAACTCTCCATTCCTGGTCTGATTTCATTTATTCGCTTCAGCTGACTTCATGCTGGACGACATGGTGCCCAAGAACGCAGACTCGGATACTGTGGAAATGCTGCGTGTGGATGTTGAGCCTGTCAAGTCTTCAGGCAGCAGATTAAATGGAGTTAAGAAAATGGAGGTTTCTGAAAAATCAGCCAGTAATGACTCCATGGATCACATCCCCAAACGCCTGTGGGTCATGCACGGAGCTGTCATGTTCGGCCGTGAGTTCTGCTATGCCATGGAAACGGCTCTGGTCACGCCTGTGCTACTACAGATAGGTAAGTGACTGTTATACTTGAAACCAGTAAATTCTTGGTAAGGGATAATGTCTAAGGCTAGTAAGTCAAGGCTTTCATCACCCTTCATTCTTCGTCATGAACTAATAAAGGCCGTCATATGAGCGATGAAACATGGAGATTTCATCACGTCTTGACATCCAACTAGACCTGATTGACTGAACACTTTAAAAAAAAAAATTATAAGAATAATAATTTTTATAGATGGTCAATAAACACTGTGAAGGCTCATATGACTGTACAAGTGTCTAAATCTATACCATGAAGGTGAAGAAATAGGATGGAGTAAACATGCAGAAAAAAACCCCACACACATTCAACTAAGCTTTTTTGTTATCGTGTATGACAGAAGCTTTTTCTATTGGTGCATATGTTTAGAGCAGGGTATCAATGAACTCCGCTGAGCTTGACTGAAGAGAATGTGTACGGGTGCACATTTTTCTGTCGTTTTTTTTCTTCTACGTTTTCAATGAGCGTATCTTTAGTGACACGTTTCCTATGAGGTAATCCAATTTAGAGAAAAGGAAACTATGCAATGAAATGCTATGCAGCACTGATTACACCCAATTATTATTTCCAAGGGAGTGAACAGAGAAGCTGGATTCATATTCTAGAAGGCGATATTAGCGTGATCTTGATTTTATATACATAATGTCTTTATACTTAATATTAAACAGTACCGCTTGTTATAATAATTAGTTCATCTTCAACTTCTACTTAAAGCAGATGTTAAGCATGTAGAATTTTTTGTACCGTCATACATTTTGAAATGCCACTTTAGCGGTTTATGATCATTTATATCGATCTTTATTGCAGTGGTAAAAATTGTATCTCGCTGAGGTATTTGATGAATAGACAAAACGTTTTATAAAAGGCAAGTTAATGAATATTGGGCATGTTGAAACAGGTCAAGATACATCTCACCGGTCCTGTGTAGCACACTCCGTATGAACCATGAGCTTTTCCAGGGTTTGGGTTGTTTTTTTGTTTTGTTTTTTATTTTTTTATTTTTTTTTTTTCAATGTGTGTTATATAGACAAAATCACAAAACCTAAACATCAGACTTGAGATTTAAAAATCACGAATTAATAATGTAACTGAAAAGCAGTGTAATAACAGGTTCCCTTTTAGGGTACCTAAGAGAATGATTGACGAATAGCTTTATTTGACAAATCATTGTGGAAAAGTGAGACATTGGGCTCCATTTTTTTCTTTTCAGGTCTTCCAGAGCAGTACTACAGTCTGACATGGTTCCTCAGCCCCATTTTGGGTTTAATCTTTACACCTCTGATCGGCTCAGCCAGTGACCGCTGTACGCTCAGATGGGGTCGGAGAAGGCCCTTCATTCTGGCTCTGTGTGTAGGATCACTGCTTGGTTTAGCTTTCTTTCTCAATGGATCTCTAATGGGTGAGATTTTGACAGTTTTTACTTTGAATGATTTACAGTGGTGCTTGAAAGTTTGTGAGTTTAGAATTGTCTAAATTTCTGCATGAATCCCTAAATCAGATTTTTACAGAAGTCCTAAATGTAGACAGCAAGAACCTAATTAAACAAAGTAGACAAATATATTATACCTGGTCATTTATTTATTGTGGAAAATGATCCAATACTACATCTGTCAGTGACAAGTATATGAACCTTCGAGTTCAGTATCTGGTGTGATCCCCTTGTGCAGCACTAACTGCAACTAAATCTTTCAGTCCTGCACATCTGTTTGGAGGAATTTTATCCCATTCCTCAGTACAGAACAGCTTCAACTCTGGGATGTTGGTGGGTTTCCTCACATGAACTGCTCGCTTTGGGCCTTTCCACAACATTTCTTTTGGATTTTTAGGACTTCTCTGAAAATCTGATGATGATTGTAGGTCATATTTATTGAGAAATCTAGAATATTCAAAATTCACAAACTTTCAAGCACCACTGTATGTTCTTTTGATTTAGAGAGATAACTTTACTTTGTATACTGTTATTATAATGCAGGGCAGGATAGGATTTGAGGTTTCAACCGTTGTTGTTAATGTTTTACTGCTAAGCATATACAAAGGCTTTTTCATCCTGCAGGCCAGGGTTATGATGACAAGAAAAAACATGTAATCTCTGTTACGTCATCAAACCGTTTTGTGTTTCTGCAATTTGCATGGTGTGTGTGTGTGTGTGTGTGTCAGGCATGACTGCAGGCGATGTTCCTGGTAACCAGCCAATTGGGATCATTGTTACAATGGTAGGTGTAGTGGTGCTGGATTTCTGTGCTGATGCTTTAGATGGACCGATCAGAGCCTACCTGCTGGATATCGCTGATGGTGAAGAACAAGACATGGCCCTGAATATTCATGCATTCTCTGCAGGTAATGTGCATGGAGCGGTAATTTTTATGCCTTTGCCACTATGACGGGAAGGTTCTTGTCTGGCCAAGGTTCTCATTAGTGCAATATCTTAAGAACGAGAACAAATTAATAACAAGAAGGTCTAGACTTGTCGGCAGTGGAAGCATTCCTGTTGACAATATCGTTGTCGAGTTTGACTTATCTTTACTATATTAAAAAAAAGCTATGAGATGTATAAGATATTAGCACAAGTAAAGACTTTCATTTTAGAATAGACATGAGAAAGAAGAGAAAAGCTGATGTTCAGCTGACATGTAGACGTGTTCAGCTGACATGTAGACGTGTTCAGCAGAAACGTTCAGCAGAAATGTTCAAT
Source organism: Ameiurus melas (assembly GCA_012411365.1). Lineage (NCBI taxonomy): Eukaryota > Metazoa > Chordata > Actinopteri > Siluriformes > Ictaluridae > Ameiurus > Ameiurus melas. The sequence continues at coordinate 29,472,118 of CM022757.1, read as the reverse complement.
AAAAATGAAACTGGGGAAAAAAAGAATAGACATGAGCTTATCCTGAGTCTCTAATGTTTACCGTATTCTCCTATTGCATTTACAGGTTTGGGTGGAGCTTTGGGTTACATGCTTGGAGGTTTGGACTGGACAAATACCTTCTTGGGACATGCTTTCGAAGCGCAAGAGCAAGTGCTGTTCTTTTTTGCTGCCATTGTATTTATCATTTCTGTGGTGCTTCACCTTTTTAGTATCCAGGAGCGACCATACAAAGCTCATCAGCAGGAGATATCTGAGTCCGAGGAAGCAGACAGCTCCTCATCCGTTGAGCTTAACGAGATCCTTCCCAGGACTCAATTGCCAGAACTGGATCTTATTGTTGAAGAAGATACTTTTGAAGCTTATGAAGACAATCAATCTGAGACAGACGTCCAGAAGGACTTCCTGAATGTAACGAGAAGTAAAAGTGACTCTGTTCTTGCTGTACCAGACACTAGCATAGAGCTTGATCCAGATTTGGACCTTGATGATCACTTTCTCCACAATGTAGAGCCAGCTTTATTCCAGGATTTCCACTCTGAAATGCCATTTGAATATTGCCCAAACAGCAGCTGTCAGGCCAATCAGTGCTTCAAGCTCCCATTCCAGGCAGATCCTACAAGGAACAATGAGCACCCTAATGCTACCAAAGTTCTCAACAGCGGCCTTGCTGGGGACACCAAACCAAAATGTGACGTGAACCATCAAAATAAAGCCGGTATTCGTCACTCCAATGCGACAGTCCGCTGTCGGCACCCTTCATTCTACCGACAACCTTCCTTTACCTTCTCTTACTATGGCTGGATGCGCTTTCATCGGTTTCGCCGCCACATCAATTCAGCTTGCCCAATCCAGTCATCACAAAGCCTGAACGACATTGACAAGATAGCAAGACCGCACGAGCGTCGCAAGCTGCAGAAAAGAGGTAGCGCATCATCCGGAGCGGACGAAGAAGATGATGGTGACAGTGACGAAGGAGTAGGAAGTGGCACTACTGTGAAGCTGCTTTGGTTGTCCATGTTGAAAATGCCTCCACAGCTCTGGCGCCTGTGTGTGTGCCATCTTGTCACTTGGTTCTCCATTATCTCCCAGGCTGTTTTCTATACTGATTTCATGGGACAGGTCATCTATGAAGGAAACCCAATGGTAAGAGGAGCTCCAGATTTTCTCCGGACTATTTTTAATCCCTGGCTCTGAATTACATTCATTGCAGACATCAGAAACATGCTCTTTTCCACATTTAGGCTCCTGCAAACTCGACTACACTTCAAGACTACCATAAGGGAGTACAGATGGGCTGTTGGGGGCTAGTAATCTATGCTGCCACTGCTGCCATCTGCTCAGGTGTGTTTTACATCCAGCAAAGTGTTTTATTGAAGCTACAATTAAGGAACAACAAAGAGCTAACTCGAGTAGTGATTTTCTTTTTTCTAAAATTCATAAAGTATTGGCTTGTTCTGCAACTGCACACCTGAATACTTTGAATTTAACAGTCGTGTTAAATACCATAGTTACACTGTAGTAAAAACTACTATTGTTTATCTAATATTTATATGTGCAATAATGTAAATCAGTGCTATTCAAGAAGTCCGATATGTATCAATAGTGGTAAAGGATTAAACCTTAAGCAAGAACCAGTGTAAAGCAAAAAAAGAAGAATTGGCACAGTGAATACCGGTACAAAATGACAACACGGTAGAAGAGATTTAACACGTCTTGAAAGTGCGTTAATCACTGATGATAAAAGAGCAATGTTTTTCTGGACTGACCAACATGAGCATTGTGTTAACTGTCTCAATGTTAATAATGCGAATAATGTTTGTAGGTTGAAACCTTCTTGTTGGTCTGTAGTTAACAAAGTTCCTGCAGTACTAATAGTCCATTTCTTGTAGCTGCGTTCTGTTGTGTCTTTGCACAGCTTGGACCATCTGCCTTGTCTAAAAAGTGCCAGACATTTTAAATGAATGATTGCTGAGAGTGCACCGTTTACACTAAAGACCGCACAGAGAGGCGAACATTAACCAACTCAATAACGCAATAACTACAGTCTGCTACCTTTCAGGTTACTTCATTTCTTCAGGATGGAAATTCCCAAATTCTGTATAATGTGTCTGGAATGTCTGAAGTTAATGCTGTCAATCAGTACGTTTACATAGGCAGTAATCTAATTATTGACCTTATTCTGAATAAGACAATAATGTGATTAAGGTGTTTACATGAGTTGCTTTTAGAGTACTCCTTTTATATTCCTGTTTTATAGAACATAGACCGATTAATGGCACACGTCATTACGTCTCCACGTCACGCCGTCTGACGTTCCCTCCCGGATTTCACGTATCGACATAGTTTGTCTTCATTATGGGATGGTATACAATTTTGGGTGTTTCATTTTTAATTTTGCGAAAGTTTCAAGTGCAGTTAATTATTTGCCATGCTGTACGTGCAAATAGACGGCTGCTTGAAACCGCGGACTGGGTCCAAAACTGCGTACTTACCTACTATATAGTAGCTGAGATGCATGTATTTCGTCCACTAGATAGTAAGTAACTACGCGGTTTCGAACGCAACCGTGCTCTCTTGTTTGCCATCAAACGGTTGAGCACTGCCTTGTGTGATCGTGTCCTGTCGCAAAATGCGATAAAAAACTCTCATACAAAAAAAAAACTCACACGACGTTAATAGTGTATTTAAGATGTTTACATGTCTATAATGCATTTCGATAATATGATAAAAATAGGAATACTCCACGTCTTAATTCAATTTGTGTTTACTTCAGGTATGACTTTAGTCAGATTAAGGTAATAACTGCTGTTACATGGTAGTTTCTTAATCAGAGTATTGTCTTAATCGGGTTAATCTCGGATTATTGTTGTCCATGTGAACGTACTAATGGTCATGTGGAATTTCCCGGAAGCAGTACAAAAAGTGAAAACGCAATACTATCAGTCATTATAGGCTATTACCTTTTTTTGTTTTTAATTCGCTTTCACAGTAGATAACATGGATGTTCTGTCTGTTAAAGCTGTGCTTCAGAAGTACCTTGACAACTATGACCTGAGCATTAGAATCATCTACATGCTGGGAACTCTAGGCTACGCTGTTGGCCTGGCTGTAATGTCCATCTTCCCCAACGTCTATGTCGCCATGATAATGATAAGCAGCATGGGATTAATTTCTATGAGTATATCGTACTGTCCTTATGCTCTGCTGGGGCAGTACCATGAGATCAAAGAGGTATGACTTTAATAGAACTGTGTTTTGTTTTGTTTTTGTTTTTTATATCTTAATATCTCTTAGCATTACTTTGATAGGTCTTGATCTGAAATTTTGTTCATTGTTGATTTTAAAATGACTAACTGTTGTGTACTACCTCTTGTTTTCTGATTACAGTACATCCGCCACAGTCCAGGTAACTCTCGCCGAGGCTTCGGTATCGATTGCGCCATTCTGACATGTCAGGTTTACATTTCTCAGATTTTAGTGGCGTCAGCACTTGGGGCAGTCGTGGAAGCTGTAGGCTCGGTGAGAGTCATCCCAATGGTGGCTTCAGGGGGCTCCTTCATTGGATTTCTTACTGCTGCGTTCCTTGTGATTTATCCGGACACATCTGAGGATGACGATGATGAAAATGAAGAAGTCCCAAGTACAACCTGAGTTTGATGCTTAACAGACCAGGGTTGCCTTCGCTATGTGAAAAGTTGTTGCTAAGGCGCTTTGGCTGAGTAATAGAGACTGCATCATTAACGTCACTTTTTCACTGTGAATAGTTTGAAGTGAAGTGTACTACAAAATCAAAGCAGATTTCACTGCTCCAAAATGGTTATAAAGTGCCTGAGGAGTGGAACCATTTCAGTCTACCATGATAATATCCAGACATCATATAGCGCATACACAAGCTACATTATGCTTGTGTATGCATTTTGGAGCAGTGAAATCTGCTTTGATTTTATCAAATTATTAGAATAATAATTAAAAAGAATAGGTACAGAAAACAGCTGTGTTACTCCTGGCATTGTGCTGCAAAAACAGTGTTTATTTTTTATCTGAATGGTACAAAATATAATCCAGGTTTTCTCTTGGATAACAGTATTATCCAGAAGTCCTAAGCTTTATATTGACCAGTTTTACATTATTTCACTTAAGCGGTTTTCTACTGCCATGATGATGATGGTCATGTAGATGAATGTACATTCTAACATGTAGAAGGAGTTCCTTTATGCCACACAGTCCTGCAAGAGTTGTTTTTGCACCAACAGCAAATCAAGAAGGCTTGACTTTATTGATTTACGAAGTTTGTACTGTATCATACGACAGAGTTTGCACATTCATTTTTCAGTTATTTTACCGATATGCTGGATTACCATTAGTGTTTGAAACAGAAACACCCCGGGGGAATCAATCTCTCTCTCTCTCTCTCTCTCTCTCTCTTTGTGTCTATCTCTATATCTATCTATCTAAAATTAGCAGCTGCTGCATGAATAGGTTACTTGTGTACAGCCTTAACTATGCACAATTTGGGGAAAAGTCAACATAAGGAATTAGGTTTTTATAGAGAATCACTATAGTTGGAACACTTTTCCTTTTTTTTTTTAAATAAAGTTTTTAGGAACAATTGCGTACATGGAGTGAAATCACATGTTCTACTACTTTTCCTATTCTGTTTTAATGCCACAGCCTGAGATTAACACTGATTACATGGCATTTAGCCATACCTTGTCAGAAAATGACTGCTGTTTCAGTTCTCTGTATTTTTTTAATGATCATTTTATGCAATCCAGCTGTTTACCATAGCTGATCTAGGACTGGGTTTGTTTGTCCCCCTTTATAATGGTTAAAGATCTTGTTTCAGTGCCCTCCCTACATGTAAATCTTGTAATATTTTGCTGAGAGACCATTTCCGTTCTTGTCAGGTATTTGATTTTGCCAGCACCTCTTGAATTTTGATCATTTCAGTGGAACTGTTCGAAGATATTCATAGCAACATGACGTTAATTGTGTTTGTCAAAGCAAATAATAACTTTATCCCATTTTTGGTTCTTGAGATTTAGCTGATGATTATTATTATTATATATTTTGGAAAATCAGTGTATTGTACTGCTGTGAAAGTGACTTCTTTGGTACTGTGTGGACCAAATGGCCTGTTTTACAGTTTCTGGTGTTTTGGTTGTTTGGATACAGAACAAAATGTGTATGAACCTGAGGAGTTGTGTGTTGTTTTTTATCTTCACCACCACCACAAGCTCATTGAGAAAAACAGAAATCTTATGTCTCACATGATCAATACATGGCATCAAGCCAGAAACTAAGCAGTAATTTTCCACTCAGTCCTGTGTTCCTGGTAGAATAAACTATATAGTTGCCATTCACATAATTTTCACTCTCTCTCTCTCTCTCTCTCTCTCTCTCTGTGTGTGTGTGTGTGTGTGGTTATGGTATGTGACCGTGTGTTGTCATGGTATAAAAGGTTTTGAAATAAGACTTAACACAGCACACACTTGCAGTATCTGCTACCTGAAAGAGCAAACCTTTGGGAACAACAGTGCCATTAGAAATGGAAATGGTATGTTATAACTGCTAGTGTTGCATTTACATTTATTCATTTAGCAGATTCTTTTATCCAAAGCGACTTACAAATGAAATACAAGCAAAGCGATATATCAAGCAGAGAACAGTACAAGTAGTGCTGCTATACAAGATGTTTAATTGAGTTCTAGTAAATCAAAGAGCCCAGAGTAGAGGTGATTGGTTTTTTTGTTTGTTTGTTTATGTTTTATAAAGGATAATGTGAGGTTGGCGTTTTAGGGGTTAGTTACGTGTTCACCGAAGAGGTGGGTCTTTAGCTGTTTTTTGAAGGTAGTGACCGCTGAGGGACAGTTAAGTGTGAAAGTTCTGGAAAGGGACCTTGTTAACTACTATATTTACACACAAAAGTGAGTGAGTTGTTTTGTTTTTTTTTTTTCAACAAATGATAATTTTCCACCCGATAAGTCTTAATATTTTTGTCATGCGCAATGATTCGGAAAAACATGGGGAGTGTAGAATGTGTAGTGTGCTATTAAATTGTGCAAATGAACATGCCTCTATTAGAAGGGGGTTGTGCATGCATGTTAGTGACTTGTTGGCCATGCCTTACATGCCTATACTTGTAAAGACAGGAAGCAGCACATGGAATCTCATAATAAGACTACATCACATAGTTCAACTGAAGTAATCACAAAAGTAATAAAAGTAATGAATTCTTTATATAAATATATGTTCACTGTGCACTTTATTAGGAACACCTGTACACCTACATATTCATGCATGTGACAGCATTGCAATGCATACCATTATGCAGCTTCAAGTCAAGTTCACATCAGCCATCATCCCATTTTCACTAAGATACACTCAAATCTCTAAAAACCAATAAACACACCCATGTTAACACTAATCCAGCTAGAGTGTGTTTTGTACTGTAAATATTTGTTTATATGCTCTGTTTTAACAGTAGAGTTGGAAACATAAAAATGTTTGAAAATGAAGGAAGTTTTCATTATCACAATATGATGGTCACCAAGCATCTGCGTAGATATTGTCCACTGTAAAACCACCACCAAGATTTCACACACCCTTCTGCTTCTTCCTGACCCTGACAACATTTTCATCCTCTTTGGAAAACATTTAAAATCACTAAGTTTTCATAGATTGCTGACAGTTTGAAGTTTTGAAATGTACACTGGTGATGGAAAGTTTGTTTTTCTATATTTCTGCATAAATATGATCTTAAACATTATCCTAAAAGTAGAAAAAGAACACAATTTCTTTTAAATGAGACAAAATTATTATACTTGGTTATTTATTTATTGAGGAAAATGTGCCAGTGTTACATATCTGTGAGTGGCAATAGTATGTGAACCTCTAGCATTAGCAGATCTGACAGATCTCTAGATTTGAAGGTTATATTCAGGTGTTTTCGATCTATGGGATAACGATCAGGATTGACTGAGTGCCCTGTTATATTTAGAAAACAGCGATCTATCAGAGTCTGATCTTCACATGTTTGTGGAAGTGTATCATGGCACGATTGATGGAGATTTGGAGGACCTCAGAAAAAGAGTTGTTGAGGCTCATCAAGCTGGAAAAGGTTACACAACCATGTCTAAAGAGTTTGGACTCCACCAATCTACAGATTGCGTACAAATGGAGGAACTTCAATTTTACCAAATTCAATTGAGTATTATTATTTTTGAGTCATTCAGAGGTGGACTCCTATGCTTTGGATCATTGTCTTGCTGCACAATCCAGTTGCGCTTATGTTTCAACTTACGGACTGAAGACCGGACATTCTCTTTTACGATTTTCTGATAGAGAGCAGAATTCATGTTTCCTCTCAATTACTGCTGTTTTCCAAACAGTTCTACTTTCGCCTCATCAGTCCACAGAACATTCTCCCAAAAGGTTTGAGAATCATCAAGATGTGTTTTGGCAAAGTTCAGAGGGGCCTTAATGTTCTTCTGGGTTAGCAGTGGTTTTCACCTCACCACTCTTTCATGGATGCCAGTGTCTTTCTGATAGTGGAGTCATGAACAGTGACCTTTACTGATGCAAGAGAGGCCTGTAGTTCCTTTGATTTTTTCCTCGGCTCTTTTCTGATAACACTGTGCTGAGCCTTTGAAATAGCTTTGTAACCCTTCCCAGACTGATGTATTTCAATCACCTTCTTCCTCATTTCTGGTGTTTCTGGGTAAGACCTTTTAACCAACTTCATGCTGTTGAAAAAGTTTTCTTTGATTAAAAAGTGTTTGCAGAAATCAGTCCTGGTTGTATATTGAGATCTCTGAGATTAATTCATTTTCAAGAGTGATACAGAATAAGTATGACAAGACACTATAGTTAAATGCCTGGACAAAAAAAAACAAACTATGCAAATGTGTTGTAGACATTTGTAGGTTTTCACTCCATTGTAGATTTCTTTGCATCCTTTGGTGACATATGAGTGTGCTTTGCTAAAATGCATATGGTACACCAACAGGAGCATGTGAATTAAATGCATTAGGAAGCACTTATGAATGTTCCTTTATAGAGAACAATTTATGTCTTGCTGATTTTTTTTGTACAAGTTTACACTTTAGGTATGCACAATGTATCTTCTAATTGTGTCCCACATAATGTTCAAAGCTAACCTTAAAGCAACCTTAAATGAATTACTTTCACTTGTAGGACAATTAGCTTTCTTAGATTGTGATCTAGATGACACTCCTAAACTGTGGTGTGCTCTTGACCAAGGGACAGATTGTTTTTTTGACGCTACTAGCTGGATCCTGCAACAGAGCTGTATCCAAGTAGGATTTCAGCCACTGGTGAGACTTGAAAATTTAATTTCAGCATTTTAGCATAAGTAGTAGTATTATTTTCTTAGAAAAAAAACTGAAAAAGTAAAACATAAAAACTACAACTTAAAATAATGTTTTTGTTTTTAGACTTTAGCAGATGTTTTTTAAAGTAAAAATGACTTTAATTGTTGTCCTTGTGATCACAAGTTCTAACTAGTTTGTTATTTAGATCCTTGCATACCAAGACTTTTAAGGAATAACTTAGATATGATCTTTTATCTCCAATTCACAGCCTCCTTCTCATTTGTATGAAAGGTTACTGGAGTATGTGGGAGCATAGTTGCTGTTAATTTTCTTGCTTAATTTCCTTTTGGGTCCATGTAGGTTAAAGACCTACTGTAAACTAAACAGAATGAGATGTCATAAATACTGTAGAAATATAACTCATAAATTTGTATTCCCCAAATTGCATGTTTGGAGTAGATCAGTTACAGGTGCTGATTGTCTCTCAGGGTCCTGTGATATACATCATCAACTCACACAGTGTGTCAGAAGGTGACTGAGCACTGGGACTTGGACTTTGCCCTGGAGGTGAGGTGTCACAGGTACAGGTGAATGACAGAGCAGTTGCCTTTGTTTCAGATTACTTACATATGCTAACCTGAATGATACCCTGAAGGTGTTTAGGTCAGGTTATTTCGTTTTATGAGAACACCTTTAAAATAAAAAAGGAATTTAAATATTCAGTGCATACCAGCTAATTGTTTCACCCTACTGACACCCGTATTCAGTATTTGTCAGTGCTTCTTTATACAGTAGAGTGTGAAGCTAATGTTTTGTGCAACAATGCAAAGAACTTCAAATAGAAAAACTGTCCTGTTGGGGCTTAAATCCATGCTGGTTTTTTTGTGTGTTTTTTTTTTTTTTTTTTTTTTGCAAAATGCCTTAAATAGGAATCTGAGTACATGAATGTCTCATTTCTCTGAGACCTGTTGCAACCCCTGTCTGTTTTCAGCAGATGGCAGAATCACATCCTACATTTATTTCAATAACGCCAGCTTCAGGAATTACCTGATGTTGAGTTAAACCAAAATGTCTTTTTCCCCTGTAAGCCTGTATTAGTGCTGATGGCTTTGTACATGTGTGGGATGTTCCCACTCTGAAAGAGAAGAAACTATATCATTTGCATTGCGAAGGATAATTCAGTGAAGTTCATTCAGCTTCATTCATTGACATCATGGCATGTTACGTCAACATTTGCCCCATTTTAAATAGAAGGTCTATTGAAATGCAAACATTACAGACAGCAGAATTTTAAGACGAGTTAATATGTAAATGGAATGTTGTGTATAAAATAAAGATACAGTTATTATTATATGAGTTAATTATGATTGTGTAACTGATCAAACAACTGTCTTAAGTCCTTGTGGAATGGGTATTATTAGGTGCCAAATGAGTGTATTATAGGACTGAAGAAGAACAGAGTACCTGAGCCTAATGAAGTGATGAGAAGTGATGAGAACCTTGTCATTAGAAATACTGTCACATATGAATTGCTACTTTTAAATAAACTTTAAATTAATAGGGGTAGCACTTAAAGGGATAGTTCACCCAAAAATGAATATTCTGTCATTAATTATGTCGTTCATATCGTTCCAAACCCATAAGGCATTCGTCCATCTTCGGAACACAAATGAAGACATTTTAATGAAACCTGGAAGATCTATCCCTCATTTTACAGTCCAGGTAAACAAAACTTTCAAGCTCTGAAAAGTTAATAAAGGCATCGTAAAAGTTATCTATGTGACTCCAATGGTTTATTCCCAATTTTATGAAATTATAAAAAAAAAAAGTAATTGATTACAGAATTGTCATTTTTGGGTGAACTATCACTTTAAGTTATATGGTAATATGGGGCATATTCCCTGACTTCCATGATTGAAATAAATTGGTTAGAATTTCTGGTTTTTATCTTTTTGAAAACATGAGAGATGTGTGAGAATCTAGATATTGAAAGGTTCTGTAAAATACAATACACCTAAATGTTCTAGACAAAGGTTGTGACACTTCAAGTGGAATGTCTGTAATGGTTGTCTCATAGTGTGCTCTTTTCTAAATATAAAACCCTACTGGCAAAGAGCTTAGCCAGAATCCAGGCTTCAGCAATGACACACCATTGTTTAATAGGCTTTTGTCATAGTTTCTTAAATCAATAGCTATTTATATGTGCACAGCTGCTTGTTGCAATCCTGTCTCATTCTTGATCAGATAAATGTGTGTTTAATCTCACAGATGGGATTGTCACAAGGTGAGGCTTGACATTTAAAATTAAAAGCACTTTATTATCACTATATTTCTATGAGTAAATGTCATTTATAGTCAGTCTGTCTTGCCATGACAGATTTAAAACATTGGACCACAGTTGAATGACACAAATAGTGCTATTATGTCAGTGAGATATAAGGGCATGTCATGTCTAAAGATGCTCATCTATGTTCCCTTTTATTATAATGTAAAACATTCAGGAGTATATTCCAGTCTGGCTCTTTAATGATAATTGAAACCTTATGACTATAAAGTCAGTGTTTTCAGAGAGAATGTGATCCTTGGCTGACACTGGAGCTCATGAAGAATTCAGGCTGCATGTCTCTCGCCCATGCAGAGAGCTGTGATTGGCCTGTCTCAGTGCTGGCCGTAGGTGGCTACACCACAACAATAAAGACCCCAGAGAAGCACCACAGCACTGACATGGAAAAGGAAGGAATTTTTTGTGATGGGTCTATTTAGACAGACAGAGAAGATACACATCTCCATCTTTCCCCAGTGCCTGTGGGTGTGCAGTAATTATCCATGCTAACATACTGTTGCTTTCTTTTTTTTCTTTGGGAAGTGGGGCTTGAGTTACGAGGTTCGGTGGAACAGTGGATCATTGAGTATTGTTGTGTGTGTGCGTGCGTGCGTGCGTGCTTTTTATGTGTTTCTCTATTGGACCATAATGTCCAATCTTCACAACAATAAGAAATTCATGAAACACAATGGGAGGCATTTTCTTTTTACCATAAGAATTTTAATAGGGTGTTAACAGATAATTAACTGTAATAACAGCAACCAAGCTTAGTCTGAACAGCTACAAGGATACAGTTTCTGAACTACTGATACAAATGCGTCATTACTGTCGAATTATTTTAAAGAAAACAACGCGACTGCAAGGCAATCGGAAAATCTTAACCAAACATTAATTCGTTAATGTTCAGGGTAGCAGTGGATCCAGTGCCTATCCCAGATACACAGGGTGTAAGCTGGCTCAGGTCTTATCTGACCGACCATTATCAATTCGTAGATGTAAATGGTCATTTCTCCATGCGTACTGAGGTTACTTTTGGAGTTCCACAAGGTTCTGTTTTAGGCCCACTGCTTTTTAATTTATATATGCTACAGACCTCGGAGTGATTATTGACTCCAGCATATCATTTGATGCTCATAATATTACTAGGATAGCTTTCTTTCATCTCAGAAATATTTCTAAGATAAGAAACATATTATCACTACAGGATGCGGAAATACTGGTTCATGCATTCATCACCTCTAGATTGGATTACTGTAATGCCTTACTGTCTGGATGTTCCAGTAGGAATATAAATAAGCTCCAGTTAGTCCAGAATGCAGCTGCTAGAGTCCTAACTAGAACTAGAATATACGACCATATCACCCCGATCTTATTCACACTGCATTGGCTCCCAGTAAAATCTTGCATTATCTATAAAGTACTTTTATTAACCTATAAAGCACTAAACTGTCTCGCGCCACAATATCTAAGCGACCTTCTGGTTTTATATGATCCGCCATGCTTACTTAGATCAAAAGATGCAGGCTACTTGATGGTACCCCGAATAGTGAAGGCTACAGCAGGGGGAAGATCTCTGGATGGAGCTCAAATCTCAAATCTTCTCCAATTCCATACTACTGGGACTACGGCTGCTCCGAAGGCCATACAGACTTCATGTACAGTATATCCATACTGTACTATTTCACACTGTCTGTTGTTACCCAGATGTGGATGAGTTCCCTTCTGAGTCGGGTTCCTCTCAAGGTTTCTTCCTTTAAACATCTTAGGGAGTTTTTCCTTGCCACCGTCGCCACTCAGTGGCTTGCTCAGTTGGGATAAATTCACACCTTTAATATCTGTATACCGTGTTTATATTTCTGTAAAGCTGCTTTGAGACAATGTCTGTTCTAAAAAGCGCTATACAAATAAAATTGAATTGAATTGAGGTGGGAACACACCTTGAATGAGACACCAGTCCACTGCAGGATACACACACTCATTCGCACCTAAGGGCAAGTTCACACAACGTTCACATTAATCCGGATAGATCTGAAAACTGCATTTTCATTTTAAAACGCTCTCCATCTACACTGGTGTTTTCAAATGTTTTCCAAAAATTGCTCGTCCACGTTATAACATCTGAAAACCTTTACATTCTTATACCGTGCATGCGTAAAAACGTAAGAAGCTTCTATCTGCGTCATTTCCATCAGGTATTTAATTAAAAAATGCAATCTGAAGGTCGTACAAAGTGACATTCATCTTTAACAAAGCTATCAAACTGGATAGCAGGAACGACCGCAGTACAACATGATCCAGCATCTTGTTTGTTTTGAGTTGAATGGGCCACATGACAAAAAATATGATTACACTTTATGGCAGAGGTGTCCAATCTTATCCGGAAAGGGCCGGTGTGGGTGCAGGTTTTCATTCCAATCAAGCAGAAGCCACACCTGAGTCTATTGAAAGCAAAGATCAACTGATTAAACAGGTGGAATCACGTGTGGCTTCTGATGGGTTGGAATGAAAACCTGCACCCACAGCAGCCCTTTCCGGATAAGATCGGACACCCCTGCTTTATGGCATTTGGCAGACGCTTTAACTAATGTGGACGTAGCCGTAGTGAAAAGGATGCATTTTCGAAATTTTTTTCCAGATTAATGCGGACGTATGCATAGAGAGATTGGTTCGTTATTAAATTTATCCAAATTAATGTCGATGTAGCCTTGGGAGAGCTTTTTCGAAAAAAAAGCTCCGATTTTTTTTCATTCATGTGGACGTAGCCTTAGAGGAGTGAATCCATCTACCGGCATGTTTTCGACAGGTCGGAGGAAACCGGCCAACCCAAAGGAAACCCACATGGACAACATGAGAAAGACAGTATCCTGCACTCAGGATCGAACCAGGGACCCCGGAGCTGTCGGCAGTAAAACTACCTGCTATACCACACATCTCAGACATTTATGATGCACAATTTAGTCAAATAATAAGCAAGTTGGAAAATAACTTGCCAGCTGGTCAAGATGCTCCATCACCTTCATCAGCTTGGTTTGTGTTGATTATTTTTTCACAGGATTATTTGATTTTCTTCTTGTGGCCTCATTCTACGTCTCATATTGGGTTCTACATAATGTAGCTGGGGGTCTCGTGCCCTGCGTTTATTAAATAATCAACTAAAGACAGAGAACTGTGTGGCTTTTCCCCACAAGCACTAGGCGAGTATTGTTGGTGTTATTGTGTCATGATGTGACCCTCAACCTTTCCTCCAGCTTTACTCTTACACCAATGTTTCTGCCTTCACACCTGCTAGGTTTATTGGTCAGAGTTTACTTTCGCTGTATTTTTTAATAGTTGAAACCCCTCTGTCCTGTGAAACACGGCGCTTGGTTTGCACACTGTGGCATGTCCCGCTAGCCGGCTGTGGGCTCCGAGGTCACGCAGCGTCGGTCAGTCAGCCATATTGGCTCCATCAGTGCAGGATGCAGCTGGGCTGAGCTGCTGCGGACAGGAGAGGGAGTTTTGTGCTTGTGGACAGAGCGGAGACCCCCGGACCCCACCGAGATTTTAAAGCAAAACACACCGAGACCTAACGACATCCCACTAGCCGAATAAAACACGCGTTCCAAGCGCAATAACAGCGCCGCTCCCCGAATAACGGATGAACAGGAGACGGTAAGACCGGAGCTGATCCTCTGGAATATCGGTTTGTTATAGCGGTAACTCGCATCGCTGTTAGCCTGTTAGCATCGTGGGAGCCAAACAAGTGAACTAGCCCATGGAGATCATGCTCTGACAGGGATTGTAGGCTTGGTTCAGAGGTTCAAACGGATTCATTTTTGCTTATATTGCTCAGTTCGGGTGCCGTTATGATGTTAAACTGGAGTGGTCATGGATGAGGATATGGGAGGAAAGGAAAGGAAGCAACCTCAGTCATTCACTTAGATTCTTTCTAAATAATAATAATAATAATAATAAAAATGCACACACCCACTACTGAATTAATTTGTGTTAAATAGCCGGGTTTAGGCACACAGACATGGTCCGGTTTTGTTTGTTTGTATGTAGCAGTGTTTGTTTAGGTGATCCGTGAGTAGCATACTGCTGGCAGACAGGAGCAACACTGCTGTAGGAAACACAACACTGAGCAGAAGTTACCAGACTCTTCTACCTTCACTCCCTGACTCTCTCTCACTCCCTGACTCTCTCTCACTCCCTGACTCTCTCTCTCTCTCACTCTCTCTCTCTCTCACTCCCTGACTCTCTCTCACTCCCTGACTCTCTCTCTCTCTCTCACTCTCACTCTCTCTCACTCCCTGACTCTATCTCTCTCTCTCTCTCCCTGACTCTCTCTCACTCCCTGACTCACTCTCTCTCTCTCTCTCTCTCTCTCTCTCTCTCTCTCTCTCTCTCTCTCTCTCTCTCATCTCTCTCACTCCCTGACTCTATCTCTCTCTCTCTCACTCTCCCTGACTCACTCTCTCTCACTCCCTGATCTCTCTCTCTCTCTCTCTCTCTCTCTCTCTCTCCATGACTCTCTCTCTTACTCCCTGACTCACTCTCACTCCCTGACTCTCTCTCACTCCCTGACTTATTCACTCTCTCACTCCCTGATTCTCTCTCTCTCTCTCTCTTCTCTTCTCTCTCTCTCTCTCTCTCCCTGACTCTCTCTCTCCACTCTCTCACTCCCTGATTTCTCTCTCTCTCTCTCTCTCTCTCTCTCTCACTCCGACTCATTCATTTCACTCCCTGACTCATTCACTCTCACTCCCCTGACTTCTCTCTACTCTCACGTGACTCATTCACTCTCTCACTCCCGGACTCACTCTATATCACTCCCCGACTCACTCTCTCTCACTCACTGACTCACTCTCGCACTCCCTGACTCACTCTCGCACTCCCTGACTCTCTCTCACTCCCTGACTCATTCATTCACTCCCTCACTCATTCATTCCCTGACTCCCTGACTCATTCATTCCCTGACTCCCTGACTCTCTCTCTCACTCCCTGACTCTCTCTCTCACTCCCTGACTCTCTCTCTCACTCCCTGACTCACTCTCTCACTCCCTGACTCACTCTCTCTCTCACTCCCTGACTTATTCACTCTCGCTCCCTGACTCACACTCTCACTCCCTGACTCATTCATTCACTCCCTGACTGTCTCTCTCACTCCTTGACTCTCTCTCTCACTCCCTGACTCATTAATTCACTCCATTACTCCCTGACTCTCTCACTCACTCCCTGGCTCATTCACACTCTCACTCCCTGACTCACTCTCTCACTCCCTGACTCATTCACTCTCTCACTCCCTGACTCATTCACTCTCTGACTCCCTGACTCATTCACTCTCACTCCCTGACTCATTCATTCACTTATTCACTCTCACTCCCTGACTCATACTCTCTCTCATTCCCTGACTCATTCATTCACCTGTTCACTCTCTCACTCCCTGAATCATTCACTTTCTCACACAATGACTCATTCACTCTCTCACTTCTTGACTCATTCTCTCACTCCCTGACTCACTCTCTCACTCCCTGACTCACTCATTCATTCACTCCCTGACTCATTCTCTCACTTTCTGTAACCACTTTCTCCTGCTCAGAGTCATTGTGGATCCCCAGTCTATCCCAGGAACACTGGGCATGATGTAGAATACACCCCGGATCAGACTTCAGTCCATCTTAAGGCACCATACACACAGAGACACACAGAGACACACACACAGTGCGTTTACATGGACAACAATATTTGCCCGATTAAGTCAATTCTCTGATTAAGAAGCCACTATGTAAGCAGCGATTATTGATTACCTTAATCCGATTAAAGTCATACTTGAAGTAAACACAAATCGAATTAAGACATGTGGAGTATTCCTGTTTTATTCGTATTATGGAAGTGCATTACAGACATGTACACACCTTAGTCACATTATTAACGTCGTAGTTACTTACTATCTAGTGGACGAAATACATATATGTACATACATCGGATGCAGCCCACGGCTTCAAGTAGTCGTCTATTTGCACGTATAGCATGATAAATAATTAACTGCACTTTAAGATTTCATAAATCTTTAAAAAATGAAACACCCAAAACTGTATACGGTACCATAACTAAGACGAACTGTATGTTGATGCGTGAAATTCTGGAGGGAAGGTCGGACGGCATGACGTGGGGACGTAATGACGTGTGCTGTTAATCACTCTATGTTCCATAACATGTAAAACGGGAACATGAAAAGAATTCTCTAAAAGGAACTTGTGCACAGCATCAACCCGAGTCACGTAGGGCAACCCGAGTCACGTAGGGCAACCCGAGTCACGTAGGGCAACCCGAGTCACGTAGGGCAACCCGAGTCACGTAGAACAACCCGAGTCACGTAGAACAACCCGAGTCACGTAGGTCATGTAGAACAATCTTTTTAACATCTTGGAGAAATTTAGTCTTTCCAATCCACCTACTGGCATGTTTTGAGACGTCGGGAGGAAACCCAGACAAACACAAGGAGAACATGCAATACTCCACACCCGAGCTCAGGATCGAACCACGGCTCCTGGAGCTATTTTAAAGAAGTTTACCAGCTCATGTTGCAACCTCAACATATTTCAACATTATGACTGTCGTCACCTGGTGATCGGCTTTATTTGTTTACCTGCATTAAGGTGTTTTTAGCGGTAACCTGTGGGAAGTTTAACGTTTGCTCCATCTAAATAAGAATAACGGTTTATTCCAAATGCTTTCATTAGGCATCAGAGGGAACACACTTGGTTAAGTAAGTAGATATCAAGGTGCTCGTTGTGGCAAGTCATAGCTGGTGTGTGTGTGTGTGTGTGTGTGTGCGTGTGTGTGTGTATGAGGTAGAGAAAGAAGGAGTGGGAGGTGCCATTGCATAGAGCTGTATAGGTATGTGTGTGTGTGTAGCAGGAAGCCTTAGGTATGCTGTAATGCCACGAACAGGCCACAGACAATGCAAACAACAAATCACGCTTTAGAGAAAGACTCCTTGTTTCGGCTGGATACATGGGAACACATCATGCAGTTTTGGAGTTTGCTGAGCTGTACCACTGGAGGTATGTCGCTTCAGCTGGTTTTGTAAAAGCCGTAGCTGGTGTGGATTATGCTTTAGTTCAGACCTGGCATAATGAGTTAACGTGGCCGCGGGGGCTGGATTTGGTGTAGTAAACAGGATGGTGGTGTCCTTATCTCTGAAGATAAAGGATGAGACAGGAGGATCCCCTCCCATGTATAGGCTAGGGAAGGTTTTAAAATCTATTCTACTAACTACAGAAGTCTGAGTTTTAAGGAACATAAAGGGCAAGACCAGACGTAGCGTGTGTCATGGTTCCAGCTGAAATGTTGTGATGAATTCCAGGAGACGTACCTTAACACTGAGCTGCTTCAGGCTATAGGTCTGGATATATTGTACAAAACCGGTTAGGTTTTGTACAATTATGCCCAATCATGTTCTCCTTACTGTAGATTTTACATATGTAGCTGCAAATCAAACATTTTTCAAGGTATTAAAACATTCTGCTCAGATGAACACAATCCAGCCTGGTTCATTGTGCGGATATGCCAAAGCTAATGAAAAATACATTTCCATGATGTTGAGCTTTCATAGTGAAATAGGCAGAGCTTATTGATCTGTTGACCCTAACCCCAATTCCCATTCCATCCAACAATACAAATCAAAACTGACACTGAAATCTATATAATGAAATGTTTAACGTGGCAAAAACACACTTGCAAATAATCTAGAAATTAGTAGGCTTGCTATCTAGCTAGTCATTTGCAGTTCTTGTGCCAGCAGTCTTTTCTTATCCATTTGGTTCAAGGCTTCAGGCGTTGCTATTGGGTTTCATCACAGCACTCATCACAGTTTTCCTCCATTATGGAGCTTCACTACTGCCCCTACTGCATGTTTGTTCTCAGTTTCCATTGGTGGTTAACAGGATTGGTTCAGATTTGAGTCACTGGTGTACACCATGAGTCACTAACAGTCAGTACGTTTACATGGACAACAATATTCCGATATTAACCCGATTAAGTCAATACTCTGATTAAGAAACTACCATGTAAACAGTGATTATTGATGACCTCAATCTGGCTAAAGTCATACTCGAATTAAACACAAATCGAATTAAGACATGTGGAGTATTCCTTTTTTAGTCACATTATTGAAGTGGATTACAGACATGTACACATCTTAATCACACTAACGTTGTGTGGGAGTTTTCACAGCATTCTGGAGGGAACGTTGGACGGCATGGCGTGGGGATGTAATGATGTGTGCTGTTAATCGATCTATGTTCTAAAACATGTTAAACATGAAAGGAATATTCTAAAAGCAACTCATGTAAACACCTTAATATTGTCTTCTTCAGAATAAGGTCAATAATTAGATTATTGTTGTCCATGTAAACATAGTCAATGATGTCCAGAGCTGGTTAATAAAATCTCCAACCTGTTCCCACTGTCCTAAAATTTGATTAAGTATGAAGAGTTTGTGACTTTCTCACATGATTTTCGTTTTATTATATCTAACTGCCCCAGGGCAGACTGGGACAGACCTGGCTCTATAATCGTAATGTAAGACATCCTGTAGTGTGACTGCAGCATTAGTGGATGGCCTGATATGAAAAGGTAGTACACACATTCCAGCATCATACTATACAATTTTGAGATAAACTGCAACAAAGAAGTCATTATATTATTCTATTACTATGCACTAGAGCTGCAACAACTAATCAGTAATAATCGATTGTGAAAATCGTTGTGAACGAATACCATTATTGATTAGTTGGTCTGTGTGGCACGGGGTGTGTTTATTCCCTACGTTACTTCTGTTCTGAAAACACCCTTTGGAGAGTAAATACTAAAGTTGTTTCCCCAAATGACGTACTATACACTTACACTATGCAATATGTACTTTACCGTCTATCAATATTTTTACTACCCGGGTGTAAAAGCTTTGCTAGTCGAGGGCGCATGACGTCATATGCACGTAATGCGATTCTGCTTGCTTTAGCAGATACCCAGAGTCACCGACAGTAACTTTCTTCAGTTTACTGTTTGTCACGTTTACCTTTTATACCCAACATGACCATCAGACGGAGGCAAAATCGTCAAGTTACCTTCAAGTCCTCTAAGGCAGGGGATAATTTTATATAATAGATAATTTTATATTAAATGCCGCAGAAAAGACTTTAACCTGTAATCTTTATAAAGCGGAGCTTGTGTAGCACGGAAGCACGACAGTGATGCACGAGCCCAAACCCGTTTGCGGTGCATCTGGAAAGTATTCACAGCGCTTCACTTTTCCCACATTTTGTTATGTTACAGCCTTATTCCAAAATGGATTCAATTCATTATTTTCCTCACAATTCTACAAACAATACCCCATAATGACAACATGAAAGAAGTTTTTTAGTTGCAGTCCAACATAAGATATTAGTGTGCAGTGCACTGTTATATTGTGTATATTAGAGACTTGTCTGTCCAGGTTATGAATTGTTTCTAAAGTTTTGGAGTAAGTGAAGTGAGCTCCTCAGTATGTCAGGAATGGGTTTAGGTGTCTAGGTAGGATTTGCTCTTGTTTGTTTGTTTTTTTGTTTTTTGTTTTTCCTAATATTGAATATTCTCTACGGATTTAACCCAGCGGAGTGAGAATATTTACATTATCATCCTTTTGCTTATATACAATATTGACAGGATATTTGAATTGAGCCTTTGTGTAATTCAGCTTTAATGGAAATTAAAAAATGCAGCCTGAAGGAGTAGCATATTAATCTTTATAACTATAAATAAAGCATCAAAGATGAATTTTCTAATATGATTACAATTTCTTTAAACGTTTTCAAATTTGTTGGCCTATTTTCACTTTGGTCAATGGCTTCTTGCACTACTCTAAGAGAGCGATGCAGTGGCGCTTTATTCCTTTACTCTGTCTTTAGTCCAGCTCTCCGCAGCTTACCGCAGTCATTGCGCTTGTCGTCTTGCCAATCACCATCAAGCCAAGCTGAGTTCAGAGTTTGCTGTCTCCACTACTCCTACAATAGATGATGGATCACCAGTGTCCTGTGACATGGCAAACCTTAATAAAGTGTCATGTGGACGCTTAATATTAGTACAAGCCCGGTAGCAATAAAGCTGCAGGAACGATGAGGCAGGATTCAGTCATATCAGCGTTAAACATGTAGTGCACAGTTCCAACCCTGATCCTTGAGCTGATTAACACCATCTTATATCTTCTTCTCATATCTCAGTCAAACACTAATACAATGAATATTTAATACAGATTTAATCATTCTGAGATTCCTGAAGCATTTGGCTTATGAAATATGCAGGGGTTGATTAATTGAGACATAAGTGATAAATGTGTATTCTCAGTGTGCATTCCAGCTTTTGCATCTTTTTCATTTAATGTTTGGGGTGGGTGGGGTGGGGTGGGGTGGGGGGTGGGGGGGACTTCTATGTGACGTGCCCAAACATAACCATGTTCAGCTGTCTGTATTGCTGGAATTTTTCTTAATTCAAACATACAGGGGGCGTTTGTAGATGAAACATGATAAGGATCACCTTCGATGCTGTACTGTGTATATATACTCGTCTTTACGCCTGTACGGGACCTCATTTTAAGATTTGAAAATATTACTCTGAAGTCATTATTAATCTGAAGGAATTTTGTCACATTCCATAGTGTTCCCGCTGACTGAGTCGGCTGCTGGTTATTGAGACACACAGACTGACTTGCTTTCACTTGTTACATTTCTGAAGTGTTCATTTATTTCCCGTTCATGGCGCTTCGTTTGGTGAGGTATAGAGGAACCAGAACAAACACAGTGAGTTGATTTGAGCGTTTTTCATTTTATTTGAAGTCGAAAACCTACAACCAGGGGAGAAGACAAGACATTTCTGAGCTGCTGGGAGTCACCCCTGGCGCTCCTGTAATAATAATTCACAGTAATTCACACTCGGAGCTGACAGACTGGAATTGGCAGGAGTTTTAAAACGCATGCATCATTGTGCCAGAAACGAAATATGTCCAAAATGTTTTGTAGAGCTTCACACAGAGCAGCAGGCATCGCAGCACAGAAGTCTTTCCCATTTGCTCTTATCCTAGAGATAACTAATTTATATTAGCCATATATAAACTCAGACCGTTTAAAAAAATGTTTGTTTCCACCTGGGAAGCCTAATTCTTTGTTGTGGCCCAGTATGAGTTCACAGCCCAGTCGTTGGAAATCTCTGGTATAAACTGACAAATGACACAAGTTAAGCTTATTTGATCATTCTTTGTAGACCCTTCAACATAAACAGCTTCTGAAAGAGGAATTTCATTCTGAGTATATAGTGTATACTAGATTCAGTTCTGCACTGAACAGACGTACGTATTCGTCACATTCGACTAATTAATACACTTCACCTGTCCTCATTAGTAGATATAAAAAGTTTACACACCCCAGTTAAAGTGGCAGGATTTTGTGAAGTAAAAAAAAAACCCAACTAGAATTAACCAGAACTTTTTCCACTCTCAATATGAAATTATAATGTATTCAAACAAAGTGAAAAATAATCAAAAATTTTAAGTCAGAGCTTCTCAACCTTTTGCAACTAAAGCCCCCCCCAAGCCTTCCCTATCATATTATATATAAAATATATCTATATCTATCTAGATAGATGCATAGATCAATTTTGTAAAATTTATTTATTTATTTTACTTTTTTTAATTACTTTTCATAACTTGTGATTTCAAAAAAAAATATTTTTCTAAAGCTATATGGTAGCTATGGACAGGTATGGAACATGTAGGATCAAAAATGTTTCTGAACATTATAACTACTTTTGAACAAGAGAATTAGGCAGTAATAACGTGGACAATTTTACGTGTAAAACATGTTGCATTACATTCGTCTTGTATTCTCAAAAAACATTCGCATATGAATGATGTAAATTGGGACGAAGGGCGCGTCTCGTTATCCATGACATTGTTAAATCTCCGGCTCTCAGGCACTCACCGAACAGAGCAGATGCAGAGAGGTGTGAGTGCAGCGGTAAACCAAGACCTCGTGATTGTAGGACATTACTGGCCACATTTGGAAAGTCGCTAAGGTTTGTCAAAAAAGCTGCTAGATTTGGCGTTTATTTATTTTTTTATTGGCAAAAAAAGTCACTAAAGGGGTCTGAAATGTTGTTAAGGTGGTAACACTGATCTGCACTGACAGCTTGATAAAAGGCAGGCTAAGGTCCGCCTCTCCCCAGCAAAAAGAAAATACAGAGGGAGAGGGAACACAGGGTTTTTCCATTTGTGCACATTCTATTTGAAAAGCAATAAAATACTTCGACTACCCAAATGATGTCCTGTCTGTTTTTTTCTTATAAAAATTCATGCCCCACCCATGGGGGCACGCCCCCTGGTTCAGAAGCACTGTAACAAAAAAAAGTTTGTTAACTGAAACAAAAAAAAGTTACAATAACCTGATTGCATAAGTGTGCACACCCTTTTATAATTGGGAATGTGGCTGTGTTGAACGACCCAATCACATTCAGTCTTGTGCCCAAAAGTAATTATCATACAGCTGTCATCAATGAAATTATTCAGATTAACCTCAAATAATTATTATTCTGATTAACTAGTCCTTCAGTGTGGGTTGTTCATTGTTCCCTGAAATCTCTACTCTCACAACTTTAGTTCAAGCCTGTGTTTAGTTCTTATTTAACCGCAATTTTGGAAAAAATTGTAACAGCGAGAGTAACACCGAGAGTAACAGCGTTATATGAACACATTTACTTTTTGACTACTGGCATCTCAATCAAAATGTTGCCACACAATAATTACAAGCTATTGTGAATGCAGGATCTACATATAAAAACTTTGTGGCCAAAAGTTTGTGGACACCTGACCATCACACCTGTGGTTCTTCACCCAACTGTTGCCACAAAGTTGGAAGCCCACGATTGTCTATTATGTATTTGTATGCTGTAAGATTAAGATTTCCCTACACTGGAACTAAGAGGACCAAATGTTTCAGCATGACAATGCCTCTGTGCACAAAGCAAGCTCCATGAAGACATGGATTGCCCAGGGTGGAATGGAAGAACTGCACAGAGTCCTGAATTCAACCGCACTGAACACCTTTGGGATGAACTGGAACGCAGACTGCACCCCAAGCCTCCTCACCCGAAGTAAGCGCATGAGCTCATTATTGTGCTCTTGTAGCCACAATGGACAAATCCTCACAGCCACTCTACAAAACCTAGTGGACAGCCTTCCCAGAAGAGTGGAGGTTATTGTAAGAGCGAAGGGGGAGCAACTTTGGAATGGGATGTTCAAAAAGCACATTTGGGTGTTATGGTCAGGTGTCCACATAAAAGTTATACAAGGTGTACGTATATAAATCGTTTGTCAATGTTTTTTAAGGGTTTATTATATAATGAAGGCGTCTTCGCTTACACTTAGAGGCTTCTGCTAGTATCCCTTTGTACAGGGACGTACTCTGTTGTAGGGTACTCTCCATCCAATCTTTAAGGAAGAACCCTTCCAATGTAGATAGGACTTGGCAGTTCTTAATGTCGGGTGTGCTGTATGGCACCTTTGCCTTTTGCTGCTGTAGAACGCAGTTCAGTTAGCCATGGTGTGATACGAGACCCAATCATCGATTCATTCTGACGGTAGAGATAATGATGCTATTCAACTCTGCAGACTTTTTAAAGGTCAGTGTGTTCATATATAAATGTTTTGTAGGAATTATTTAGGGAATAATTTGAGTGTGCAAGAGTTTTGAATAGATGTTTGTGCACCTGGGGCTCAAAGGAAGAATATAAATCTGTCTCTCTACGTTGGATTTGATTTTGAAGATCCCAACAAGAAGTAGCTTATAGTAATGTATATGGAGTGCAGCAATAAACCCTATAGTTGTGCTTCAACAGATGAGTCATTAAGGTGTTGATTGATGTATAGTTCATAAATACTCGTACATGTAAGTCACAAGTCTTCAAATATAGTGATATTTTTGTTTGTGCCTGCTGCAGTATTTTCTAGCAAATTTAGTTGGATCTGTTTCCCACAGTATAGCGTGCTGCAGTAATGAGTCCTCACACCCGGAAATGAGTTAGCATTTGAGCACTTCTGATTCGATCGTTCCAAAGTCTGTTTTATTTTAAAATTAGGTTTTGGTTAAATGCCTGAAATAAGGTCTGTTGTTAACACAAGCTCAAGATATTTTCACATTTTCTTCTACTACATATGTTCACCAGTAATACTCCCTTTTTTATTTTTTAATTTTTATTTTATAACCTTTACATGTCTTGAAAAAGGCAGTTGCTAACAAGTGGCTAAACGGCTCTACCTAGGTTGTCATGGATGTTAAACGTCATCACGGCGAACTTGAAAACTCATACAGCCGCGTTGTGTTTATACGCACACTCTTGCATAGTATTCCAACTTGTAGATTTCAATTTATAGTACTGTCCAATTGCAGTGTTTTTTAAATAAAGATTGAAAGAGCTGTCATAAGTGTAGCAGTGGTGACATTGAAGTCATGTGACCGTGGTGTAGTTCGTTTATAGCCTAACATTAGCTTTTTATTTCTGCCGATTGTATTTAGTCTTCAAAATTCATACATGTTGTGTTCACTTGTGAAGATTATCTTGCTGAACAAAATGTGTAAGAATCATAAACTTTTGTTGGTCAGAGTGCTTTTTTTCTGTAATAATCTAAAATCTAGGGATTTTCGAGGGAACCAGGGTGATCCTAACTTCCGGGTTGGCCTACAAGAAAGCGTCATTCCTGTTTATAGCATTCTATAAACAAACTAGTAGACTAATTTAAACCACTCACTGCAACCCAGATCAGGTTTAAGGATGATTGAGCGATTTTTTTTTTTTTTTTTTGTAGCTTTATATCTGACTTCTCTCCCATGCCTGCACAAAAAATAAATAAAAAAAAAAGCTGGAATTTTTTTTTTTTTATGTCCTGTAACATCTCATGCACACCTCTAGTCTCAACCAGATGCCCTGTGAACCTTTCTGGCAAGCTTTCTAAAACAAAACAAAACAAAAAGAATAGTGCCCCCTATACCAAATATATACCAAAACCTTGTATTTGTTTAGAACTTTCTGTTGATCGTGAGTAATGATTCTGTATTCAGTTACATCCCTAATAGACACAAACCCCACTGACTAAACCTTTTTTAGGATTACAAAGTCAGTAAAGTAATTACCAGTGTAAGCTGTGTTAATCTTATAGTTGTACGGTTGAATGTTCCAGATTGATTTGATGTGTCACTTGGATTGGTCCTAGCGGGGTTGGAACTAAATGAAAAGTAAATTGCCTTGTGCAATTATAGCATTATAGCACTGCCAAATGGTTGAACGGATTCAAACACATTGTAAGTTTGTTGTCTGGCAAGCGATCTCCAAATGATTTGAAATGCATCATTCCACCATAAGAACAAGAATTTACAAGTGGCGCAGATTTCAAACGACTTTTTGCTAGTTTGTCCAGGACTCACTGTCCCAGCTAATTCAGCCCAAGAGCAGACTGTCTGATGCAATAAGAGGTCTCCAAGAACCCCAAAATTTCATCACAGGATCTGCTAGTAAGTCTTGCAGCTGGTGGTGTCAAAGTGCATGCTTCTACAATCAGAAAGAGATTGCACAAATCTGACCTGCCTGGGAAGCGTGCCAGGAAAAAGCATTTGCAAGACTGTAGTTTGCCAATGAGCATATAGGCAAAGACCAGACCGTTTGGAATAATGTGCTCTGGACAGACAAATCAAATTGTGTGTGTATATATATATACAGTGGTGTGAAAAAGTGTTTGCCCCCTTCCTCATTTCCTGTTCCTTTGCATGTTTGTCACACTTAAGTGTTTTGGAACATCAAACCAATTTAAACAATAGTCAAGGACAACACAAGTAAACACAAAATGCAATTTGTAAATGAAGGTGTTTATTATTAAAGGTGAAAAAAATCCAAACCATCATGGCCCTGTGTGAAAAGAGTGATTGCCCCTAAACCTAATAACTGGTTGGGCCACCCTTAGCAGCAACAACTGCAACACGCGTTATGCGATAACGTGCAATGAGGCTTTTACAGCGTCCTGGAGGAATTTTGGCCCACTCATCTTTGCAGAATTGTCCTAACTCAGTTACATTAGAGGGTTTTCGAGCATGAATGGCCTTTTAAGGTCATACCACAACATCTCAATAGGATTCAGGTCAGGACTTTGGCTAGGCAACCCAAAGTCTTCATTTTGTTTTTCTTCAGCCATTCGGTGGTGGACTTGCTGGTGTGTTTAGGATCATTGTCCTGCTGCAGAACCCAAGTTCATTTCAGCTTGAGTATACGAACAGATGGTCTGACATTCTCCTTCAGGATCTCTTGGTAGACCAGCAGAATTCATAGTTCCTTTTATCACGGCAAGTCTTCCAGGTCCTGAAGCAGCAAAACAGCCCCAGACCATAACACTACCACCACCATATTTTACTGTTGGTATAATGTTCTTTTTATGAAATGCAGTGTTCCTTCCAGCCAGATATACTTGGACACACACCTTCCAAAGAGTTCCACTTTTGTCTCATCGGTCCACAGAATGTTGTCCCAAAAGTCTTGGGGATCATCAAGATGTGTTGTGGAGAAATTGAGACGAGCTTTGATGTTCTTTTTGCTCAGCAGTGGTTTTCTCCTTGGAACTCTGCCATGCAGGCCATTTTTGCCCAGTCTTTTCCTGATGGTGGAGGCATGAACGCTGACCTTAACTGAGGCAAGTGAGGCCTGCAGTTCTTTGGACGTTGTTGTGGGGTCTTTTGTGACCTCTTGGATGAGTCGTGCGCTGCGCTCTTGGGGGGTACTTTTGGGCGGCCGGCCACTCCTGGGAAGGTTCACCACTGTTCCATGTCTTCGCCATTTTTTGGATAATGGCTCTCACTGTGGTTCGCGATTCCCCAAAGCTTTGGAAATGGCTTTATAACCCTTTCCAGACTGATAGATCTCAATTACTTTCTTTCTCAATTGTTCCTGAATTTCTTTGGGTCTCGGCATGATGTGTAGCTTTTAAGGATCTTCTGGTGGACCTTACTGTGTCAAGCAGCTCCTATTTAAGTGATGCCTTGATTGTGAACAGGTGTGGCAATAATCAGGCCTGGGTGTGGCTAGAGAAATTGAACTCAGGTGTGGACAACCACAGTTATAGTATGTTTTAACAAGGGGGGCAATCACTTTTTCACACAGGGCCATGATGGTTTGGATTTTTTTTCACCTTTAATAATAAACACCTTCATTTACAAATTGCATTTTGTGTTTACTTGTGTTGTCCTTGACTATTGTTTAAATTGGTTTGATGTTCCGAAACACTTAAGTGTGACAAACATGCAAAGGAACAGGAAATGAGGAAGGGGGCAAACACTTTTTCACACCACTGTACATCTCTTTCATGTATAAGTTTTTGTGACACATATAAGTTTAGACTTTTTCCATCCTGTTTGCTCTCTCCCTGAGCCTAGATTTGTTGTAGATTATGGGTGATGCTACTATTAGCCAGTTGCGGTCATGTGTTAAAGAATTTAGTAGTTAGTTGGAATTAAGCCCGCCTCCTGAAAGAGCAGCTAAAATCTCTTCAGGAAGGAAAACAGATGAAAGACAGTTCTACATTAATCTGCCTCATTTCACTAGTGGATTGTTACTTCAGTGCTTGTCTGAGGTATTTTAATATTTCAGTGTTATTTATTTTTGCTGATGCTCTGTTAGCTCTTACAGCTGTGAGAGACCGTACAGCTAGAGGGCTCTCTCTACTCAGACACATGGCCATTCTGTGTTCTGTCACTGCTCCCAGTACACACTCGTGTACACCACACTGCCTTAAATGGATGCTGTGTAGTCTTGGTGTTGTGAAGACTGGTGTGTGACTGGTTTCTTTTTCTCTCCGTTTTGTTGCAGATTTTACCAGGATTTCCTACTACGGCGGTAAGCAAATATTTAACTATCCCTAAAATGTTTGAAAGTGATCTCTGCATCCATTAACTTGCATTCATGGTATTCAGCTTCGATGCGTTGACTGAATGTGTACACAGATTCCAGATGGGGAAAGAAGGAGGAACAAGGGGGGCATTTCATACATGGGGAGATTTTCCATGTGAGGCCGTACTATGCTCATAAATGCCAGTATTGAGCACATAATGGTTTTCCGGGCTGATATTTGAGCCAGTGCAGTTCCTGCGGGAGGGTAGGGTAGCAGGAAATGGAACTATCTGGTCTCTATTGTAGGGATCGAACCTTTTACTCTTGCAGGGAATTGGCTTTAATACCAAGGTCATAAAAGAATGAAAAGCAAACATAAGTAGAGTGGGAGATTTTCTTTTATATAACAGGTTGGTAAGTTAGTCTGTACCACAGTGTGGTTCAATTCTCAAATCTGACATTACATATAAATTTATAAATATTGCATTGGGCCTCATCACACCACCCCCAGTATGTATTATTTTCATCTAACAGCATGGTCTATTATGTTATTTCTTATGTATGCCACACTAATCGGAGACCAGAGTGGGAACACCATTTCATTTCTGTTTAAAACTAAGTCATTTAACCAGTTCATGGGTTTTCAGTCTTTTTGTAGCCAGGGACACCTTAAGTGTAAATTCAGATCTATGGACTTTCTCAGTACAGAATTATTTGATGGGAATTGTTAAAAAACGTGTACTTGCATTTGTATTTATAAAGCTTTCTATTCCTGAACTCTCCAACGACCGAGCACATTAGTTCCAAGTTGACTTTATTTATCGGCCTGCTTGCTTTTTAAGGTTTTTCAATGAACCCCATTAAAATCAAGTGACCAGGTAAAAAGATGATCAGTATAAGAACTCTAAATGTGCATACGTTGAGAATGGTTGTTGGTAGTTGCAGAAAAAGCCCTCCTGGCTGTTCTTCACTGACCGCTGGGGGTTCCCCTGGACCGCACTCTAAGAACCACCGATATATAATTCATCGATTAGTTTATCTGCCTTGATCACTTTTTCGTCTCTGCCAATATGTGAGTATAAAGGTCAGCATGAGCGTCCTCTCATTTTAGGCCTCATATTAAAGTTTATGGAAAGCTGCATGATAAGACAATGTTCTTGGTAATACTTCCCATGTAGATCTTTATAAGTTTGATGTACTATAATTGCTCTGTAATCCTTTAAAAATCCACTTTGAAGGAGTATCATTTAGTGGAGAGCCTTTGTGATTTGCTGTGATTACCACAAAAGCTTCGACCGACTTCCTTCCTTTGTAAGGGGTTTGTTGACATTCCGTCTGCATTACCGGGGTGATCAACAATGAAGTGTTAAACAAATAAAGATTAGCAAGTTATTTAGCATTTAACCGTCTTTAATGCCACGCCACAGTCAATAAACCTATTACAAAATTTATACATAGGCCAAAGTAAATTAAATAAAGCATAAAATAAAGCATGCAATGAGTGACATGCATCGTTTCAGGTTCCTGTTGCTACCCGGCACAATAAAGTGTATCGAGCCATAACTTTTCGGGAAAAGGGGAACACGTTACATATAAAATGGGAAATATTTGCTATTGCATTAACATGAAAAGTCCAATATTATTCAGACAGTGATCGCTGACTCGTTATCAACATACAAAATATGCAAATAAACAAATTAGCATGAAATATCATAATTAGCAAATTACCATGAAATATCATGGTTAAGGGTAGTTTCTTGAAATTTCGTCATACTGTTTGTAACATCTCTGTGCGTTTGTTTGGATGTCATTGTGCTGATGTGTGGTGAAGTGCGCTCATCAAACCTGATCTGCAGCCACTGGGCTTGATCATGTGCTGTCTGCAAACATTCTGACTGAGCAAATAGCAAAAGTGTTTGCTGCAAAGAATTAGCATATTGGTTAGGTAACTCCTCCCCCTTTTTTCCAGCTGCCCTGATTTGATTCACCCATTCTCTGTCTCCAGCTCCCCACCCCTCCCTTTCTCACCGGCTCTGTTTCTCGCTCTTCCTCTATCTATAAGTCGAGCACAAATGCTCACACAGCTCACTCACACACACACACGCACACACTGCAGCGTTGCTTTTCGTTTCATTCTGGATGTCAACTCTGCAATAGAAGGTGTCCTCCAGGAACCTGCATTTCATCGCTTGA
Organism: Ameiurus melas; assembly: GCA_012411365.1. Taxonomy (NCBI): domain Eukaryota; kingdom Metazoa; phylum Chordata; class Actinopteri; order Siluriformes; family Ictaluridae; genus Ameiurus; species Ameiurus melas. The sequence continues at coordinate 29,441,311 of CM022757.1, read as the reverse complement.
GGATTTCTATTCCAGTCTCTGAATTAGTTTTTAAAGTATCACCTGCCTATTTTTGGATTTCTCCATAAAGCTCTGTTGGATTCAGCGGATCAGTACGCACGTAATGATATAGACGGCTCGGTTTGTGTACCTCAAGCAGTATTGATTTCTTTGTCGGATATTCTCATCTCGCTACACCTACTGGGAGTATTCTACGCCAGCATCGATCAGGGTTAGTCGGTTAACCAAATCTCCCCACCGTGCCGCTGGCAAAACAGAGGTCATAGAGGGCCAAGGTGGGCCCGGGCGGCCCCCCGCTCCCCATGTGTGTGAGAGGGAGCCACAGAGCCGCTGGGCCTGGGAGAGAGAACCAGGCAGAGGAGCAGGAGGAAGAGGCGAGCGTATGGAGAGCAGCGGATGCAGCCCCTTTCCCCTGTGCTGGGCTCGCAGAGCCTGTGTCTATTCCTACACATCTCCTCTACCAAGTATGTCACCTACATACAGTAGTGCTCTAGCTATAAGATCTGAAGCAGTGTCATGGGGCTTGTTTAAGCATGTAACATTGATTCGTTTGACACACCTTATGATCGAATATCTCTAAGGAAAGTGTTTTTAATGTTTTAACATTTTTGTTTTTGTAAAATGAACCCAAGGACATTTTCAGAAGATTTTACAGTTACTCAGAAATCCCATGCCATTTTCAAAGTGAGCATCTGCTTTTTGGGCCAGAAGAAGGTGGCCTGATTGTCTTTCTGGAGAAAATGGTTCACACCCATTTAGTGATGCCCCCCTACTAATACTGCCCAATGTAGGTCGTTACACTCAGAGATGGTGTAATACGATGATATATAGCACTAATAAATGAACTGATTGAAAGTGCAAGACAACGTAGGTGTGCAACGTGTAGTGTGTCTTACATAGTGGCTGCTCGACCTCATTAAACTGTGTGTGTAATGAGCAGAGAGAAGCTGAGCTCATCTCTGAGATTTAGCCGTAACCGTTCACAGAACTGCTTCATTACTTCGGTAGTGATGTGTTTGAGACATTTTCGAGATGAATGTAGGTTATTAGCTCACTGATGAATATTTGATGGTTATCAAATATGAAGGAAGACCCAACAGCACTCATCCGGTCATACTTTTTAATCCAATCAGTATGGCTAGAGTAGGGTTGGAGGGATTTCTTTATTCTTAGTGTTAATGAATATTTCAGTTGTTTCTTGTAAGAGTGTACATCACAGCTGTGTGACAATTTGTGAAGGACTGTTCAGACTTTCAACAAAGTTCGTGAGTGACTGTGACATAGTTTTTTTTTGTGTCACTATCATTTCCATAAAGCCATTTCCCTGGAACCATCTGGGCAAGTTGCCATTGGATTTCCACTTTAGGACTCACTGGAAAGGCCTTCGGAGATGACCGCTGTACTGTGCCTCTGGGAGGGACGCTGTACTGTAGAACATGGAGAAGATGTACAGTGATGCCCAGGTAGCAGCAGCAGTACAGACTTCAGAGCAGAACTCCTCCAAGTAATGCCCACTCTATGGCTGTGTGCGAATATCCTTACTACCGTACTATACAGTAGGAGGATAAATACTTTACAATGGAGTAGTATGTCCGTAGACGAGACTGTAGACGAGAATTACCTGGATGACCTACTGCTTCCGGCCAAGATTCTGCAGTATGGGAGCAGTGCACACTGCGCTATCCCATAAGGCAATGGGACTGGGGCGGAAGAGCTGTCAGAATAAAAAAAATGGCGGAAGGCAGCGCGTCGGCTCTTTTTGTGTTGTAGGTCAGTATGGCAGTGCCAACATAGTGAATGTAGAATGTGCGGATTGTATTTATACTATACATGTATACTGATCAATGGTCGAGCAGTAGGTACTGAATCGAATGCTGTAGTCATTGCCGCAGTGCACAAGTTCGGACGCAGTCCTCATAGAGTGACGTGTCAGGGTAGGGGCAGGTTATCCCCCCCTGCCTGTAGGCCAAGGTCCATCACTCCAGTATCTGGAGTCCATCACGCCAGTATCTGCTCAGTCAGATGAGCTACTTGTGTCTTCTCTCTTTGGCAGGTAAATAGTTGTTCTGATGATCGAATTTGTGCCATCTGGTCCAGATAGTCCTGAAGGGCATGTAGGGCACAACAAGGACTGCTTAGGAAGTTCCCATTCATGGAACATGGCAAGGTCAATCAGTTGGATAACAAAAATAGTTGAAAGCCTGGGTTGAACCACATGGCCACTCATTTGCCCACCAACACTTTCAAGCCATATTTATCACAGGCGGCTGTGGCTCAGGTGGTAGAGCGGGTTGACCACTAATCGTAGGGTTGATGGTTTGATTCCCAGCCCACATGACTCCATATGCCGAAGTGTCCTTGGGCAAGACACTGAGCCCCTGGAGAAGCATGCACTGCAAAAAATCATATTGAAATGGATCCATTTCCTATTATTAAGTTATTAAGTTTACAATAAACCAAATATAAGTCATATCATATATATGAAATCATATATATCGAGAGCTTTGCGTTTTCTTATTCTTTTGGCAGACAATTTTGCTTTATTCTAGAAATAAATGTTTAAAATGAGCAAAATTATCTGCCAATAGAACAAGACTATTTTTGGCTTGAAATTAGTCAAAATAAAGGAAAGTGTAGAATAGGTTTGAACCTTAAAATAGGTTTAATAATTGCATATGGGGAATAATAAGGAAGGCTAGTACCAGAGCTAGTTCCCTAGGAACTGCACAATGCAGCAGATGATGTAGTGCACACCATTTGCAGAACCACCTGAGAGCATACAAGGTCCTTGTGTTTGGCTGTGTCTCCTGGACTGCTGAGCAGCAGTCCTCAACCTGCACTTCACTCCAAGTGGCCAAAACCCACAGATGCAGGTACCCTGTACGCGGGTGCTGGTCTAAACCTGCGGTCTGAGCTGTACAGGACAGTTCACAAGAGAGGACCTATAATGGTTTCTACAAACTATCTTTTTAAATTCTTGATTTCCCAAATGATATTAATCCACAATATGTATGCCATTAGTATCTTATTTCCTGAACGTATTTGTGTGTGTTCTTTCTAAGCTCACGTGACCAAATATGCAAACTGTCTCAATGAAGATTGTGTAAACATTGCAGAAGTCAACGAAAGTTCAAATGCCTTCTCTGTAGTGTTGGATTGGCCTGTTCACAGCGGGCTCACATTTTCAATGACATAGTTAGAGGGTGTGGTACTTTCCGCTTCACTTTGTGTGTTTTTTATCTGACAATTATTTTTGTACATATTTTCATTAAGTGATGAAGTGCAGCTTTTGTGGATTGGGAAAAGAGTAAAACACTGTTCAAGTGATTGTGGTTTTGTCTTGTTCTGGGTAGAATGCTCATTAGGAGTGTGAAGTTCCTGGATGACCTTTATTCAAAGAATACATATGCACACATATGATGGCTCCTGATCGGTCTACTTTCCTGCTGTTTGATAAGACCAGGCTTTCTGTTATAGTAACACAGTAATGAGAGAAAAATTGGGGCAACAAAAGTATAAACAACCCACTGCAGGAAATTCGAAATCTAAACCACCACAAGAAAATTCATTATTTTTTATATAGGCTTGATGCGGAAACCTGAGTGTATGCAAGTTTCTGTCAAGGCACCATTGCTCATAGGCTGAGAGGGAGAGGGGGGTGGATCCTGGACTGATTGACAGTCATTGAGAAAAAGAGAAAGAGGAAACTGTCGGTTCTTTTTCTCCAGAGACTTCTAGTCGTCATGTCTCCTTTCATGGTGGAGTCCCATACATTGCTTCATGGTGAAAAAAAGAAGCATCCCATCCCTCCTTCTGCCATTACCTGGTGAAAGGAGCAGGTTTCTGAGTTAAAGCTTTTAATGCCGACGGGTAGCTTTTAAAAGGTGTTCAGCAGGAAATGTGCAGTTCTTGGGGGGGGGAAACAACCAACCTGGAGGTAGGATATACTGGATGTTCTGATGTCCTGGAGGTGTGGGGGGGGCCCCCAACAAAAAAAAAAAAAATTGGGAAAAAGGGGAAAAGGGCCCACGGCGCGCGGGTTGTTTGGGTTTTTTTTGTTTTTAAAAAACGAGGGGGGGGGGGGGGCCCCCCCCCCTTCCGTGTGTTGTGTGTGTGAGTGCGCAAGCGTGATTGTTGTCTCATTGGCATCTCTGAATTGTCTAAGGTGTGTCCATAATTTGAGTGTGCATGCGATTGTGCCCTGCGATGGGTTGGCACCCTGTCCAGGATGTCCCCTGCTTTGTGCCCCAAGTCCCCTGGGACAGGCTCCAGATTCCCCACGAAGAAAAAAGGTCTGCAGTTCTTTGCCATCGTGATTCAGGCATATTGTCAACTTTTGTTAGAGCATTGAGCCGTGCCTATCAGGGAGCAGGGTTCTGTCAATAATCTTTAAAGCAGGGTCTGAAAGCCAGCGCCATGGTTAACACAATCAGTAACACTGTAATAAATCCATCATTAATCTACTGGTTTAGCTGGACTGTAATGGTGATGGCCACATAGCAGTCATGTACATAGCATAGATTCGTTCACAACATGGCGACAGAGCGCTGGCCGTCGGAATTTTATAAAGTATACAACGGCGTGATGGCTGATGATCTCTAAAATTATTCATATTCGAATACATTTCTTCATAAAACGATAGTTTAATCCAAACGCTTACCTTGAACAAATGTTCTCGGTTGGCACAGACATGCTGTTGCTACACCAACATTTGCTCCACTCTCGCCTCCTCACCTCTCTGATCGGCTTCATTTCGATGTACATTTTGAGTAATGTCTTCTATATTAGCCTGCTCGCTAATGTTACGCTCAGGTTGAAATGTAAAATTCTGAAGATATTTTTGTATCGCTGTATGGTCGCTGGAGAATCAAGACCGTTGCAACCATTTGATGTCACTACCCAGAATGCGTTGCTATAGATTTATATAGCGGATGTCAGCGTTAATCTAACAAGCCATACACGTCGTCATAGTCGGGGTTCCCTTTAAGAGAGCGGGCATTAGTTAGGGTTATTGTGTGCAAAAAAAAACGGCTGCCTCGTCGTTTAAGTCTATTCCGAATTCCACCTTTAGTACCTTTCTTTTTCCTTTTCCTGCACGCTGTTTGTGGAGAATAGATTATCTCAAGAGAAGGTCACGGCAGAACATTCACATTGTGTATTGAAGACTTGGTAAATCCTCATGGCGGTAAATCATCTTACTCATTACTCCGCCGTTTCTCCTCGTGCTTTCTTGTGTTCCTCCGGGTACTCCAGTTTCCTCTACCAGTCCAAAAACTGACATGGTAGGCTGATTGGCATTTTCAGATGGTCCAAAACATGTGAATGTGTGTGTGATTATGGGTTGGCACCACATCCAGGTTGTCCCCCGCCTTGTGCCCCGAGTTTCCTGGGTTAGGCTCCAGGCTCCCACGACCCAGTGTAGGATAAGCGGTACGGAAAATGGATGGATTTCATGTTGTTTACTCTGATGTATACGTTTTTGAAAAGAACCTGTTCACGTGGAAAATATAGAATCATGTCAGCAGTGGCTTTATCAAGCACTTGTAGTGTAGTGTAACTCAACAAATTAGTGAATTTAAAGGCATTTGAAAAATTCAGGTTGTTGTCGGCGTTCCAGCTAATGAATCAGACTGTAAAGCTACATTTACAGTCTCGCTGCTTAAAAAGAATGCTGGCAGATGTTGTACAGCCCTACACAGGTATTGACGCAGAAAGAACGAACACTGGTCAGGAAGGGGATTGTGTGCTCCCTGTCTCTGTGGGGATGTACAGACAGGAACTGGATATCCATAGTGACTCGCTGAAGTTTCACTCTGCCAAAGTGCATTGTGATAAGCAGGACGTGACGTCACAGTAAAGGAAATACGGAAATATTTGCCTGTGTGTGTGTATTTAAAAAGTGTGGGACTGTGTGTGCTTGCATGCGTGTGTTTCAGTGGCAGAGGATTAGTTTAGGAGAGACTAGTTCAAAATTAACTCGTGCTAGTAGTGTCTGTGTGCACAGTGAGGTAGATGTGTACTCTGAGATTTAGGAGTTTGCCCGAGTGTTTGCGTGTTCACGTTACCGTTGTCCTGCACTGGTCAGATCAGCTCTGGCGTGTACCTGCTGTCCTTTCATCAGAAAAGGTAAGGAAAGGACTGCAAGCTGAAAGACGGACATAATCTGCGCTCAGTTTCTTGATTTTTCTGGTGGTTTTAATCTTCACGTTAGTTTCAAATCAATTAACGGTGGGGCTGTTTGATATTAGTTTGGGACGCGTTTTTTCTATTTGTGTTGTCAGCATTAAATAATGTTTTATTTACAACATATTTTTCCATCTTAAAAAAAAAAAAATTAGTTTGTATAATACAGCGTATTCTTGAAATGTATGATGTAGGTACGTTCCATAGCAGCATCCTTTACATTCTCGGGGAATTACCAATCCAGTATCGCCCCCTCCTCTTTTTTTCCAATCCCTTTTTTTTCAATTCAAACCTTCCAATTCGCACCCGCCAGCCAGCCCTCCCCTATCGTACGACAGCTACAAACCAGGGAGGGAGGAGACATGTGAAGCCTTCTAATCGTGTTTAAAATAAAAATAAAAATTTGAATTGCTAGTCATGCTGCATCACAGAGCAGCATAACACTCAGAGTAAAGTGTTTTCTGCACTGTTGCACATACATGGGCTGAACGTACAATTCAATAGGGCCTCATTCCTATAGTTTTCCTAGGGCCCCCAAATCACTAAACCCGTCCCTGCTCCAGATGTACTGTTGTTCCACTTGCTAAGCCTAAGCTTCCATTTTAACAAGCGTTTCAGTTCAACTGTTGAACTAATTAAAAATAGAAGATTAAAATAAATGTGTCTAAATAATTCAGTGCAGTTAACATTCCCTTTTCAAACATGTAACTTTACATTTTAAGGCACATTTCAGGTCACTCATAATTTTGAAATAATACAATAATTAATAATGAAATGCGCAGTTTTGTATTATTATTTGTGGTCATGTTATATTATGTATGTGCTGATTTATTTAATATGGGCTGATATATATCCCAGGTGGCACAGTGGCAGAGCAGGTAGCACAACCTCACAGCTACAGGGTCCTTCGTTTGATCCTGCTCATATATAAATGTGTACTCCAACATTTTGGCTATTTATTTGAGTTATAGAGCTTTTTTTCTCCCTTCATCTTCCACTCACATACCATATATAAAGCGCTTTATACAATAATCATCATTTGAGTTTTGAATCCTGTGCTAGCAGCCATGGCACTGCTGCCATGTCTCAAGGCCAGACAGCTGTCCTGCCAAGCGTGGATGGCGTTCTGATGGAGTGCTGCTGTCTTGGCATGTTTCCTCACTTCCTCTGTGACTCTCTGAGCTCCATTCTACTCCTACATCAGCCAGCTCTGATGTGAACTCATCCGCATACTGTCACTCGTGTTGTTCCCTCTTCTAAACCAGTTCCGGTCGCGATCACTAACTCTAATATATGGTTGACTCTCTATGATGTATGATCTAACGTATCTGCTAACCTTAATGCAGAGCTGCAGATCATGTGCTAGTTTTTTCCTCATTATATCAACAAATACAGAGCATGATGTTGACGGACGGTTTTATTCTTTTTTCGCAGCTTGGTTAGCTCGGCGTTCATTGCTGGTTCTTGTCATTAGCTAAACGAAAAGACTGGCAAAGTTCTTACGGAAACATCTTTAGACAGCTTTTGGAGTTATTAAAGTGGGAGAAAGTATCGCAGCGGTGTTTTGTATCTGCCAGTACGCATCTGTTCCATATTGAAAACGAAAATCACTGCATCTCCAGTCAAGATTTCGAGATTGCGATCCTTTTGGTATATTCTATTTATTTATTTGTCTTCTCTGCAGAATATGACCGACACCTAGCATCTCCCAACGGCATGGCAACAGGATACCCGGACCCTAATGTAAATAACCATGGCCTGAGTCAGGGGGTGAAACCGCGCTTCAGTGGAGGGATGGAGAGGCCGCCCGGGACGTTGGAGCGTGTGCTCAAAGTCTTCCACTATTTTGAAAACAGCAGTGAGCCCTCCACATGGGCCAGCAACATCAGACATGGAGATTCCACTGACATCAAGGTGTGTATATTAGTGGCACTGATGGAAGATAATAGCTATCATAAATAATAACACTGCAGCAAGCGGTTTGGCATCAAATGAGTTGTACAATTCAGCTCATGAGTGTCATATTTCTGAGCATTCATAGAGATTTAACTGATGGATCTAAGACTTACCAACTTGTTTATGGCACACAATTAGAATTTACACTCTTGGAGCACTCTTGGAGCTCATTCATGCAATTACAGTGCCTTGCGAAAGTATTCGGCCCCCTTGAACTTTTCAACCTTTTGCCACATTTCAGGCTTCAAACATAAAGATATAAAATTTAAATTTTTTCTGAAGAATCACCAACAAGTGGGACACAATTGTGAAGTGGACCGAAATCTATTGGATTTTTTAAACTTTTTTAGCAAATAAAAAACTGAAAAGTGGTGCGTGCAAAATTATTCCTCCACTTTACTTTCAGTGCAGCAAACTCACTCCAGAAGTTCAGCGAGGATCTCTGAATGATCCAATGTTGTCCTAAATGACTGATGGTGATAAATAGAATCCACCTGTGTGTAATCAAGTCTCTGTATAAATGCACCTGCTCTGTGATAGTCTCAGGGTTCTGTTGAAAGCGCAGAGCATCATGAAGACCAAGGAACACACCAGGCAGGTCCGTAATACTGTTGTGGAGAAGTTTAAAGCCGGATTTGGATTTAAAAAGATTTCCCAAGCTTTAAACATCCCAAGGAGCACTGTGCAAGCGATCATTTTGAAATGGAAGGAGTATCAGACCACTGCCAAATCTACAAAGACCTGGCCCTCCCTCTAAATTTTTCCCCCCCACAAGGAGAAGACTGATCAGAGATGCAGCCAAGAGGCGCCATGATCACTCTGGATGAACTACAGAGAACTACAGCTGAGGTGGGAGAGTCTGTCCATAGGACAACAATCAGTCGTACACTGCACAAATCTGGCCTTTATGGAAGAGTGGCAAGAAGAAAGCCATTTCTCAAAGATATCCATAAAAAGTCTCGTCTAAAGTTTGCCACAAGCCACCTGGGAAACACACCAAACATGTGGAAGATGGTGCTCTGGTCAGATAAGCAACACAGCTCATCACCCTCAACACACCATCCCCACTGTCAAACATGGTGGTGGCAGCATCATGGTTTGGGCCTGCTTTTCTTCAGCAGGGACAGGGAAGATGGTTAAAATTGAGGGGAAGATGGATGCAGCCAAATACAGGACCATTCTGGATGAAAACCTGTTGGAGTCTGCAAAAGACCTGAAACTGGGATGGAGATTTATTTTCCAACAAGACAATGATCCCAAACATACAGCAAAATCTACAAAGGAATGGTTCACAAATAAACGTATCCAGGTGTTAGAATGGCCAAGTCAAAGTCCAGACCTGAATCCAATCGAGAATCTGTGGAAAGAGCTGAAAACTGCTGTTCACAAACGCTCTCCATCCAACCTCACTGAGCTTGAGCTGTTTTGCAAGGAAGAATGAGCAAGAATTTCAGTCTCTCAATGTGCAAAACTGATGGAGACATACCCCAAGCGACTTGCAGCTGTAATCGCAGCAAAAGGTGGCTCTACAAAGTATTAACGCAAGGGGGCCGAATAATTTTGCATGCCCCACTTTTCATTTTTTTATTAGTTAAAAAAGTTTCAAAAATCCAATAGATTTCGTTCCACTTCACAATTGTGTCCCACTTGTTGGTGATTCTTCACAAAAAATAAAAATTTTATATCTTTGTTTGAAGCCTGAAATGTGGCAAAAGGTTGAAAAGTTCAAGGGGGCCGAATACTTTCGCAAGGCACTGTATCTAATCAGCTAATCATGTTGCAGCATCACAATGCAAAACATCAGATGGTAGAGTCAGAATTATTCGACAACAGCATGAAATCACGGACCTCCATTTTCACAGGCTCAAACCTAATTAGACATACGAACAGATTTATAAATATAAGGATTATTTTTAAAAAATATTTTGATGCAAATCTTTTGTCCTCAAATCCTCACCAGATGCCAAAGGAGTTTCCTTCTTAGCCGAGATGAAATAGTCACTGCAAAGACAGAGACCCATGGACATGAATTATTTCTCCCAACCGTTTGGAACCACAGCCATCTTCTGTTGGCCTGGAAAAGCGTCTGATTCAAAAGTATATAGTAAAAAACGAATGTGTTCATAAACATGTCTGATTCTGACACAACAGCACAGTGTGACTTTTTGGAAAACAAATGCTGGCTTGCTCTTAAAAATCACTATAGACTCTCGTAGCTGATGTCAAAGCGACTCACTGTCTCGCTCAGGGTTCTGTGATAATTATAGAAGGGAAATAATGCTCGGAGTATGTATACTTTGTTGTACAGTTCATCAGAAGTATACCCCCCCACCCCCTCCCAGCAGATGTCAAGGATATTATTAATAATCTCCATTGTGTCTGTGTCTTAAAACTTTTGACTAAATACATATTATCATATCTTATGGTGACATTGCTGTAAACATCCGAGTGGATTGTGCCATTTTCCATGACGGGAGCGCTCGTCAGGGTGGTGTAACCCAATAAAGTACTGAACATTAGGCAAGCTTATTGGGTTTTACCTTAAATCTGGGCAAAACGTCTGTGCAGATTATATGCTCACACTCAGGGTAGCATATATAAATTGCAGATTTCTGTTTGAGATCTTCACAGCTGTTAGGAACTGGTTGATTCTATAGTTAAGTCTATAGTTTATGACAAATATTTCTAATATTATCTACATTGTAACGTAACTAAAAACCCGGTGTGTGATGCTATCATAAGCAGCAACTCTACTCTTGCTTTGGAGAAGAGTTGCCACAGGGAAGGCAAACAAGCACCTCATTGTCATAGTTAAACAAATATTTATTTAGTCTTCATTACTGATCGTAATTCATATGGATAGCAAGTGAAGCTAGTTATATATGCGATACTTTGCAATACCCCCCCACCCCCCATTTCAGCACAAATGGTGCACAGGCCAGCAGTTTATCTAAAAAAAACAAAAAAACCCAACAACCACATCAAGCACCTTAGAGATGATGAGTCACCAACTCCTCTTTCTCTCCTTCTCTTTCTCTCTCTGTCACACTCTCTGCTCTTTTGCCTCATTTCTCTCTCATACACTCTCTCCGACACTCACATGCTCTTAAATGTGCTTAAACGTTCATCAGTCTGAAACAGCTTCAATTCTCCCGCCACGTCTTTAATTGAATTTATATTAAAATACAGACTCCAAATGATTTTGCCCAGTAAATACTTGAGAATATGTTGTGATGTGCTTTTATATTTATAAACCTCCCAGCACATGGCAACAAGCGACATGATAGAACATGGTTGTACAAGGAAGAGAGACGTCTATATTTTTGAATCAGGATTAAAAGATTTGAATAAGGACTGTCTTATTTTAAATCGTTTATTTTCAGGGGATCATCCAGAAGATTGTGGACATCCACAAGGTGAGGTGCGTCGCGTGTTTTGGCTTGCGGCTCAGCCATCTGAAGACAGGCGAGATTCACTGGCTCCACCCGGACATGGGCGTCTCACACGTGAGGGAGCGATATGAGCGCCGCCACCCACAGGACGAGTGGAGGTGAGTCACAGCTGCTGGCGTGACGCATTTTAGATCCAGACGATTTGTACGGTTTGTGTGCGTTTCCCTTCTGCGTACAGTCATGTCACCGAGTAGCCATGGAATTAAGCAAGTTTGATTTGCGTTATACGTGGTAATGCTCAGTAAGCCCTCAACTTTGAGCATTTAAACTGCACTAATACCATGTGAGAATGAGAGTCTTTTGGAGATTTCCTCAGTGCCTGCACTGTTCATACTAGTGCTGAATGTGACATTTACTTCTAATTCAGGTGTGTTAAATCGACTGTATAATGAACCAGCCTTTCACCGCGGTTCGGTTCGCCTCTCTACCATATGAGAGCGGGGCTGAGGAGAGCTGGGTACACTTCACAAACCTTGAGTCCTTTGAAAAGCATGGAAACAAATTGATTTCTTATTTAGCAGCCAAGGTTGTTCCTGTCTCCCCATTAATCCATTTAAGCTCCTAGAAGTGGGCAGGAGAGCTCCTGTGTAATCTATAAAGTCTGGATGAAATCCATATCTATTTGAATACAACAGTGGTGGCTGGGGGTTTTAAAATAATGCGTTCAAAAGGCTTTTCCAAAATCAGCTCGACACATTAGCAGTGCCTGCCATGTTGTGCTAATAAACAGATAAGCTACCTACTAGCTAGCAATATTATACTGTATAGGGTGTATATACTCGCACTATACAGTCGTCCTCCATTCATTTGTTTTCCCTATACACTGAAGTCATCAGGGTTTGAGATCAAAAGATTTCCTGATATTTACTAAATCTATATGTTTTTGATTAACTTGGATCATGGCACCTTTGGTGACCACCCAGGAGCAAGGAACAGATGGTCTTAAAGTAAATAAACGTAAATAACACTTAATATTTGGTTGCACATCCCTTACTTGCAATAACTGCATCAATCCAGTGATCCACTGACATCACCAATCTGCTGCATTCTTCTTTTGAGATGCTTTTCCAGGTTTGTACCACAGCTTCTTTCAGTTGTTGTCTGTTTCTCCCTTCAGTCTCCTCTTCAGGAGGTGAAATGCATGCTCAACTGGGTTAAGGTCTGACTTGGCCAGTTTAAAACTTTCCACTTATTTGCTCTGATGTTGTCCTTTGCTGTGTCGTCAGTGCTTTTTGGGTCATTGTCTTGCTGCTTGATGAAGTTTATTCCCCTCAATTAGACCAGATGCATTTCACTGTAAATTGGCAGACAAAATGTTCCTGTAAACTTCCGAAGTCATTCTGCTGCTACCATCATGAGTTACATCATCAATACAGATTAGTGATGTTCCAGAAGCAGCCATGCAAGCCCAAACCCTGACACTACCTCCACCATGTTTGACCGATGAGCTTATGTCTTGTTCTGAGTTGTTTAACACATCTAGATGTTAATATTAGGAAATGAAAAGCTGAAATTCTGATCTGTTGTCTTATCTTCATCTTTTGATCTCAAACCCATATGTCTACAAAGGAATTGGCCTTGCTGTTCCAGTCCTTTCAGAGGGGACTGTACATACCAAATGAAAACTTCAGTTTTATGAAAATCAATAAGGCGTAGTTCTTTTCTTTTCTTTTTTTTTGTTGCTGTTTTTTTTTCTTTGTTTTATTTGTTAAACGAATTAAAAATTAATAGCCCTGACACGAAATCTGCTTGTTCCAAGTATAGTGAAAACATGGCCTGTTAGCTAGTAATGGTGAATAGTCATCCATTCATTTTACAAAACTCAGATTCTAATGGAGGCATGCTGTATGAGATATAGACCTCAGTATGTGGGTGAGCTGTTTTCTGTGAAAACGAAGTTCATATGAGCATTGGGAAAACGTCTGATGTTTTGATCAGACTTTTTAATTCTAATGCCCAATCTGATGGAAATACAGTGCAACCGAGATCATTTGCACAATTTAGAAAAGCACAGAGTCTAATCTCTAGTCATGCACAATGCATTACCTGCTGGTATAAAGAGCCATTGTATTCAAGCATTGGCTCTTCCTCTTCAAGCCCATAGTGAAGGTTAAATGAAGCTAAATGAAACAGTCTGCCCCAGTTGCAGTATTGTTTATTCTCCATTCATGATGCTTAGAAAATCCTGTCTCTCTACGTAATCATTCTGTTCCATTTCTAATGAATGGACAGTTTAGTCATTTATGCCAAAGCTTTAGTATGAGCCAGGTTCTGATTAGCCGCCAACACTTTCCAGCTCGGAGACTAACTTGCCGGAAGGGAGTCTTGGGCAGCATGGTGGCGCAGCAGGTAGCACTGCTGCCTCACAGTTCAACTGTCCCCAGTTCCATCCCGAGATCAGGGTACTGTCTGTGTGGAGTTTCGCACGTTCCCCTCCGTGTCTGTGTGGGTTTCCTCTGTGTTTTACTGTTTCCTCCTAAAAACGTACCAGTAGAAGGATTAGCTGCGTTAAATTGCCAGTAGGTGAGAATGAGTGTGTGAATGAGTGTTCATGGTGCCCTGTGATGGACTGCAGCATCCATTTTGTTTCAGACCTTTCGGGCTAACCTTGAAATAAAGATAAATCAGTTACTGAAGATGAATTAATGAATGCGCTTTTGACCATGTTGCTGTTTTTTTTAACCCCTCAATAAGCATGTTTTTAACATTATTGTTGTTTGACATAATTTATGAGACAAGTCAAATCACTTTGCCGTTTCTTACTTGCACATCACTCCTCAAGACTACACATAACAATGAAGACTTCACAGCTACAGATCGAATTAAATATTAGCACCACCTAATTGGCTGGCTGCTCACGTGAGAGATATTTTCAAAAACACTTTTTTGTTATAATTTTTTTTAAACCGGGTAATGAAAAATTTATTTTCAAATTTATCCAGATTTGTGTGGACAAGAGTGCACAGTATTACTGTTTGCTGTGTTCTGCCTTATAGTCTTCACACACACATTTAATAGTGTTTGGTGAAATTATGTGAAAACTGAAGCTGGCCTCTGTTTGTCATCAATTCTGTCTGTCATCGCTTATCTCGCGTGTCATGCACAAGCTTCTCACCAAGGCTGCTCAGGTGTTGCGTTGGATCGGATTGTGTGACTAATTGTTAGTAATGGAGAGCAATCAAAAGGCAGCTGTGAGAGAACGGGGAATAATTTTAGCTCGCAGACAGAAAGCTGCTTGGTGCAGGCATTGATGAAATTGTAATTGAGGAATCTGGCAGCTTGCAGTGGAACCTGCCTCGCTAGAATCTCAAATCACTTCCATTTGACAGTGAACATTAGCAGAAAGCCTCCATGTTTAGCATTTGGAAATATAGACACTGAACATGTGGGGCAGTGGTGACTTAGCAGTTAAGGCCTTGGGTTGCTGATCGGAAGGTCGGGGTTCAAGCACCAGCCAAGCTGCCACTGTTGGGCCCTTGAGCAAGGCCCTTAACCCTCTCTGCTCCAGGGACGCTGTATCATGGCTGACCCTGTGCTCTGACCCTAAGTTCCTGACATGCTGGGGTATGCAAAGAAAAGAATTTCACTGTATGTATTTGTGCCCTGCGATGGACTGGCACCCTGTCCAGGGTGTACCCCGCCTTGTGCCCGATGCTTCCTGGGATAGGCTCCAGGTTCCCCGCGACCCTGAAGCAGGAATAAGCGGTTGAAGCTGGATGGATATATGGATGTATATGTGACTTAATAAATACTCATTATCATTATTATTATAACTGCATGAGGATGCAGAAAACAGGCACTCTGACACCTTTCTGGAGAGTCTCAAGATTTTATTTTTTTTGTTTCTGTCTGTAGAAGCCTTCCAAGAATGGCCAGACTCTTTTTTTCTTTTTTTTCCCTCCCAGATAAGATGCAACGCCCACCCAGGTTGTGAGAATGTAAAGGGCTGCAATAACAAAATGGCGTAAAGATGGAAATAATAGCAGCACTCCTATAGCTTAACTCACACCTGGCACCGGAGTGAACTCTTTCACACAGTAGACTTGGGTGTGTGAGTGACGTAACTAGAGTAGGACCACAGAGAGCTAAAGCTACAGAGTGTATAACGTAATAAAACAGCCAAACATGTTGTTTGTTATTTTTCTAACTAAAATATCCTGCAGAACCTCAGTGTCAAGAATATATTATACTGAGAAGTGTCCCAAAAAAGCCCAATTAAAAAAAAATTTTGGGGTGTAAAAAAGTGTGTGAAAAAAAAAAAAAAAAAAAAAAAAAAAAAAAAAAAAAAAAAGGAAGGAAAAAAAGAAAAAAAAAAAAAAAAAAAAAAAAGGGAGAGGAGGAAAAGAAAAAAAAAAAAAAAAAGATGTTGTTTTTAAAAAAAAAAAATATATTATTTGTGTTGATTGATGAATGGATTATACAGCTGCAGGGGTCAGAGAACAGGCAGGTATTAACTGAGGATAATCCTAAAAAAAAAAAAAAAAAACAAAGGGGGGGGTTCCCAAAAAAGCACAAAAAAAAAAAAAAAAAGGTGTGGTCAGCAAAATTCAAAAAAAAAAAAAAGACTGAGAACAGATGAGAACAATCATGGCACAGAAGGAAGATAAAGCAGTGACAATACAGGGGTGGAGACAAACATGACTCAAAACAAAACACACATGGCTTCATAAACAAAGCATCAAATACGGAAGCTGCGATGTCTGGGCTGGGAGCCGTGACGCGTGCCAAGAGGGGAGTTCATGACAGTCTTTGTAATACACTACTTGATCTCATAGTGCTTTTTACTTCACTCTGCGCCACCTCAATTCACATAATTATATATTTGTAATTTATACTGCCAGTGGTGCTTGAAAGTTTGTGAATCCTTTAGATTTTTTTTATATTTCTGCATGATTTAAAACATTGTCAGAGTTTCAGATCTGTCCTAAAAGTAGATAAGGAGAATCGAATTAAATAAATGAGTCAAAAATATTATATTGGGTCATTTATTTATTGAGGAAAATGATCTCAATAAAGGCTTTCTCCTTGCAGCCCTGCCATGCACACCATTGTTGTTCAGTGTTCTCCTGATGGTGAACTCATGAAGATTAGCATTAACATTAGCCAACGTGAGAGAGGCCTTCAGTTGATCAGTTGATCAGGGTAACTTCAGTTGAAGTTATCCAGGGTTCCTTTGTGACCTCATGAACAATTACACTTCTTGCTCTTGGAGTGATCTTTGTTGGTTGATCACTCCTGGGGAGGGTACCAGTGGTCTGGAAATTCCTCAATTTGTACACAATTTATCTGTGGATTGGTGGAGTCCAAACTCTTTAGAGATGGTTGTGTAACCTTTTCCAGCCTTATGAGCCTCAACAACTCTTTTTCTGAGGTCTCAGAAAAAATCTCTTTTTTTCATGCCATGATACACTTCCACAAACGTCTTATGAATATCAGACTTTGATAGATCCCTGTCCTTTAAATAAAACAGGACCCTCACTCACACCTGATTGAAAATGACTCTAAATTAACTGCTAATCCTAGAGGTTCACATACTTTTGCCATTCACAGATATGTAAAATTGGATCATTTTTCTCAATAAATAAATGACCAAGTATAATATTTTTATCTATCCGTTTGTCTACTTTCAGGGCTAAAAATCTGATCATGTTTTAGGTCATATTTTTGCAGAAATATGGAAAATTCTAACAAACTTTCAATCACCACTGTATCTACACAAGGTAGAGGGATATCAAAAAAGAGCATGACCTCCTGTATCTCGTATCACTAACCCTAACCCTGCGGTGCTGTTTTTCTGTAATTAAATTACTATATTTTTAAAGATATAAATAAAATTGTAACTCCATGTTTGGAACTTTGTAGACTGTACAACCTCAGTTTGAGCTCAATTCAGAAAACGTCATGCTTTTTGCTTTTTAACCCCTCAGGTATGAGCTCCGGATACGCTACTTGCCAAAATCATTCCTAAACCAGTTTACTGAGGACCAGCCAGCACTAAACTACTTTTACCACCAGGTAAGCGCATGCATGCTTCATCACAGCACTTACAGCTTTACTTCTCTCTCACTACCTACACATCATCAGTATACACTGCTTAAACCCTGACCAGTCTGAGCAATGCTTTCAATCATGGCACATTTTCAGTTCTCGCAGGAGCACAGTAAATTCTGCGGTGAAGTAGACCGTCTCGGCTCTGTAGGGTGATGGATGTGTTGTAATTGTCTTGTCATAATTTGCTGCAGGATGTTTTGGAGTAAATCTAAACTGGGTCAGTTAGCTTTAATTCTTCACTCTTAAGTATCTGTGGTCTGCTTCTGGACCTGTGGGCTAATTGAATTTTAAAACTATCAGCCGTAAACGAGCAGAGACCAGACAGGTGCCTCGTTTTCTCTCTCTCTCTCTCTCTCTCTCTCTCTCTCTCCTCTCCCTCTCTCTCCCGATTCAGCCCACTGCGATTGAGCTACACAGCCTTGCTGAGTTTGATGTGGAATCACAGGAAGTAGTCTGGGTTTAGTAGTGGCCCAGATTTTATTACTGAGCCTTTTTGAAATGCAGTACTTTAAAAAAAAATCCACATTGGAATTGAATGGATTGAGAGCAGACAGTTTTTTCTATCAACTGACTCACATGTTTACTTCAGTGACCTCTCGTGTTTCCGTTCTCTCATGAAATTCTCTTGTCCTCTGCTTTGCTCTGTCTCTCAATACTATGTTAACATGCACAAATAAAATCTTGTTCCATATGATCAATAATATAGGCAGAACAGGTTGCAAATAAAACTAGTCCATTAACAGTGTTAATTCCACACAGTCCAGCACGGTCTAACTCAAGTACCATTTAAAACACCAATATTGTGACGTTGACACATACTATAGAAATCTTTAAAAGACACAGCTAGGAGTATCTGAAACTAAAATCTACATTTCTGGCTTTATATTTCTGCAATAGTGTTCATTTTGACTAAACCAGGTTCCAGAGCTCTTACATAAGGTTGCTGTTCCATGTCCATGGTGCAGAAGTGCAGGAAGTGCTAGAAAACATTGTAATTGAGATTTGTAGCAATATAATATTTATATGTCCAAGTCTAATTTGAATAGTTTGTCCAATAGTGGCCTAACCCTTCAGTCAGGCTATGTTTAGACTCTCATTTGGGCCAAATGATCATATCGTGGTCTTTGGTTCTGATCATATGGGTGAATTGGTATACATGTAAACATTTTTAATTTATTTTTAAAACTAATTTTTTTATTTAGCCTGTAATGCAGCTGTGTTTTTGGGGCCCTCTTTCTGAACACTGGCATCTCTGTAATTCCCAGGTGAGAAGCGATTATATGATGGAAGTAGCTGATCAAGTCGATCAGGACATTGCACTGAAACTGGGCTGCCTTGAAATCAGGTAAGCATCTCGAATCGATTACTGCTCGAAGGGATTACACAGCGTGACTTTGCAAATTCATGTGTTCACGTGTAAGAGGTGGGGGGGGGGGGTTTGATTCATCATACTGACCTTCTCCTTTATTTCTTTAACAGGAGGTTTTTCAGAGAGATGCCAGGAAATGCCCTTGATAAAAAATCCAACTATGAATTACTCGAGTAAGTGACCCTTTTGGTGATGACTTGGTTTGCATCAAGAGTGCATTGTGAAAGATGAACGGTAGAGGAAACTATCCTCTCCCATGCTGTATGTGGGTCAGGAGAAAATGTGCTCTCGAAACCCCGTTTGCCCTATTTATAGTGGGGATTAATTGATCCCTACACATCTCTTGCAGTGATGTAAGGTGCGCACTGATGACATACATACAGCCAAGAAAACAATAAGCATTTTAAATCAGAGATAAAGACAAAATAAGAGAAATTGACCAAGTAAAATTTATAATGCATTAATTAAAGGCTGGAGAAAATGAATAAGTTTTCAAGGCCCCCTGAAAAGACACTAGTGACGGAGATTATTTTATTTCTAAAGTCTACCATAAACGCTCGATCACCTTGAGATTTAAGGCGAGGTCGAGGACCCGACAGACATGGCTGATCTCCAGAGTGAAGAGACCTTGAAGGTTGATTCAGACTTAAGTCTGAGATATACTCTGGTGTTAGACCATGAAGAGCCTTGAATACATATAGCAACACTTTATACTGGATTCTGTATGGAATCGGCAACCAGTGTAGTGAAATCAATACTGGGGTAATATGGGGTAATATTCTGGTGCCAGTTAAAAGCCTAGGAGCTGAATTTTGGACCGTGTGTGTGTGTGTGTGTGAGAGAGAGAGAGAGAGAGAGAGAGCGGTAGAGAAGGAGATGACCTACACCCAGATATGAAGCGTTACATTAGTCCAAACGAGAAGACACAAGAGCATGCACAACCATAATCCAGCCATAAGCTTTCGAATAGTAATGTAACTACTACACCATACAGTTTGTACTTTTTCATGTATTTTTTCTCACTACTTTTTAATGTAGTGAGAGCTCTAGTCACAGCCTTGTGCAGTAGCGTTTTTACCTTCATTAGGCATCCATGCGAATATTGGATTCGTTTAAAGTAGAGGTCGACCGATAGTGGATTTTACCGATACGATAACTAAGTTGGGCAGTACCTGCTGATGAATTATTACAGCAAAGCACTGGAGAATTGATTGATTGTTCAGTGTGTATGAGAGACAGGGATCAAACCTGGATTCACAAGTTGTAGTTCAATTTAAGGTTGGCGTATCCGAAACCAGAAGTGCTTTGCGTAAATCAAGTTTGCATGGTCTTGACTTAGATGTTCAGTTAACTTTGTAACTCAATGATCCAGCTTTTTGTTTAGTAAAACTGTTCTATTTCCTCTCATCTACTAAATCATGCTTCGTCTTTGCAGAAAAGATGTGGGTCTGAGGAGATTTTTTCCCAAAAGCTTGTTGGACTCAATCAAGGTGAGAAACAGATGCTTCTCTGCTGCCACTGTCAGGCTTAATGGCAAGCTGGCATCATGCTTCCTGTTTTGTACATACGTTCACATACATTGTCTCAGCACTTTATTAGGAGCAATCAAATTCAAATTTTATTGGTCTCACACACACACACACACACACACACACACACACACACACACACACACACACACACAGCCATAGAGTACAATGTGCAGTGAAATGCTTTTCACGACTGTCCGGTGACATGAAAACGGAATTTACTTGCATACAAGTATAAAAAGAAAAATATTATATATAATAATCTAAAGTATATAGAAGATAAATGGCAGAAAATGTATAGACACTATGAGGTAGTTGTAGTGAAATCTCTATCATATATAATAAATATTTATAAATACAGGATAAAGCGGTATATTAACAGGAATGTAGGGGTTATGGGTGTCATGCAAACAAATGCAAGGTTTAGACCTAGGTTTGCAGTCCTCAACACAATCATGTGGCAGCAGGGCAGTGTATAAAATGATGTAGATACAGGTCAAAAGTGTCAGTTAACATTCACATTGAACACCAGCTGGGTCTGCTTTCTCGAACTGTAGACTCAGGGTCTTGTTCTTGGACGACAGATGTGGAACCTGATGTGGTCTTCTACTGTTAAAGCCGATCTGCCTCAGAGTTCAACGTGTTGTACATTATGAGAAGCTTTTCTGCTCACCGCGGTTGTATAGAGTGGCTGTTTTCTGTAAGCTTGCACCAGTCTGGTCGTTCTCCTCTGACCTCTTTCATTAACAAGGCGTTTTCAACCTCGGAACTGCTGCTCACTGGATGTTTCTTGTTTGTCATTTCGTGTCAACCCTAGAGACTGCTGTGCATAAATATCCCAGGAGCTCAGCAGTGAGGGCAGGTACCTGATTAAAGTGGTGTTACTGTGAGTGCATAGTGAACTAACGCAGCCACAGCACACGACACGCATCCCCAATTACCTTCCCAGATTTAGCCCAGGGTAGTAGAGCGTCATATAATTCTGCCTGGTGTGAGGGCAAGGATTCGGTTGTCCTTCTCGAATCATTACCTGCTCAGCTGCCTCAGCATTTGTATGCCCTAGAGAGCGAGTGGCCCAATTCTGCGTTCCCCCTTTCTTGTGCTGCTCAGGAGGAGAGCAGAGATAGCACATTGCTTCTCTCACCATCTAGACTGGAGCACGGTGCTGTGGAGTGACTGCTGCCCTAATTCCCCTGTCAGTAGGGGGTTCATTTGTACTTTATAAGCATGTTGTCACTTTGCTTATAGTCTCATATAGTCTCTCTCTCTCTCTCTCTCTCTCACTCTCTCTTTCTGGATGCACTTAATTCACTAATCTCCTCAGTGAGTTAAATGAAAGCTTGGGAGTGAGGCTTGGTGTTCATGATTGCACATCACAGTGTGTGGGAGAAAGCATTTCCGCAGTCATTTTCCGCAATTCTGCAGTCAGGCTTCTGAGATTCCTGCAGATTGCATGTGCAGGTGTGCGCTTGCCTGAAGGTGTGTATTGTAGGTGAGAGTGGTCGAGTGTATGTGCTGTCTTCCTACTTTAGGAAGAAGTGTTTGGTACCTTTTTGTAGTTCTGCTTTGCTTACACTTTTTTTTTTTTTTTCTCCCTGAGGCATATCCATCTTACTTCTCTCTATCTTCGCACTCACTATCCCTGTCCCCGGAGACTTGCCTTCCTAGAGGTAACAAGTTTTCTGGAGCAGACGTGTCCGATTAAGATTAGAATCAGGATTGAGGCGATACAATAAAACCACAATAAGAGACATATCCAGGTACACGCTTCATGAGACGATATTGAGGCAGTTCGGTTCCCACATGGTGGTTAAGTGGTTAGCATGTTTACCTCGCACCTCTGAGGTTGGGCGTTCGATTCCCGTCTCGGCTGTGTGTGCATGGAGTTTTGCAGTTTGTGCTTTGGGGGTTTCCTCTGGCGAGTCTGGTTTCCTACTCCAGTCCAAAGAAATGCGTTGTAGGTATCTCTAAATTGTCCGTAGTGTGTGAGAGAGTGTGTGCAATTGTGCCCTGTCCAGGGTGTCCCCTGTCTAGCATCCCGAGTCCCCCTGGGATAGACTCCTTATGTAGGATAAGTGGTACAGGAAATGGATGGATGGAGGTTCTCACACGCAAACTTCATGCTCTGTACATTGCAACCGCAGTGCTGCCGCCTAGTGTGTAAGAAGAGGTAGAGGTCATAACGAATATTAAACAGAAACACCGTGATACACCTCGGAGAAGCAAATTCATCACGCCAGTGTTTCGTATCGCAATATTTGAGACAAAGATGCAGGGTTGGTGATCCCTGTGCTACCTTAATGCTCACATATACATGTCCACCACTCGTCACAGAGATTCAGCATTTGACATTATGACTGGGAAAGAAAAAAAGCACTTCAGATGTATATTGTGTAGATGACAACATGGAATTGTCTTAAGAAGGTAATTAACCATGCTTAATGATATACGTGGGAGAAGAATTTTTTCATCTATTAGTCTTTTTTGTATCATGCCTTCATCAATACTTATTAGCAAGAAGTGATCGCACATTGCCAGAATTCCCTTTGAGAAAATGAATTATTTGTTTAATTTATCGTGAATAAGTGAAAGCATCTTGTTGTCAGCAGGATTTTCCTCTTAATGAGAGAATATTTCTTTTCTTTTTTTTTTTTAATTGAAAGCAACCAATTGAAAATGGACTCGATCTGTTTTATCCTTGCAGCCGAAATCATTACGGAAGTCGATCCAGCAGACCTTCAAGTTGTTTGCCAACCTTAACGATGAGCAGAGCATTGTCAAGTTCTTTGAAATCCTGTCACCAATTTACAGATTTGATAAAGAATGCTTTAAGTGTGCTCTTGGGGTAAGTTCATGTAACACAATATCTGTTCAATTTCTGTATTTTAGTTTAAACAATATTTAACATGTAAAAGTAAGAAAAGAAAAAAAATGAAAAAGACAGGTGCCGGGTCCTCGAGTGATTAATTGGAGACTGGTGATGACCTCTGCTGGTTGACAAATAGAACTGTTAAACTGATCAAATGCTATGTTTCAGTCTCTGGCGTTTTTGAACTAATTGTACACTGGACATCCTTCTGATCAAATTACCAAGCATATTAATTTATTCACAATGAAGAGTGTTCTTTGGGAACACATAAGGGAAATCTTCTTTAGCAATATATACAGGGTGTCCCGAAAGTCTCCATAAATAGGGGACTATGTTTGCCTGCACCACGTCGGTTGTGCCTTCGTCAGTGGATGTTCGTGGACATCCACGTACCGGTTGGTCGCAACACTTCCAGTCTTTTTCAGTTTGTTCAAAAGTTGGCAGCAGTGTTGTGTGTGATGTGTTTCCATGTTTCCTGTTCATCGCAACCTTGCAACAGCTTCCCGATCCAGCCGTGAGAATGATTTCAATACCTCTTTCTTTTGTCTAAGGCATTCTTAAAGGCACCCTGTACAAATATGTGCAAAGAAGTCTGTGAAAAATTCTCTTTAGTGTTTAACCTTTTGATCTTTTGTTAAAAAAATTCACAAAAATACTCTGCTCTCATGGATATCAAAGAGTTGCAAACACAACACAGGTTTCCATAAAAAGAACCCGATCCCATTTGAAGTTCCAGTAGTATCTAGAGGCTTTTTTCTTGAAACCCTTCCAAACAACTTGAGGTGATGTAGGTGACTTCGGATTGTAGTTTTGGAGACTTTCCGACCCCAAGATGCAACTAACATCTGCAATTCTCCAACAGTGATCCTTGGAGATTTTCCCAAAAAAAATTCCACAAAAAAATCCTCGTTAAATATAGGTGTGCGACAATTATTGGCACCCATATGAATTCATATGAGAAAAATATATTTGAAGTATATTCCCATTGATACACCTGAGTGACCAGGAACAGGAAATTGTTCAACCACGACTTCCTGTTTCACAGGGGTATAAATATGAGGTAACACATAGGCCAAATTCCTTTAGTCATTCATAACAATGGGTAAGACCAAGGAATATAGCTGTGATGTGCAGCAAAAGGTTGTTGAACTTCACAAAATGGAAAGTGGCTATAAGAAAATAGCACAAGCATTGAAAATATCTCCAACAGGGCAATTATTAAGAAGTTCCAGTCAACTAGAAATGTTATGAATCAACCTGGAGTTGGACGTGTGTCTATATAGTCTCAACGCACTGTGAAGAGGTTGGTTCAAGAGGCCAAAAAATCTCCAAGGATCACAGCTGGAGAATTGCAGAAGTTAGTTGCAACTTGAGGTTAGAAATTCGCCAAAAATACAATCCGAAGTCACCTACATCACCACAAGTTGTTTGGAAGGGTTTAAAGAAAAAAAAAGGCTCTAGATACTACTGGAACTTCAAATGGGATCGGGTTCCACGGTCAGATGAAACGTGTGTGTGTGTGTGTATGTATGTGTGTGTGTATTATATATATATATATATATATATATATATATATATATATATATATATATATATATATATATATATATATATATATATATATATATATATATAGTATCTCACAAAAGAAGAAATGACACTTTGCTAAAATGTAAAGTAGTGAGCTTGTATAACAGTGTAAATTTGCTGTCCCGTCAAAATAACTCAACACAGCCATTAATGTCTAAATAGCCATTTTCCCTCCCGGTGTCATGTGACTTGTTAGTGTTACAAGGTCTCAGGTGTGAATGGGGAGCAGGTGTGTTAAATTTTGTGTCATTGCTCTCACACTCCCTCATACTGGTCACTGGAAGTTCAACATGGCACCTCATGGCAAAGAACTCTCTGAGCATCTGAAAAAAAGAATTATTGCTCTACATAAAGATGGCTTAGGCTATAAGAAGATTGCCAAGACCCTGACACTGAGCTGCAGCACGGTGGCCAAGACCATACAGCAGTTTAACAGGACAGGTTCCACTCAGAACAGGCCTCGCCATGGTTGAACAAAGAAGTTGAGTGCACATGCTCAGCGTCATATCCAGAGGTTGTCTTTGGGAAATAGACGTATGAGTGCTGCCAGCATTGCTGCAGAGGTTGATCATGTCTGTCAGTGCTCAGACCATGCGCCGCACACGGCATCAAATTGGTCTGCATGGCTGTCGTCCCAGAAGGAAGCCTCTTCTAAACATGATGCACAAGAAAGCCTGCAAACAGTTTGCTGAAGACAAACATACTAAGGACATGGATAACTGGAACCATGTCCTGTGGTCTGATGAGACCAAGATAAACTTATTTGGTTCAGATGGTGTCAAGCGTGTGTGGCGGCAACCAGGTGAGGAGTACAAAGACAAGTGTGGCTTGCCTACAGTCAAGCATGGAGGTGGGAATGTCATGGTCTGGGGCTGCATGAGTGCTGCTGGCACTGGGGAGCTACAGTTCATTGAGGGAACCATGAATGCCAAACATATACTGTGACATACTGAAGCAGAGCATGATCTCCTCCCTTCAGAGACTGGGCTGCAGGGCAATATTCCAGCATGATAACGACCCCAAACACACCTCCAAGATGACCACTGCCTTGCTAAAGAAGCTGAGGGTGAAGGTGATGGACTGGCCAAGAATGTCTCCTGACCTAAACCCTATTGAGCATCTGTGGGGCATCCTCAAATGGAAGGTGGAGGATCACAAGTTCTCTAACACCCAGCAGCTCCATGATGTCGTCATGGAGGAGTGAAAGAGGACTCCAGTTGCAACCTGTAAAGCTCTGGTGAACTCCATGCCAAGAGGATAAAGGCAGTGCTGGAAGATAATGGTGGCCACACAAAATATTGACACTTTGGGCCCAATTTGGACATTTTCACTTAGGGGTGTACTCACTTTTGTTGCCAGTGGTTTAGACATTAACGGCTGTGTGTTGAGTTATTTTGAGGGGACAGCAAATTTACACTGTTACACAAGCTGTACACTCACTACTTTACATTGTAGCAAAGTGTCATTTCTTCAGTGTTGTCACATGAAAAGATATAATCAAATATTTACAAAAATGTGAGGGGTGTACTCACTTTTGTGAGATACTGTATATATATATGTGTGTGTATGTATATGTATATAAAACTAAATAACTAATATGAAAAAGTTTGGAAGACTTTTTTATAAAAAGTGTTTTCGCATGTGTATTCAGACTTTTGGGACACCCTTTATTACAAACTGGTATATTTCTTGCAAAAAACAGATGATGTAAAATCAGTCTGATTTATAGATTTTGGAAGAGGTACAAGTCAGAAAGGCTTGAATGGTGATTCTTAAAAGAAGGGAATGAAGTGCAGGCAGTGTACGCCGACTAACCTGGTGCTTCTGTGTGTTACAGTCCAGCTGGGTGATAGCAGTAGAGCTAGCCATTGGCCCTGAGGAAGGAATCAGCTACCTCACTGACAAAGGCTCAGCTGTGAGTATCACTGAAGACCCAATCTGTTGGGAGACTTTTACACAATAACACCTGAACTCCTAATACTTCTGGTTGATTTATTTTTTTGTGGTTGCTGGATACATCCACCTTACTTAAGTTTTTT
Source organism: Ameiurus melas (assembly GCA_012411365.1). Classification (NCBI taxonomy): domain Eukaryota; kingdom Metazoa; phylum Chordata; class Actinopteri; order Siluriformes; family Ictaluridae; genus Ameiurus; species Ameiurus melas. The sequence goes on along the minus strand of CM022757.1, from coordinate 29,414,273 downwards.
TCTTTCTCTGTACGTTGGTAGCCGACACACCTGGCCAACTTCACACAAGTGAAGAGTATTCAATTTGAGGAACAGGAGAAGAAGGGAATTCTGCAGCTCGATGTAGCTGGTGCAGCAGAGGTACTGTTCACTATACATACCACATGATCTGTATGATGTTGCTATGATACTCGATATGTACCACAATATTTGGTTTTGAAGTACCATCCGTATAAATAACTTCGAAAAGCTCAATTATACATGGAAATATATTCACTTACCTGTGTGTGTACCTGTTTAACTATGTGATGTGTGATACTGACACACAATATGTGTGGGCGCAGCCTCTAAAGGTGACGACACCATGTGTGAGCACCGCAGAGAACATGGCCGACCTGATCGACGGTTATTGCCGTCTCGTCAACAAAACTTCGTTATCCTTCATCGTCCGTGCGCAGAAAGGTACAAACATCTCGCGTTATTTTCTTTCTCAATTAGCTGCCAGATTCATACAGGATGTGCGTTGCAGTTTATAAGTCTGGAGTACGTACCCGACTTATTAGTGCACGTTGTCTTGTACATTTCCATTGCATGCACAGCTTAATCATTTTGCATTGCGTTCAACAGAGGGAGAAAGAGCATTGCCTTCAATCCCAAAGGCTCCGAAGTAAGTACTTGTTTACCTTTGTAACCTGACTGATCTTTTAGTGGATTTTGTGGTTTCTCCGAAAGTCACTCGTTTTTAAGTTAGTTAATCAGTTTGTTTATTTATATTTCATTAAAAATTTGCCCCTCCCCTCCTTCTCTCATTGCATTGTGTCTAGTGTGTGTTTTTGGTATGTGTGTATGTGTATGTGTACGTGTGTGTGTGTGTATTATTATTATTATTATTATACTTCTTTGCCACATTTAGTAAAGAAAAGTACCAAACTCTTTAGGGAAAGTTTGAGATCTGGCCTGTGAAACTATAAGTGACCAGACTTTTTAAACTGTAGTCACTTTATCATTGACTCCAAAAAAAACAGTTGTGTGTACACTGTGTATGGAGCAAGCAAAGTTTAGCTTGTCAGCTGCTAGGAATAAGCTTGTTGTAGAGTAGGTTTTACGTAAAGGCCACATCCTTGGTCTGTATGTATTTTACTGGCACAAAAGTAACTAAACAAAATCTTTAAGATTGTGGCATGTCTCATGTTTGTTCATACTCTCTCCACAGAGGTCCTTCGCAGTGACTGTATATGTGTGTATAGTTTAGGGTTCTCCCCTGTCCTGCCTTTACGCTGGTTTCCGATCATGCTTTCACAAGTTCCAGATGTCAAGAAGCGCTGCGCATTGAAAGCTGGAGAGAGAAATAAAATACATGAAATATAATTTCATCCGTCTTTCGGATGAGACGTGACATTGAGGTCCTGACTCTCTGTGATCATTAAAAATCCCAGGGAACTTATCGTAAAAGTGTAACCTGGGTGTCCTGGCGGAATTCCCCTATTGGACCTTCTCTATCATGGCCTCCTAATAATCCCCATCTCTGAATTAGCTACTTCATTCTCTCCTCTCCACTAATAGCTGGTGTGTGGTGGGCGTTCAGGCGCACTATGGCTGCCGTCGCATCATCCAGGTTTGTGCTGCACACTAGTGGTGGTTGAGGAGATTCCCCCCAATACAATGTAAAGTGCTTTGAGTGTCTAGAAAAACGCTTTATAAATCTAACTGTAACTAATAATTTGTCTGGTCATGAAAATTAATTGGATTTGAATCCATGTACAGATGGGTCTTGTATCTGTTTGAAAATCATAAATTTCTGGTTTGTTTGGCCCTGAATACGTCATCCTTAAATATAGATAGGGCAATAAACTGAATTTTTTGTGCTGCCTGTTTGAACATCGGCTTTGTTGCTATCAGCAGGTGGCTTTAATAATGAGTTATTAAGTTATGAAACCTCTCACTGAGGTTGTGACTGACGCTTGAAAAAGTTGACAGATTTCTGTGTCTTTCTTCCTGCCAGGTAGTGCTGCACACCATGATATAGATTTTTTCATTCATGCTTTTTTTTTTATTTTTCCAGACAAATGACGCACATTCTAGTCTTTGCCTTGCTCTCTTGCTCTCTTGCTCTCTTGCTCTCTTGCTCTCTTCCCTGCCATTTTAAAGCACACGATTTATTTTGTGAGACACTTGTCTAAGTACTGTGGAATTTCTCAGTTTGTTTCAAAAGCCATTTCACAACCTCCCAGCTTGACCCCCCCTTAAAAAAAAGCATGTTGTAATCTGACAGCCTTTTATTTTTTTACGCATATGGGCGGAACAGTGTGGCCTAAGGTCCAGGTTAGGCCTGGGATCACTCTTTAAACTGAGCAGTACATCCTAGCTTAAAAAAAGTCTGGCAATAATGCACAGTAGTCACCTGCTGCAACCTTTTATCCACAGAGCCTCGAACCATGACAAACGACTACAAAGCGTCAGGGCCAAGGCTGTCTCTGTCTCAGGTAAGGAGAATATGTTCACATGTCTTTACGTCACGTTGCTATGGCAGTGTTAATCAGGATATACGTCCTTTATTTCTGCATTTCTTTTCCAGTGTTGCATTTGAAAATGTTTGCATTGTGTCTTGAATGTGATAAAATGTGCTTGGCATCCTGCAGCATGTTCCCACATCAGTGACTTAATCTACTGTTCTGTGTAACATGTGCGCACTATATAGACAAATATAAAGCGTGGTTAATTCCCTGGGCTTCTAATGTAGTTTTGCAGTTTACGTACAGTATATAGGCCTAGTCCGCACGAATACGAGAAAAAACGCTTTTTATATCTTGGCCGTGTTAATCTAATCTTTCATCTAATTTCCTAAAGGTCTGCACAGGTAATGAAGTAGAGCTTCTTTTAAAGGAGACAAACATACAATAAAAGCATGGTTATGGTCACGACAACATGAAAAAGACATTTTCAGATATTTGAAAAGATCTCGGTGACCCAAAGCGCCATTTTGTTGTAGCTGGAATGGCAAACCGAATAAGGAGAAAGACCTGTTCAAATATACCTATGTTATTGTGGACTAGGCCGTAGATCTGTATTGTTCTTTGACTTTACTATTTATTTGCACGTCAGAAAACCGTACCTTTTTATTGCTTATTACAGAGTTTTGCACATTGAATTGTTGGTTATGAGTCAAATATCGTCATAGATATTCATGGGTAGTCATAGATATTTTTAACCTTTTACTTCTGTGAAATGCATTGCTATGCTTGCAGGCTGTTGAAACAGTTATGAGGATAATTAATCATTTCCATCCCCCTAAGATTCTGCAGTTCAACTTTATACACAACACTACATCTAAGCTCACTTCTCTATAGCTGGCAATTCTCACATTGTTCATGGTTCTAGGACATAGGACATGAGTATAATCTCTCTGTGTCTCTCTCTCTCTCGGTCTGTTCTCTTGCATGCTGCTATCCTTGGATCTGCAGATGAGATTAGTGGAGACGGTAATGTCATACTCCATTCATGTAGCTAAATTCAGCCAAGCTTCTGGCAATAGCTCAACTTTTTAAATTAGTGTAATAATATATACTGCAAGGCAAAAGTTTTTGACCACCCTGTACTTTATTCGATTATAGCATTTTTGTTTTGATCAAATAACTTCACTTAAACTTTAATTAAATAAATTCAAATTGGACAATTTGACTAAGGCTCAGTTATAAGTGTATTAAGAAATGTTTATTAAATGTTCAGTGGATTGTGTTAGAAATAGCTTTATTTTATTGGAACAGTATAGATGTAATATACTTGGAAAATGCAGACACGTTTATCAGTGTGTGTGTGTGTGTGTGTGTGTGTGTGTGTGTGTGTGTGTGTGTGTGTGTGTATATATATACACATATATATACATATATATATATATATATATATACACACTGTATGTGTTTATATATATGTGTGTGTGTGTGTGTGTTGTGTGTATATATATATATATATATATATATATATATATATATATATATATATATATATATATATACACACAATATATATATAAAAATATAGTCACATTTAGGTCTGAATATGTCAGTGAGTCATTTATCTATAGACTAACAGTTTTATACTTCCTGTAGTGCTCGTTTAGAGTCCCATTAGGATCGAAGAGTAACCCAGAGATTTTAAGGTTTTATTGCTGATCTCTATTATTTTGTTTGGTCTGTGGCAATAACGGGCAGTTAAGCTGTACTAAAACAAAAGAAATTACAGGTGTTCAAAAATATTTGCCTGGCAGTGCACAGCAGATGTAAACATGTGGAAGCACATTATTAGTGAGCTGCTGTGAGATTTAGTGTGTTTGTGTCTAGTTAGAAAACATTTACATCTTTTCATTTAACAATGAAAAGTGCTTTTTCTTTTCTTTTCCAAAGCAACTTCCAAAAATGAGGAAATGCTAGCAAAAAGAAAAGTCAAGAATAGTGATGTTGTGTGGAAGAAATGGCTGCTCTCCCGAGCCCGGGACATTCTGTCACCCGCAAAAGTTCTAAATATTTATGAACACTAGATTCTGACATTGAAAAAGAAATCACTGGATAAAATCTAATCAACAGCAGTTAGTTTATGTGGCTGTCTATATTTCATATTGGAAGGAAATCTCATCCTTCAGCTGCGTTCCTCTGCATGTGAGCTTCTTCTTCGCTCATGGCAGAACTCAAACTTTTTTTTTCCTTAAATGCAGACTACAGAGAGACAATGCATGTGAAAGTAACCATGACTTCATCTGCTTTCCTCAAAGACACTAAAGCTGTCATCCATCCTTCAGTACACACACACACACACACTCTCTCTCTCTCTCTCTCCACACACACTCTTCTCTCTCTCTCTCTCTCTCTCTCTCTCTCACTCTCTCTCTCTCTCTCTCTCTCTCTCTCTCTCTCTCAAATACCAAAGTGGATCCTATTAAGCTGACAAGCCTTTTAAACATTCAGCTGTGCTGGAAGAGTGTGTAGATATGACGCCACTCTTTCTTTCCTCACTGAGGTGTTAGCAAGGAGGGAATAATATTTGCAGTTTGTTTGCAGTCTCCTGTACTGGAGAAACACTGAGCTTGCTAATCTGTTTTGCTTCTGCTTTCGAGTTCATCCTGCCTTCTCGCTCCTCTCATGCAGAGACAGACGACTACGCAGAGATCATAGATGAAGAGGACACGTACACCATGCCCTCCAGTGAGTATTCCCAGTTATTTTACAATGATCCAAGCTCAGCACTGAAACAGAGAACCGATGAAGCCGAGTGATCCGTGTAGCCGCGGATATTGAAACAGTTTTCTGTTTGAATAGAGGAAGTTTGTCCAGGGATTGTGGCAGCTGTGCTGTGGTTTTTATGTTGTCTACACTAACTTTCTCATGGTACTGTTTTTGCCAGACCAGATGTTCCTGGCACTGCTCTAACCTAGATTCTAGCATGTGCTCCACTTTTTTTTTATGTGCTGTTTATCTTTACAGCCTGTGCTGCTCTTGTTCAGTCAGTCACTGCTGCTTTCTCCTGAGCTGGTCACTTTAGTCCTAAACTGAACAGCTGATTGCGGCATTGTTCATCTTTAGGCTCTTTGTGCTGTGTCATTATGTCGCTGGATTCCAGACCAGAGCTCTTCACTCACGGTCAAATGCAATTTGTTATCGGTAAAAAAAAAAACGCAGGTTACTTTTTTTTTTTAGATAAAAAATTTATATTTTTTAACTATAAACCTAAATAGTTATAGTATAGATTTACCACTATACTGAATAAAAACACATTTTCATATAATAATGGAGCAGAACCTGGAGCCATCTAGTGGGATTAATACATATTTTTGCACTTTGACTTTTTTTGAAACATTTAGGACAAGTATTTTAATAAATATTCTCTAACATAACAAGCACTCTTTAATATTTTATGCTACAACTGAATGTCGGTCAGCTGTAGTGACTTCACATTCATACGTTTGCCCATTAATAATGACCATGACATTACCCAGTGTTATATATCCAATTTTGTCTCCTTTCACATTAATTGCACTACAGAATACTATGGACTAGACGAAGGTAAAGGTCTTTCTCCTGCTTTTTTCCATTTCCTTGCTTTTGCTTGTATAGTGCTGAATAACTCTAACCTTGTGTGCGAGTGTGTGCGCTTTTCCTTTGCCTTACATTTGTGGTCCTGTATTTTCTTTAGTGCCAAGTTGCTAATTTCTCATTAATATATTAATATGCTACACTCGCTGTGTACTTTATTTGGAACACCTGCACATTTTGCAGTTATCTATTCAGGCAAGAAGTCTATAGTAACTCAAATAAGTGAGATGTTGATGTTTTGTGCATTCTGAGATGCTTTTCTGCTCACCAGGGTTGAAAAGAGTGATTATTTGAGTTACTATATCCATCCTAGAAGCTTGAACCATTCTGGCCATTTCCCCTCTGTCCTCTCTCATCAACAAGGCGTTTCCACCCTTGTGTAAACTCTAGAAACTGCTGTGTGTGAAATTCCCAAGAGATCAGCAGCTTATGAAATACTCAAACCAGCCTTTTTGGTACCCATTATCCATTCCATGATTAAAGTCCTAGAGATCAGACTTTTTCCCCCATTCTGATGTTTGATGTGAACATTAACTGAAGCTCCTGACCTGTGTCTGCATTGTGCTGCTGCCAACACGATTGGAGGTGTGCAGGTGCTCCTAATAAAGTGGATGATGAGCCTATGTTGAACAACCAAGCAACAGTTCTAGGAAGGTTTTTTTGTTTGTTTGTTTTTTCCCCCAACAGCAAGTTAAAAATTGTGTTTTATAGACTGAATTGTTTTCCTGATTTTTTTTGCATGTGGAAATTGTTTCATTTACCTTATGACATAATATTGATCACGTTATTATATGCAATACATGCTTCTTGTTCAGAAATGAAGTTATCGTCTAGTGCCTCTTTACCAAGCATTTATTACCTAGAGTCACAGAATTTGCTTAAATGCTCTTCAGGCTGTAATATCTCTGAAAGTTGTGTCTGTATGAGTTAGAGTGCACATTTAAAATCCGACCTTCCTGCATTTGTTACGATACGAGAGGCCAAACCCGACCCTGTGATATCTGTGCTTTCACTCTGTGATGATTAATTAATAGAGATGGCCTCCTTGACTTCAGGCATGAGCTTCTGAAATGCCATTTTCTGGTGTGATGAGTATGCAGTTATTTGTCCCCTCAGCCAGGGATTATGAGATCCAGAGAGAGAGAATTGAGCTGGGCCGCTGTATAGGAGAAGGCCAGTTTGGAGATGTCCACCAGGGAGTCTACGTTTGTCCGGTACTCCACTCACTTTCCACTGCTTATGATAATGTGCACAGCATCACCGTTTTTAGAAAGAGTCCTAATCTTTTATTCTCGTTCTGTAGGACAGTCCTCCCGTCTCAGTGGCCATAAAGACTTGTAAAAACACTACATCAGATAGCGTGCGAGAGAAATTTCTACAGGAGGCCTGTGAGTACCAAATATGGCTAATATAAATAAACACTCACATATCCACATATATATGCAGTAACTGCATGCTTGTGTGAATTCTTTCCAGCTGCTCATGGGTCATATTTACCCAGTGTATTCCGGACTAGATTTCTGTACAAGCCTATATAAACTGATGAACTTTAGTGATTTATTTATTTATGTCTCTTCGACATTTTTGAGTTTTCTTCTGAAGTATTAATAGTTATCATTACATTACAATGGTTACATTTTTATATATATAGATTCAAGTACAAGTAGTGTCATATACCTAAACACCATTCAACATCAACACCGTCATACAATTATCCGCTAAGCTAATCATATGGAAAAAGACGCATGAAATCATGCCGATACAGGTCTGAAAATCGACTGCTGAAGATTGGAAAAGCATCAGCCTGGTCTTTTTCCAATCTTCAGCTGTCCAGTTTCGGTTGAGCCTGTGCCCACTGTAGCCTGAGATCTTTGTTCTTAGCTGAGAGGAGTGGAGCCCGATGTGGTCGTCCGCTGTTCTAATCTCAAGATTCAAAGTGTTGCGTATTCAGTGATGCTTTTCTGCTTACCACGGTTGTAAAGAGTGGTTATTTGATTTACCATATTTTCCTGTCGAATCGAAACAATCTGGTCATTCTCCTCTGATCTCTTTCATCGACAAGGCATTTCCACCCACTGAACTACAGCTTACAGGATGGTTTTTATAGTTTGCACCATTTTGTGTAAACTCTAGAGACTGTTGTGTGTAAAATCCCAGGAGATCAGCTGTTAAATATTCTTAACCTGTATCTGCATGAGTTTATGCACTTTGCTGCAGTCTCATGATTAGCTGATTGGACAATTGCATGAATGGTATACAGGTGTTCCATATAAAGCAGGTGAGTGTGTGTGTATATAAATTTACAGCTAGCTTGGTCATATTAGCTTTGACATGAAGCCCATTGTTATGATAGAGATGAATTTATGCAAGTGAAATTGCTCCATAATTGTATGTACGGCACGTAGTTTCAGTAGTTCTGTCTCTGTCTTCCTGCCTCTGCAGTAACAATGCGTCAGTTTGACCATCCGCACATCGTGAAATTGATCGGAGTCATCACAGAAAACCCAGTGTGGATCATTATGGAGCTCTGCACATTGGGAGAGGTAATCTACATTTCTCTTAGCAAGATTTACCTCAGACCAGCATGCTAGGGAACCTGGGAAAATCACCATTAGACACCGATCTAGTTTCCTGATGTTAATTATACCTATTGTTTCATAAAGGTTCTGTAAAAGAGTTGTAAATATAGTAATGTTATAATATTTAATGACGATTCAAGATTGTGTAGCTATTTGATACCTGCCATAGTGAATGGGGTTTGGTTGGTTTTTGGTTAAAGGTAGTCGCAGGAGAATATTGAGTTATTTGTTCAGTTGCTTACATATTTGAATACAGTTATTGTGTCATTGCAGTTGCGCTCGTTCCTGCAAGTGCGGAAGTACAGCTTGGACTTGGCATCACTGATCCTGTATTCCTACCAGCTCAGCACAGCACTCGCCTACTTGGAGAGCAAACGCTTTGTGCACAGGTCAGAGGCCCTCGGTACAGAGACTATCTGTCTGCTACCTTCCTTTTTTCCCTTCTTAAAGTCAGGCTGCACGTTTCCTCTTTCTCAGTAGCTTATTTTCTTTACTATAGATGGATGAGTTCTGAAAAACAGACAGTAATGACAAAAATCAAGTTTTAAGCAAAATAACATACTCGGGCATGTTCTGCTTTAAGAAAACGTAAATATACGTTGCCAAAATGAGAGGGAAATGTTTTATCTAGGCTTCCTAACCTTTTAGCCTTGGCTGTCACGCCAGGTAAGGAGCCAGTTTAGTAAACCACAGCAACAAATGCAGTCAGTCTGCCTGAAGAAGACCAAAATCTTGCTAGGTATGTGTGCTTTTCTCACACAGCAGATGACAGCAGACGAATGTTTTAAAACTGTTTAATAAAAGACATCAATAAGAAGAAAGGTAGCCAGCAGAACTGAATGTATCAGCAGTTATTTCCGCAGTGATTTAAGCGAGAACAGGGATCAGTTGTGTGATGAGCAATAATGACACTCAGACTTGAGACCTCAGGAGATGAGACCGAGACCGATATGGATAGATAGATAGATAGATAGATACTTTATTGATCCCCAAGGGGAAATTCAGGCTTTTTTTTTTTTTGATAGTAGACGATGCTGATAATCAGAGCGTGAACTTATTTCCCATTATAAATGTATAATTCTTTATAGTTCGAGAGTAATGTTTTTTTTTTTATTAAATAAATTAGGTTATAAGTGTCGACGTAGGCGGGGGGATTTTGTCAGAATTTTAAAGAAGTAAAAAATTTGAAATGCCTTAAAATGGTCTTAAAAGTGTAATTCTGTATGAGATACACACAAAACATAGTAGAAAATGTCCAAAATGTTAAGGGTTTTCCCAGGCTATACATGTATAATCATGGGAAGCTATGGGTCAGTTTCTGTCTGTGGTTTTAAAGAGATGTTTGCTCTGATCCACAGGGACATAGCTGCCAGGAACGTGCTGGTGCTATCGGTAGACTGCGTGAAACTGGGCGACTTTGGCTTGTCCAGATACATGGAGGACAGCTCCTATTATAAAGGTTTGTCCCACTCATCCACTCACAGAATGAGGATGAACCCAGGATATGGCAAAGACATTGTTGAACTGATTTATATAGCATGCCATCAGTATACATTACATACAGTATACATACAGTATTTTTTTCTTTTTTTTTTAACTGAGAGCGCACTCTCATTTAGCATTTTTTCTCAATATAAGGTTTCTGATGACCTGTCAGGAGAATATCAGAGAACGTTTTTGCATATGGTCACGTATATGTTGTGTAAAGTGTATTTTCTCTTTCTGTAGCCTCTAAAGGGAAACTGCCTATTAAATGGATGGCGCCAGAATCCATTAACTTCAGACGCTTTACGTCATCCAGTGATGTGTGGATGTTTGGTAAGTGTGTTGTTTCGAAATTGTGTAAATGAGCGTGTTTGTGAACTTTTATGGGAGACAAAAAGTGTTAGGCTTGTGCGATATAGATTTTTCGCTGCACGTGGTTTTCCATTCAAAAATATCACAATAAAGTAAAATTTTGCTTCCTACGTTTGGTCCCTGTAATAATATTATCATCTCTGCAGTCAGGAACTGTGGCAGTTGTGAAAACTCAGCGGGATAGTGGATTTTTAAGTGATTCTTCAGTAATGTGCGGTAAAAAGTTTTTTGTTTTTTTAAAGCATTTTTCCGAAATATTTGGGACAGTATTGAAAATGCTAATAAAAACAAAGAGGAGTGATTTGTAAATGTACTTTGCTTGTATTTAAATAAAAAATATAAAGACAAAGTATTTGATGTTTTACCTAATCAGCTGCATAGTTTTTTGTTTTGTTTTTGAAGATAAAGGTTTATTTTGACATTGATGCATGCAACACGTTCCGAAAAAGTTGGGACAGGGACAATTTAGGACTAATAGCGATGTGACAAGTTGAAATAAGAAGGTGATGTGAAACAGGTGAGGCAATTGTCTAAATATGGTATATAAGGAGCCTCCAAACAAGGCCTAGTCCTTCAAAAGCAAGGACGGAGTGAGTCTCGCCGACCTGCCAACGGATGTGTCAGCGAATAATCCAACACCTTGAGAACAACATTTCCCAAAGACAAATCAGTGGGATTTTGGGCATTTCACCTTCTACAGTGAGCAATGGTGGTGTTGTTCCATGGACAGTGCAGAGATTTGACACGGAAAATTTCCCTCTCATTCACCTATGATATTCCGTGCTGCTGTTGTGTTCTGCTTGCAGGCGTGTGTATGTGGGAGATATTGATGTACGGAGTGAAGCCCTTTCAAGGTGTGAAAAACAACGATGTGATTGGCCGTATTGAGAACGGCGAGCGACTGGCCATGCCGCACAACTGCCCCCCCACCCTGTACAGTCTGATGACCAAGTGCTGGGCTTACGACCCGAGCAAACGGCCTCGCTTCAACGAGCTCAAAGCACAGCTGAGGTCAGTGTACACACACACACACACACAGCACTGAGTAACCTCCTGCGCAATAGGGCTACTGAGAGAGCTTAGTTAATGTGTGTATTATTTTAGAATCTTCAGGTTTTAAGGGCAGGCACTTCAATTTGAAAGGGCCATGAAGATTTACTGTCGTTTATGCCTCCTTCTTGCACAAGAGGGCGCACTGTCTTGTGTGTTAGTCTCAGAAACCTAAATAAACCGATTTTTTTAGCTTAGTTAAATAATAATAGTAAATCGTAAGTATCAGTTTGGCTTCCTGTTGTGGTTATTTCACACCTTTGAGACTAGTGTTCTCTTTTAACATTTACTATTCTGAAAACGAATCTGAAACTGGCGTGAAAAAAAGGTAAAGCCCACTGTAACCTGCTGAGAACGCTAGACTGCAGCACTTGAAGCACTTGACTACAGAAGTAAAGAAACACTGTCAAAATAAAAGTCCTTCTAATCACGTTTTCAGGCTCCAGTTAAAAAACTGTAGCACTGTTACATGTATACTCACTCAAAACCTTGCAGTGCAGACATATTTAGTAGGGGCGATTGAACTAAAATAACTGTTGTCGATTAGAAATGTCATTTTCTTTCCTAATCAGATATTAAACGAGCAAACTGCGTTCTGCTTCGAGACAATAAGCACACCACGTCTGTCCACCACAAAGTCGTAATTACGAGCGGGGAGACTCAGGATTTTCTTTCAGCTGCGAGTTTCCGAGTTGGGGGCATGTCAGTAAGAACACATGGCGGAATCGATGGTTGCAAAGCCTGCAGTCGACGCTAATGTTTACTCGTCTCAGGAGCCGATTTCAGTTATTATGCGTTGGTATATGCAGCAGGTTATTGTCAGGCTTTTTTATTTACAATAAAACAAGCTAATTTCCTGCACAAAATACGATCGCATTGTGCAATTATTATATAATGTGTAACGATGACGTTTACAGCGGTTTCATAAATTGATTTTTTTTAAAAAGCAAAACACACCTGATGCACATTCTTGTTCTTCTTTTTCTATAAGGCTTGCTGTAATTTTTTGTAAGTTAATTCAAAGAAGGTACACCGCCATCTTGCTCCGATCAAAGTGACTCGAACACATCTGACATTGTAATTACGACTTCTCAACTGGTAAATACGAGCTTCCCAGGAGGCCTTGAACGCACAGAGTTATGATACATGTGAAATGGTAAATGGTAAATGTGCACTTATATAGCGCTTTTATCCAAAGCACTTTACACTGTGTCTCATTCACCCATTCACACACACTCACACACCAACAGTAGCAGAGCTGCCATGCAAGGCGCTAGGGAGCAACTTGGGGTTCAGTGTCTTGCCCAAGGACACTTCGGCATGTGGAGTCACCCGGGCCGGGAATCGAACCACCAACCCTACGATTAGTGGACAACCTCCTCTACCAGCTGCGCCACAACAATACCGCCCACTGATGATGAGATTATGAGGATTATGACGAGATTATGTGGTTTATGATTGCGGGACTGATTGAGGACAGTGTCTCCGTGTCCATCAGAGATGCGTGATGCATAAGTTCACTGGGGAAGTTCCCTCTCAAACCATGACTCAGTCCATGTCTGCCTAACTTCCTTTACACTTTATATGTAGTAAGGTGGCATGGCAACGCAATAGATATTACCATCCGTGTTACTTCTCCTTCCTTACTTACTCACTCACTCCTTTCATTCTTTCGTCTTGCGCACATTTACACAAGCACACACATGCACACACCCATTCCCAGTCACCCTTCACCGACACAGTCCTGATGGCAAGTCTCCCCAGGCTAAAGAGAATAACCTTGGTAATGACGCAGTAGTAAAGCGAGGCTGGCATTCTCGTTCATGTACACACATGCACTCAGTGGCAGCGAAACAAGCTTCCAGAGGGCATGCTTGTTTAATGATGTGAGACTCTGCACGTAGCATGATCAGTTCTATATAGGTGTGAAACCTTTTTTTAATATGCATATATACAAACACTGCCGACTGTGGCAGCAGGAACTCAGGATTTTTTTCTTTTATACAGTCATTACAGCACTTATTCTTTTTCTCATGTGCTTTTTCCCCTTCTTTCTCTATCCAACATCAGTCATTTTCCAGGTTTCCTAGAAACGATGTAAATATTTGCCCTGTTAACAGTCTTTCTAGCACAGAATCAGGCCCATAAAAGGCACTGGATGCAGGCTAATATCATGATCATCTGTTAAAAAAAGAAATCTCTCTATATGCTGTGTGTAGTGCATCTTCGGTATTCAGTTTTTCTCTCCTTAACTAATTTATAAGTAAGTCCTCCAAGCTGTCAGATGCTATAAGTTATATCTGAGGTCGATATAAAGATTCAAACAATTTAAGGTACTGCAAATTGGCAGTCACAAAAGATGTCAAAAGTACAACACACTGCCTCACGTTTGGTAGGCTGCTCTGACCAAAATTTAAATTGAGCTTTCAGCCAGCATTGTACATAAAATCTGCAATTTAATATGTGATTCAGTAATGTCAGGACCATTAGAGGTATTTCTTGAATGTTCCCTATGCAACCGCACAAATAACTTCCTGGCATAAAAGTCGGTAATTGGGCATGTAACCTGGGGGAAAGGTGGGGTGAATGATCCAAAATAGGGAGAGGAAGCTAGAGAAGGCAGTTACCAGGTTCAGGTTGATGCATCAAGGTCTCATTAGACCTGAAAATGTGGATTGGAGATTCTTTAAATGGGAATTGTATATAACTCAAAAGGAATGAGCATGTGTAAGATGATTTATTATTATTGTTATTATTATTATTATTTTTAAAAAATGATTAGTCGGTTTGTCTATATTTAACTATCTGAACCTCAGAATATTTAAGTCAATTAATTGCACTAAAAGAGCATGAATAATTAAGCCTGTGGAATTATCTATTCAATCAAAATCATCTGAGATGATAATGAAGTGAGCCAGTGCTACACAGAGACAAGGAGCTGGTTCTGCTTTCCACTATGTATCCACTATCCACTACTATAAACTCACTTCAGCCATAAACTGAGGGAGAGCCGCTAATGGGGTGGAGTCAGCGAATGTTCTGAATGGAGAGGGCAAAAAACAAACTCTGGCATTCTCAGTGAGGGATGGTCTGAAACGGGTACATTTTCTAGAGCAGGTGTGTGTTCGGTTTGTCTTGTCCTGTCTTCCATCTTTAATAAGATTACCTCAGCCAGTGTATTAGGCTAATGTAACTGCAATCTCATTCCCAAAATGCAACTAGACAAAGTACCAGACCAGGCTCTTACTCAGGCCTCGTTCTCCTTCTTATTATTTTACTCTCTCTGTTCTGATGTTGTGTCATAATGTGCTCTACTGAGGTAATCTCGTCAATAAGATGCACATGATCGGGTTTCCAGTAATATTTAGTGTTATGCAACATATCACTCTGAAGTCTTTTTTTTCCTTCAGAAGAATTATTGTCAATGATGATGCGTTCACAGGATATTGCGAAGGCCGTCATGTCATTCAATGAATTATCTTTATTTTTATTTTACTCACAGAAAATTAAATTCCCCGTTCAAGATTATGAATGCAAGTCTGTTTTCTGACGTTTCTCATGACACCAGGAGTTCAGTGTTTATAAGCCAGCTCTCAGACAGACACTCCATTTAATGCTCTAAGAGATCTAGAAGGAACAAATTTGCCAACTATATAATCCAAAAGCCCACGTATCAATTATTGTTAAAGCACAACACACTCAGATGCTGCAAGACATTGCTGAGTTACTCCATGAGTTACAGTGCTGAGTTACACGTTAGCACGTAGAAATACCTTCATTATAGTCAAATTTATCTAGTATTTCATATTATAAGATTACAGTAAACCAAAGGTAAGATTATTAAACACATTTCAAGCCATTTGTACTCAATACAGGCTTGAAATAGTCTTGTTCTTTTGGCCGATAATTTTGCTCACTTTAAGCATTTATTGCTTGAAAGAAGCGAAATGATCTGCCAACAGAATAAGAAAACTAAAAGCTTGGAATACAAGATAAATTTGACTATTCAAGATGTTTTCACTAGCTTAAGATGTCATTTTTTTGTATTGTATAACACCATCTCTGACAGTATTCCTGGCTGCAAGGTTAATATTAATGTAGTCCTTCTAATACATTATCATTTCTGTAGTAACAGTTTATATAGGGACTTGTATGGCAGCTACTGCATGTAAATCAAAGTGTGTACTTGTAAATATGGCCAGGGCCGTTACCTGGACTGTTAATCATCCAGGGCTGAGCCCAGATTCTTCTCCATCAAAAAACTTTGAAAAGTGTACTTCTAAATAGACGGCTTCCATGCATTTTTTAAATTATTATATATATTTTTTTGCATCTGAGGGCTAATTGCTTAAATTGGACAAAAAGGTGGATTTATCATAAAACTTGCCTCGGACATTATCGCTGTTTGCAGCACTACCAGACTGATAAAAATATTCGAATTTTAGGCTGTTTTAACATGAGACTAGGCTGGTTTGGTGTTGCTAGCCAAGTGGAGGCACAACTAGGTTATCATTGTATGGGTTTAGCTGCTACAGGGCCATGCATAGTGCGTTAATTGTCCTCATGCTCTGCACAGACCATCACGTAACGTGGAGCACATATAGACACTTACACACCTTGTTTTCCTGCTCAGTATCAGGGGGTGTTACTGTTTCACTTTCAACCCCTTTAATGGTAAAAAAAAATAAAAAATAAAAAAAAAAAACAACCAAAAAAACCCCCAAAACAAATCGGAGTATATCCATTTTTTCCTCACACTGTGTGAGCTAGCATTTGGAGGAATTGAGAGCTGTCAGCCAATAAGACACGAGTGTTTCCACGTATTTTCCTGTAAACCCTGTCTGATTGGTCTCGCCTTCGTTCCCTGAAGATATAAAATTACAACACTGTCGTATTCTTTGACTGACGTTCAGTTACATAGTGACAAACCGCTCCAAGTGGAGATGTATTCTGGAATAAAGAGAAAATCTTTGGGACTACAGCCGGATTATTATTATTATTATTATTATTCGAGATGCACCCATGTATTGGCCAATAAAGGCAATTTTTCACGCTGTAGGCCATTATCCGATAGTTTAAAAACATCCGATGATCAGGGCCAATAATATCCTGTCAATCAAAAGAAGGCGGGAAAACGCATCGATTTCGTGCTGTGTGTAAAGATTATATCTCTTGTGTGGAATGAGGACAAAACTGCAGTTTGTAAGCCCTGTAAACTGCACTGCTAACATTTTACACCGGATGTGAGCAGCAGTGAAGTAGCGTCGAGTCAAATTTTTGCTAAATTAAAGCACCATTACACCATTGAGAGATTTAAATGAAGATGATTTGACAAAAAAGTATATATTGCACAGAAATACATATTTGTAGAGTAGTATATTTAATTTCCAGTTAATGTTATTATATAAAGTTATTATATATTACCAGTTTGATGTTCAGTGATGAAGTAGAAATGCTTTTGTTTGTGGTGAGTGAATGTGAGACTAACAGGAGGATTTTTTTTTAATTCACTCAACGTTAATATGAATTAATAACATTCAATAAGTTAAGAAATTTTACTTTAATCTTCGGAATTTAGTTCATGTGTTAATGTTAATTAGAGTAATGTGTTTTGTGTTTGAGACCCGTTACTGTGAATCAATTTGTTGAAATGGAGAGAATAAAGTTTCTATATGCGTTTCTTTCAGAATTGTGGAATTAATTCTTATTCATTTAAAAGAAGGTATGAAAGGCAGAAATATCAGTATCGGTATTGGTTATCAGTATCGACCGATATCCCTCTGAAAAATCGGTTATCGGTATCCGCTGAGAAATTTAGTATCAGCGCATCTCTGATTATTATTTGTTAAAATGTTAATCACTGTGTGCATTATTGACACCAACTTGGCTGCTGTGTTTTGTTCTTGTCGATTCAAGAAATTTGTGTACATGTGCGATTGCGTACACTTTTAGCCGAAGCGCTAATGGAGGTTTCCAGGTAAAGTTCTAACTGGAAGAGAAACTCTGGGCCTCACTTGAAGAATGATCTAAACAGGTGTATTTTCACTCTGTTGTGTCCTTCATTCATCTGTTCGCAGCACACATGCTGGGTTTGTCAGGGTTCAGCGCATCTAAAAATAGCCACACTGTAGTCTGGGTATAGGTCATGAAGTACATTCTCTTAGTACTGGGTCTCACGTTTGTGCTGTTAACATCTCCTCCATCTCGCCACTGAAATCCGAGATACAGATCTTACCAGGTTCACACCAGGTATGAGTCGTTCACCTTGTCTAGACACATTATCTTCGTTCGGCATTCACTTTAAATCGTGCGAGTCTTGCTGCTGCAAAGGCTACAGTAGTATAAGAATATGTTTGGTCTGTAGTGACCCTGGAGTTTTTATTGCCTGTAATGTTCATACCTATATTTTTAAACTAGCATGGCTACAGATAGACTGCTCATGGCAGGTGTTACAGGCCACAGATTGAACATTATACCAGTATTCCAATATGTACAGCCATGGGTTTTTAAACTTGTCAATAGGAACGTCAAGATAATGTGTTGTGTAATAAAGTTATCTGGTGGTGGGGTGTGTCATTCTGTCCTTTAAGTCAGATCTGTGCATGTGGGCAGGTCTGGACATAAGACACACACACGCTCTAAACATTCAGTCACAGTGTGAAGAGCTTGTGCTGAAGCAGCACGTGTATCCAGATTCCTTCCCACCGTGTGTGTGTGTGTGTTCAGGCTTTAGCAGTGATGTTGTTAGCTCACAGGGCTGTTTTCCCTCCTCCACGCTTCTGCAGCACCATCCTAGCGGAGGAGAAGGCTCAGCAGGAGGAGCGCAGTCGGATGGAGATGAGGAGGCAAGTGAACGCGTCCTGGGATTCAGGGGGATCAGACGAGGCGCCCCCCAAAGTAAGTAGTCACATTGTTTAAGTTCAACGTAAAGCAGATTGTGAACTAGGAGATGCTCTATGAGCTAAAGCCGCATCATTCACAATATTTATGGAATATCTTTATTACTTAATCATTAAAATATTTATGACAACTTAGTGTTTTTTTTTTAAATCTGTATCGGTACTGCATATATTCCAAGATGTATGCCAGTGGTTGAAATTGATTTCTCATTGGATTGTTAACAACTTCTCATTTGTTCCTCCTGTAGTGTGGATGGTACAATAGCCTTTGTGTGAAACGTAGTTGGATCATTCATTCATTTTGAATGACTGCTTTGTCTTGCTCAGGGATCCAGTGTGTATCCCGGGAACGCTGGGTGTGAGGCGAGATTACACAGTATTCAGTACTGATCTTTAATTCCATTACGCAATATTCAAGCTATGACTGGATGTGTAAAAGTGTGTGTTTATTATTTGAATGAACACTTGAGCATTTATGATAGAAGATATTTGATAGAAGCCATAAAATGCTTGTTCTGGCATTTAGAATGAAACCGGAAAATTCTATTAAAGAGTAATCCTTTTA
Organism: Ameiurus melas; assembly: GCA_012411365.1. Taxonomy (NCBI): domain Eukaryota; kingdom Metazoa; phylum Chordata; class Actinopteri; order Siluriformes; family Ictaluridae; genus Ameiurus; species Ameiurus melas. The sequence continues at coordinate 29,395,261 of CM022757.1, read as the reverse complement.
TTTTTCTGTCATAACATTAAGATTTAACAACATGTTCAGGTTTTTAACAAAAGTGTTTTTTGTTTTGTTTTTTTTAACCCATCTCACCTACATTATAGTTGCTCTATTTTGCATGGACCAACATAGAACGATGGCTCAGAAGACTACAAATGACCTGATGTTTATTCCACACATGAACAAACATGTCTATTATGACTCTCAGAGCAGTGATGCATTTGGCGTTTAAACGATTCACTCGGGGAATACCAAACTTATCCTCGCATCCTTAATTTTCCTGACAATGCCTTATTGTTTTCTGCACTTAGTTCCTATATGGTCTGATCTCATTCGAATGTTTTGGCTAAATCCTTGGACTAGCCACTGAATCCTGACATAAGACCTGTATGTTTAAGTGCAGTATGTAGATGAGTCCTATATGAAATAGTTGTACATAATCATATATAGCGTAATAGTTTGGGAGAATATGTATTGTTTCGTTCATATTTGATTCATTTGGTAGGTTTTATCCAAAGCGAGAAGTGAGAGAGAATGCAAGTATTTCAAGGATATATCTTGCATATGATATCGATAGATTTTGATTTTTTTGATTAGTGACATTTTTCTCTGTAAACTGTAATGTGGGCTATAAAAAAATCATTGCAGTCTGTATAGAATTGTTAAATCCAATAGGTATATCCATTTTTCTGTGTTTAGTTCTAGACTAACTGTATTATATCATTTCTAAGTAGAGTTCTTTCCAGAAGGCTGGTAGAGTTAGACAGCTGGTGATTGATACCACTGACTGGTCAGCTACTGTGTGTGTGTGTGTGTGTGTGCGTTCTCTCACACTAACCCTCCCCCATTAAGCTAATGCCCATGCAGTCATTTTGTCCACTCCTCTACAGGTGTCCCTGTCTGTCTGTAACCGTCACACCAGCACGTCCGCTATAGACCTGTGCACTTTCCACTGCTGCTGATGTGTGGAACACAAGCTGTGGCTTATCTGCATATGCGGTGTTGTCATGCTCCTCTAAATATCCTCTCTTGTCATCTGTGGTGTGTGTGTCTGCTGTCTTTGTCTGGGCTGTGGTGTTCCTGTTTTGGTGTGTGTGTGTAGCCTTCACGCAGACCCTCTCTGCAGCACAGTGTTAGCTCGGACTGTCTGTCTTCCGCTTCTGCATGTCAGCAGTCTTTCGGCTCCCAGCTCTCCCTCTGCTTCTTCCAGCCCCCTGCTGATTCTCCGCTGCTCCCACTCCCACTTGTGCTGAACTCCCAGAATCCCACACTTCCCCCACATGTGCCCAGGCTCAGCAGGAGGCCATGCATACCACCCAGAGTGGCCCTAACAGGGCAAACCCTGAACCAGCAAGCGTACTATTCATCTCAACAGGCAGGTGTTACTGGGACAGCAGGGAAGCTCTATAATTCTTTGGAAACTATAATCTTATAGTTCTATATATTAAAACTGTAGTGAATAAAGTCATCCCAAGCTGTGGAACTTGCTGCATGTTCAGTTGACCCTTTTACTTGCCACCTGCATGCGCATGAACTCGTTGTAATTCAAACAATTTTTGTGTGTCAACCTGAAGATCTGTCCCTTACACACACACACACACACACACACATGTTTACAAATGTCAGTGTTTTGCAGTAGGGGACTGTTTTATTATGTCTAAGAGCTCTGTCCCATCATAAACTGACCGTTCTATTTCACTCTTTGTTTCTGACTCTTTCTTTCTTCTGCTCGTCTGGAGGGCTGGCTACGTGACTCTCTTTATGAGAGGCTGTACAAGGTAGATTTGCCTCTAGACAGCTCGCTCCCATCCACGGCTGAATGCGGTGCAGCATCTCAACCAATCAGAAGAGGACTTGCTGCCTTCTCTGTCTAATCCCCTAATATCATCTAATATACGTCGCACCCCTACTCCCCCAACTAAACAACAATTTGAAAGAAGAGCGTTTTGGATGGTTTGACTAACTGCTTGTGTTTTTTCGAGCTTATTTTGGTTTATCCCTTTCAACAGACTGGACTTTCCATCCACACAAAATCATTGCAGTTTTGCAGTTTTGTGTGTGCCTGGTCCCCTAACTGCAGCATCTCATACAAATCGGTATGGTTGAATGTGCTTGCAATTATATTATGTGTGTGTGGGTGTGTTTGCAGCCCAGCAGACCCGGTTACCCAAGTCCACGCTCAAGTGAAGGTTTCTACCCCAGTCCTCAACATATGGGCCAACACAATCACTTTCAGGTACACACACTACATCGGTACCCCAATCAGAAGCACAAACGACATACACAGCCACTAGTACACCAGTCAGGTGTATTTATTTGTAATTTGTAAAGAGAAAAAAAAAAGTTGTTTGACTGCTGTTTGGTCTTTTCTAGATGGGAGGGTACCCAGGCCCTCACGCCATGCCCCCCATGCCCAGTGGGTTGTATCCTCCACAGGCCTCAGGCATGGGGCTCGACCTCCACGACGGCTGGAATCATCACAGAGCTGCTCAGGACCATGCCATGTGGAACCCCAACATGGAGGTATGAGAGAAGAGAACGTTACACTTGATAATCAGCCACAAACAGTAGTAGACAATGCATTGAAGACAATAAAACATACTCACAGCTTTACAGGAGGACTTTTTAGAAGTGAAACAAAGCCCAGTCTTTCTAGCTGCAGCCCTCACTAGATCCAAGTTAACTAATGTACTTCATTTAAAAATCACCCTTATAAAGCACGAAACGAGCAGCTCCGGGACCTGAAAACGGTCGTGTGCTCTGTTCGTGGTCACAGTGTGAACCTCGGAAACATAAACAGCGCTAAATCAAATGTTCCTTGATGCCTGTGATTACAAAATACCAAGTAGGCTGCTCATTTTGCTATCAGTATTGACGAGTACCAAAAAAACATCCCTGCCTTCTAGTGTCATACTTAATTCTACAGTTCTACATTTCTATATATTCAGTGAATATACTATTATGTTATGTGAATAGTAACACAGTTATGTAAAGGAATCGGTTAGTCAATGAAAGCACTCTGTGTGTGCGTGTGTGTGTATCAGGACGGTGGTGTGCTGAGGGCCGGCATGGGTCAGCTTCTCCCTCCTCACCTGATGGAGGAGCAGCTGATGTTGCAGCAGCATCAGATGGAGGAGGACCAGCGTTGGCTAGAGCAAGAGGAGCGTTTAATGGTATTCATCTCTTCTCATTTCATTTTGTCTAGCCACGTCTCACTCGCCTCGTCTTCCAGCTGGTTGTCACGCCCTCTACCTCTTGTCTACCGTTCTACTTTTTAATTTCCTCTTACCTCCTGTCTGCTTTCAGCTATTTCCTATATGTTGAGCCACTGAATGATTTCCTCTCCGTCTCCTTGCACCTTTCTTTTTTTTTTCTTTTATAGCCGTTTCTCTTTTGCACTCCTTTCTCTCATCTGCTCTCTTATCCTCCATCCCAACTCTAAATATGTGCAAGAGCTCCCTCTGTCAGCTAAACCGATGTCTCTTCGGTTGTCTCTCGTCGTACAAGTGAACTAAGGGTGAGAGTTGTGTTTAACGTTGCAGTACACACTAGTTTCTAGCCAAAATGTCTGTGTCACTTGTTTAGACATGGGCAAAGAGTAGTGTTTATTCTTTTCCAGTTTGGTCAAGTCCAATTGGAAAATAAAACTATTTGCCAACCATTGCTATTCATGATGAGCGTACGCATGCAGTTGGTATGTTCGACATTTAAGTAAAATACCTCACAGAGAGAACACGGGCCAAGCGTGTGTGTGTGCGTGGGGGGGACGGGGGACGACAAGAGAGTGAGCAGGACATGGGGCTCTGGCATGGTGCCAGAGTTATTTTATGTGACTGTCATTATCTTCAGCCAGTCTCGTAGAACGCCTCATTCTGTTTCCTGTGGCAAGCTAAAAACAGCTCAGCGCACTGAAATATCCTGGCAAATGTCTTCCACAAGCACACTGTACTGCAAAAACGCATTAAATCCTCTTGCTGGTTCACGATAGTTCATAAATATTTGGTTACAATTATACGCTCGTTATTCGGTTAAGATAATGGTTGAGTTTGGATGTCAGTTGGAGACGGTGTGTACGGTACAGGTGCAGCATTCGGGAATTCCTGAGTAATGAGGGGGTTGTGTTAGCGACGAGGCGTGAAGCAGCTAAACTCACCCTGACCCGCCACTGATGAAAGTTAAATTGCTGAGGCTAGCAGGGAATTTTCCCCCAATCCTTTGGCTTTACCCTGCTTCTCTGTATTGCAAGGAAAAATGGCTGGCACACGCAAGGGGAAGAATCAAGACGAGAGAAGGGAGTGAGAAGGCAAAGAAAGCAGTGTAGAAAGACCCAGAAAGAGAAAGTGTAGCAAGGTCGAGACGAAGAGGTCGTAACAAGGGAAAGGTAAGCGGAGGAGAGGAGGTGGAGGAGGGAGGAGAGAACGGGAAGACTTGGCATGGCTAAGTTGAGGCTCGTTCAGTGGGAGTGACTCGATGTGGGTGCATGCATGCCTCACCACAGGAGCTTCCTCTCAGCACATGCCTCTTCTCTGTGAATGGAGTCAAACGCTGCTCTGCTCCCAAGACTTGAAACGCAGAAAGGAATACGAAGGAAGGGTCCATAGGATGCAGGTCTTCAAGTCCTGGTTTGGGAAACTGGTATGGCGCTATGCAGGGATGGGTTTCGAAATATTCTGGACAGCAGATTGTGCTATAATAGGGTCATTGTCATTGGATGTGACTGTTCACTTTTGTGTGTGCTCTGCTAATTCAAAATGGAGTTTTAAATATAGAACATATGCTGAAAGTTTACTGAAACTATTAAGAGGTTAAATAACAGATGCATATTACATGTAAATCATGATGTGGTTTGTTTCAGTATTGCAGTCTTTCTTGAGGTCACGCTAAACATAACCATGAAAATACTGAAAACGAATGTAGTATTATTTTCTGAAGTTGTGTACTTATGTACTTATGTCTGTCAATGTGCTTCTTTTTTCTCTTTCCCTGTCCCTGTTTTTCTGTCTCAGAAACCAGACTCGAGGAATTCCAGAGGCAGTATAGACCGAGAGGACTGCAGTCTCCCGGGACCAGTGAGTTTCTGTTTTTATGTTTGTTTCCCAGGATGACTTGGTGCAGACAATGGGAATTTCTTCTTCTTCTTTTTTTAAATAATAAACTAGTTGCTGTATAATAGTCACATGCATATACATGCACACGCACACACACACACACATTCAAGTTCAAGTCATCATGAGTAACCATTTGTAGTCTAATAGTGACGCCTTAAAAGAAAAGTTGACATTTTCACCAATTATGCCTTCTTCTTAACAGTAAATAAATCATCTTTTTACATTTATTGCAACACCTCAGTTATGAATGTTACTGCTAATGTCAGTACATGAAATGTTCAAACTAGTCAGACCTTACTCATAGTGTGTGTGTTTGTGTGTGTGTGCGTGCGTATTCTTGGACATACTCCCTGTAGAATTGCCCTTGGCTTTATACTAAACATTAAAAGAAACATTATATCGGGTGTTTTGATTCTTCTCTCACTGTTCAAAAATGTTACTAGATTATACTGTTTCCAAGCAGCCAAAGGACAATACATATAAATGAAATTGAATCATAGTGTATTACATGTCCCATCCTGGATTATTGGTTCTTCTATCCGAGCTCAAAAGCTTGTGTCGTTCCTGTCTTTTTCTGTGATTAGGAAGATGCACACTGTTGAATAATGTTATCTTACTGTCGTCTGGGCTACAAAGCTTTTTATCATGCTTTTTTTATTTGTTTGTTTGTTTAAAAGAAGAAAACGGTAGTATGAGATTTCCATTCCCGTTGCACAAAATGTTAGTCATGATGATCTCAGAGACCGGTGTAAAGCTAATCAGATCATTTGGTTGCTAAATGGGATGTTGTCTGGATAAGGCCTCTGTTCTATAAGATCTGCATTTCACCGTGTTCTTCATAAACATGGGCCATATGGGACATGTGATAATTATGTGCTTAATAAGTCAGGCTGTTAACAGTTGACTCATTAGTCAGGAAGTGTGAAACGGAATGATGTGATAGAAATTAAGTTAAAAAGGCAAAACAACAGCATGGGAAAAGTGCTTGAGCCATACTTTTGGTCCAAGACTTGGCTTACATCACTTGCTATTATTGTAAATAGATATTATGACTTCAGTTAACATTTTGACATGCAGCTGTCAGATGCAGTGTTTCTCAAACCAGTCCTGAGAACCCTAATAAGATCCACATTTGTACTCTATCTGTGTGTCGTGTGAGTTGGAATAGACCACAAATGAGGACTGTACATTGGACTGTACATTGTTTAAATGAGAAACTATAACCCTAAGGTTATAGTTCTAAATACACTCACCACCCTGGAGATGTGATGTTACAGTAAATATACACTACTGGTCAAAAGTTTGGAGACACTCGATTGAAATGTTTCTCATGAATTTACAAAGCTTTTGATCTGAAGGTGTATGATTAAATGTTTGAAATCGGTGTTATAGACAACAATATAATTGTGCCAACACGTTCATTACTTTCATTAGAAAACGAACATTTTATTTACAAAAAAGATATTTTTTAAATGGATGACTTGGAGCGAAATATTCCAAAAATGATAGTCTTTATTAATCACATATACATATGCACAGTGAAATTCTTTTCTTCGCATAATCCAGCATGTCAGGAAGTTGGGGTCAGAGCGCAGGGTCAGCCATGATACAGCACCCCTGAGAGGGTTAAGGGCCTTGTTCAAGTGCCCAACGGCAGCAGCTTGGCTGGGGCTTGAACCCCTTACCTTCCGATCAGCAACACAGAGCCTCAACCACCAAGCCACCACTGCCCCAGTGCAGCCAATAAGTGTCCAGTATCGGTGGGACCTCCTTAAAATACTGTTTAAAAAGCATCTCAGGGGGACTCCTCAAGAAATAGGTTGAGAAAATCTCAAGAATACATTTCTGGAAATTCTAGACAAAAAGGACGATGAAGATGCTAAAATATAAATTTATTTTGATTTATAATTCCCATAGTTCCATTTGTGTTATTATTATAAATTCCCATAGTTCCATATGTGTTATTATTCTAAAGTGTGTCTGAACGTTTGACCGGTAGTGTATATGTACCCTGACTGGCGACTTTTTAGGTTCACATCAAACATCAGTTTTAGAGGAAAAATTGTGATCTGAGTGACATGTCATGGTTGTTCGTGTTTCAGAAATTTGATCTGCTGGGATTTTAACACAGAGCAGTCACTAGGGTTTACTCAGAATGGTGCGCAAAAACAAAAACAAACAAAAAAAACATCAAGTGACTGACAGTTTTGCAGGTGGAAATGACACAGTGGGTTTACTGAAACTGAAACAGCTGAAGCTTGGGAACCTGACCATGCAGTGTTTTTCCCATGTTCAGCTGGCCAGTTTGGGTGAGACTGTGCCCCCACTGTAGCCTCAGGGGCCTGTTCTTGGCTGAAAGAAGTGGAACACAATGTGGTTCTTCTGTTGTTGTAGCTTGTCCACCTCTAGGTTTGATAATGTTGTGTGCTCTGAGATGCTTTTCTGCTCACCGTGTGGTCGTAAAGTGTGGTTAGATGAGTTCACATAGCCTTCCTGTTCGCTCAAACCAGTATCACCATTCTCTTCTGACTTTTCTCATCAACAAGGTGCTTCTGCTTATAGAACTGTTGCTCAATTTATAAAATTTTTTAAAAACAAACAAAAAAAGCAACAAAAAAACATCCACAATCTGCCAGCACTGTCCCCTTTTAAATTCCTGCTTATTTATTAAGGCCACAGAATTCCGGCTTGTTAGTGATATTCACAGTGAGGGGGAAAACAAGAGCAGGAGAAAAGACATGCATGTAGAGCACCACAAACAAATCGAATCTCCTTTAACTATGTTCACATCCTTATGTAGATCATTCTCTAGGGCAGGCAGGGGTGTGTTTGTGTGTGTGGGCGTGCGTGCGTGCGTGCGTGTGTGTGTGTGTGTACGTGTGTGTACTTGTGTGTGTGTGTGTGTGTGTGTGTGTGTACGTGTGTGTGTGTGTGTATGTGTGTGTGTGCATGCATGCCAGATATCTTGGTAACTTCACACCCGAACCACAACACAGATGGCAATAGAGATGCTACACTTCTTTATGTCTCTGACTGATGGTGTTTTTCTTTCTTTGTGCAGACAGGAAACCAGCACATCTACCAGCCAGTGGGGAAAGCAGGTAAATCTCCAGCTCCATATGCCTCATCCTACCACCCTTCCACACACCACTGAAGCTCATTTCCACTGAGAGCTTCTAGAGAAAACAGTGTTTGTGGTATTATTATTATTATTATTATTATTATTATTTTCTTTGAGTGCAATTGTTTCCACTTGCTTAGAAGCTTTCAGTCCTAAAAAAAAACACACACTAGCATGTTCTTAAAGAGGCATCTTACCAGGGCTATAAATATTGGCGGTGGTTTTGGTACTTTGTGCTTAGTCTCTCTCGTAATATGATGGCGTTTCTTTCAGATCATGCTGTTCCTCCTAAGAAGCCTCCTCGGCCTGGAGCCCCGGGTCATGCAGGCAGCACGGCCTGCCTTAACACTGTAGACAGCTACAACGACGGAATCAAGGTGCAGACACCCTCACGACACACACACACACACACACACACACACAAACACGGTCCAGCCAAATCAGTCTGTCGCTCAGTGTCATGCAGAATAGTTGTTTTTGTTCAGGGAGTGACTGCTGTGTCTAGGCTCCATAAAAGCTTGTATGTTTGCTAGGCTTTGTTGCTGCTCACCACTGCAATTATGGCATGCACATAAAGTTATCCACTGCTTCTACTTTTAAAAACACAGTCATTTATATACAGTTAAAAACACAATTCATTGAAATAGTCTCACTTTTAAAAATTCCCTCAAAACCCCCCCCCCCCACACACACACGTGTTTATTCAACGTGAGTAACCGCTTTATCCTGGTCAAGGTTGCAGGGGGTCAGGAGGTGGGAATTGGAAGGACTAGGGGCAGTTTAGCATAACTACCATCATATTTTTGGGAGGTGGGAAGAAACCAGAAGATAACCCAAAGGTTCTTGCTCTTTATATTATAATAACTTTATATTATAGTAACTTTATAATGTATTATACCGCATTAGCATTATAACTAGCTATATTTCAATAGCTTTCAATAATTAAAAGGGGATCCTTTTGGCTTCTGCAAACAAAGCATTCAGTATAAAGCGTGCATATACATGTGGATTACCTGTTGGAGCAGTTAATTTGAAGGTGAATTTAGAGTCAGGTGTTTTCGATCAATGAGATGACAATCAGGTGTGAGTGAGTGTCCTGTTTTATTTAAAGGACAGGGATCTATCAAAGTCTGATCTTCAGGACACATGTTCGTGGATGTGTATCATGGCACAATCAAGGGAGATTTCTGAGGACCTCAGAAAAAGATTTGTTGAGGCTCATCAGGTTGGAAAATGTTACACAACCATCTCTGAAGTGTTTGGACTCCACCAATCCATGTTCAGATAAATTGTGTACAAATGGAGGAAATTCAAGACCATTGTTTCCCTCCCTAGGAGTGATCAACCAACAAAGATCACTCCAAGAGCAAGAAGTGTAATAGTCTGTGACGTCACAAAGGGACTCAGGGTAACTTCTAAACAACTAAAGACCTTGCTCACGTTGACTAATGTTAATCAGGAGAACACTAAGCAACAATGGTGTGCATGGCAGGGCTGCAAGGAGAAGGTCAGTGCAGTCCAAAAAGAACATCGCTGCCCATCTGCAGTTTGATAAATATCACGTGGACATGCCAGAAGGCTATTGGAAAAACCACAATAGAACTTTTTGGTTTAAATGAGAAGCGTTATGTTTGGAGAAATTAAAACACTGCATTCCAGCATAAAAACCTTATCCCATCTGTGAAACATGGTGGTGGTAGTATCATGGTTTGGGCCTGTTTTGCTGCATCTGTGCCAGAACAGATTATCATCATTGAAGGAATAATGAATTCTGAATTATACCAGCAGGACATCTGCCCATGACCTGAATCTCAAGAGAAAGTGGGACATCAGCAAGACAATTACCCTAAGCACACAAGTCGTTCTACCAAAGAACGATTAAAGAAGAATAATGTTTTGTAATGGCCAAGTCAAAGTCCCGATCTTAATCCAAAAGAAATATTGTCGAAAGGCCCAAAGCGAGCAGTTTATGTGAGGAAACCGCCCAACATCCCAGAGTTGAAGCTGTTCTGTACTGAGGAATGGGATAAAATTCCTCCAAACAGATGTGCAGGACTGATCAACACTTACCGAAACATTTAGTTGCATTTATCAGATTCTGAACGCAATGGTTCATATACTTTTGCCACTCACAGATATGTAATATTGGATTATTTTCCTTAATAAATAAATGACCAAGTATAATATTTTTGTCTCATCCGTTTAATTGGGTTCTCTGTCTACTTTTAGGACTGTCTGATTATGTTTTGGGTCATATTTATGAAGATAAATAGACAATTCTGAAGGGTTCACAAACTTTTCACCTGTGAATTTGCCAATTAGGACACAGGGTAAGCCTCCAGATGAACTGTAGCTGGTTCTGCAAGATACTCAGTAAAAATGAACAGCTAATTTCCTTATAAAAACTGCACAAAATGTACCTCAGATTACCCCTTTCTTATATATTTTAAATGAATTGAATTTTTATTTATATACATACTTTTCATTTATTAATGTTTACTGCTTTTAATAATATTTTTTATTGTGTAGAAACATTTAATTGCATTATTTTTGAAGACATCTTTGCTCTAAAACATTAAGACTATTACACGGTACTGTATATAGAGATGTTTAGAAGCAACAGCATTATGGACAGTGTGGAAAAGTTCAACAATACTTAGTTTTCCCAGAACTCAACTGGATTCACTGACAGTTAAAGTGTTTGATATATTTAATGGCCCCTCTCTTTTTCTTTCTCTCTCTTGCCGTATCTATCTCTCCCATCAGCATATGAGGATATGATGTATGTGTATGTATCACATGTATATTAATCTCTGTGTTTCTCTCTCTCTCTGTCTCTCTCTGTCTCTCTCTCTCTCTCTCGGTCTCTCTCTCTCTGCCCCCTGCACTCATTCTGTGCCTCACTGTTTTGCACCTCTAGCCCTGGAGGGTAAGAACACTGAGTGGAGACTCTCTCTCACTCTCTCTCTCTCTCTCTTTCTCTCTCTCTCGCTGTCTCTCTCTCTCTCTTTCTCTCTCTCTCACACACACTCTCTCTTTCACTCTCTCGTTGTCTCTCTCACTCTCTCTCTATTTCGCTCGCTGTTTCTTTCTCTCTCACTGTTTCTCTCTCTCTCTCTCTCTCTCTGCACATGTCTCTGTCAACTTTCAGGATATAAGCACACAATTATTTGAGATAATTTTAAAAATACATTTTAACCCAAAATATCAAAGAAACCACAATGGATAATTTCTAAAGTTGACAGAGGGCGCATGTGTTTGTAGTACAGAATGTGCATTCTGGTGATAGTGGGTTAATTCTCTGGCTGGTCTGAGTGTTTCAGTTGCTTCTTAGAACTTATTAATAATCATGGTGGAGTTTTATGGGTGCCATATAATTTAATCAAACAATTGTAATCCTTCACGAACGTGTTTCGAACCTGCCTGATGTGTAGCTGCTACAAGACTCGTTTAGGAACACGCCAGAGATTTACAAGCTTGTTTGAGCAGGAGGCGAGATTTGGGCTGGTATTAATAAAACATTTTTCACACACACACACGCACACAGTTTATGACACTTCACCAGGTGTTCGACAAGGGAGTGTTCTTTTGTGTTAATAAGGGTTATGAAAAACTTTTTTCTTGGGTGTAAAAACTGTAACTGATTTACCTCATGTTATGAACGAGATGCTCTTGCATTTACAATACCAGCCCAGATATCATTTCCTAGCACTCAGGCCTTATGGGATATTAGGGTGTATATATAAGGCGGATTTACGCTGTATAAATTTGGGGGGGATGGCACATTGTACAAGATTCTTTGTTCCTGAATTGAGATCGAAGGATTTAAAACGCATATAGCGAGTGCTCACTCAACGGCCGATCGAGTGCCATTGCGACCAAAGCAGCAGATGAGAGATTTCTTGGAAGTGTCAAAAACATTTGGATTAAAAATCAATATTGTGTGAGCGCTGCTACAACACCCTTTGAACACTTTCCTCTAGGAGGACGATTTAGGATTACCTGCAACCTATGTAGCAGCTACAAATACGGTAGTGGTAAACGAAACATTTCTGGAATGAAGAATATCCTTCTTACTGCAGTCTCGGTTCGAAGAATGTTTCTGTTCATGCATGTGACCGGATCGCTCTGATTGATGGCATAAGCAGAACACAGTCGTTTGCTTTAAACACAGATCTATCATCAGAGGATGTTCCTTGTACAATGTGACTTAGAGAACATGTTCTTGCACTGTGTGTTTATAGAATTCACCGCAAATCATCATACAGTGTGTCAAGTAATAATCTTAAAAGACAGCTGGAGTAGCACAGCGTAAAACCGGCTTTAATCGTCCTTTCCCATTAGATCTCGTACAGTGCTAATCTTAATGTCAGTGGTAATTAAACATCTTAACTTTACTAAAGTAGTGAGCTGCAAAACACTGCCACCTGTCAGTGAAAAGCTGAAATTACAGTGTATTACTTGTGCTTAAACTACTGTATTTACAGATAACACCGAATCAAATGATTGCCATAGGTAATAATGTTGTTTAGGCTGTATTTGTCTGTTGTGTCCTATAATAGCTGTCCTTTGTCTTCAATCAGATCCAACCTCAGGAGATTAGCCCTCCTCCTACAGCTAATCTGGACCGTTCAAATGACAAAGTCTATGAGAATGTGACGGCGCTGGTGAAGGCCGTGATCGAGATGTCGAGTAAAATTCAGCCTGCTCCTCCAGAGGAATATGTGCCGATGGTGAAGGTATGATGTGTGTGAAGTAACACTCGGTCCGTCACCAGAGCATGCGAGCGGAGCGCAGTGCCGTCCTCTCAACCCAGGATGCACTTTGTGATATGTGTATTGAGAAACTGTGAAATAAGCATTAAAAATGAATCAAATGTAATAAAAGGCACCGCCTGTAACAGAATGTCACCCTCAAATATTTTGATTATTATCTCTACTACTGTAATTACTGACGCATTTATTCAGGCAAATAGAAATCAGTACGCTAAACAGAAATTTCACATCAGAACGGGACATCTCTCTCTCTCCTCGATCTCCCTCTCTCTCTTTCTCTCTCTCTATTTATCCTCGCTCTCTCTCTCTTTCTCTCTAACTCTCCCTCTCTCTCCTCACTCTCCCTCTCTCTCTTTCTCTCTCTCTCTCTTTCTCCTCGCTCTCTCTCTCTTTCTCTCTAACTCTCCCCCTCTCTCTTTCTCTCTCTCTTTATCTGTCTTTCTCTCTCTCCCTCTCTTTTTTTCTCTCTCCCTCTTTTTCTGTCTTTCTCTCTCTCTCTCTCTCTCTCTCTCTCTCTCTCTCCCTCTTTTTATCTGTATTTCTCTTTGGGCGGTCACTTGGGTCGAGTGCGATTAAGCGGAGCGCACACGCATAGAGCGGAATATTGAGCAGAGTGCCACACTGCTCCGCTCACATGCTCTGGCCGTACAGGGTTTTTTTTGTAATTGTTTGATTTTGGCGGAAAACTACTTGAATCTGCGAAATTTCAACTGTGAAATTGTTTTGCACGGTCTTTCACAGTGATGTTTGTAGGTAAATGAGACCTTTTAGCCTGACTCGTGTTCAACGTACGTGAGTTCGAATAATGCTTTGGTTGAATGCTCATTGTGGCGACGTCACATGTCACGTCTTGGCCCAAATCTGCCAGTAATCTGTGGTAATTTTGAAAAATCACAGGTGCCACTGAATATTGCAGAGTTTTCATTTTGCTATTGCAAAATCCTAGAGGAGGTGAGCATTGCATTTAAAAAAAAATAATAATATATATATATTATATATATATATATATATATATGTATATGTATATTATATATATATATATATATAAAATCGATTATGAGCGGTTGATCAACACCGGAGATCCCAAAAACCATACAATATGTCCGAATATTTAAAGTATCAACACTTAAGTGTGACAAACATGCAAAGAACAGGAAATGAGGAAGGGCAACACTTTACACCACTGTATGTATCTATCTATATATATGTATCTATCTATATACATATATACATATATATAAAACATCTATATTTACGGCAAAAAAGGTCTTCAGTATTTTTTTCAATTGTTGCTTATATTACTTTTTACTATATTTTAAGTTCAATTTTAAGTTTAACGGCACTTTAGCCCATTTTTCACTTCAATCCCTTTTTTATTTATTGTTGCAGGCATTTAATTTCTTAATTGCATTTATATTGACATTTATTTATTTAGCAGACGCTTTTAAAAGTGACTTACAAATGAGGAAATACAAGCAAAGCGATATATCAAGCAGAGAACAATACAAGTAGTGCTACTATACAAGATTTATTATTGAGTTCTACAAAAGGAAAGTGCACAGAGTAGAGGTGTAAGCCAGAGTAAGGTGTTTTTATTTATTTTTTTTATTATTATTATAATTTTAATAGGGGTTAGTTAGGTGTTCACGGAAGAGTTGGGTCTTTAGCTGTTTATTGAAGGTAGTGACAGATTCTGCGGTCCAGATTGAGGTTGGAAGTTCATTCCAACGGATCTTGAAAGGGATCTTGAGCCACGCTGAGTAGGCACTATTAAGCATCGGTCATTAATCAATCACAGATTGCGTGAGGGAACGTAAGCCTTCAGGAGAGTGTTGAGGATGTTGCTGTTCCAGACAAGGTCTTGTACATGACCATCAAGGCCTTGAATTTGATACGGGCGGCTACAGGAAGCTAGTGGAGGGAGATGAAGAGGGGTGTGACGTGGGTTCTCTCGGGCTGGGTGAAGACGAGCCCAGAGAATTGATTTCCAGGGTATTAGTTTCTCTAATAGTACAGAGAATGAAAAAGTCCTGATGTGAAAGAGGTGACTCAGTTTTTCTTTTCCTTCTGGAATCTGTGAATGGAAGTGTTGAAATGTCAGGGGGAATTATGAACAATTATGATTAAATTGACAAAATTACTCAAAATTCACTTTTGTACATAATTGTTTTGTGGTTCATGCAATACTTCATGACCTTGCATGAAACTGATCGTGCTGAACTGTTTTTCAGGATGTAGGTTTAGCGCTGAGGAATCTCCTGGCCACAGTGGATGAGACGATTCCCTTGCTGCCGGCTCACACACACCGAGAGGTACAGCACATCGATTTGTAGTTTGCTTACACAGACACAATATGGCTCTGACTCACACAGGACGTATGTGTGTATGTATTTTATAATGATGTCATAGTACAGCTTATAATCTAGCACAAACAGTATCATCTGAGTAAATGCCGGTTTTACGCCTTTAGGTCGAGATGGCTCAGAAGCTGCTGAACTCTGACCTAGCTGAGCTGATCAATAAGATGAAGCTTGCGCAACAGTACGTGATGACGAGCCTGCAGCAAGACTACAAGAAGCAGATGTTGACGGCTGCCCATGCGCTCGCCGTTGATGCCAAGAACCTGCTGGATGTCATCGACCAGGCCAGGCTGAAGATGTTGGGCCAGGCAAGGCCACACTAGAGACATTTGAGCCTCACTACTCACCAGCACAGAACTACTAAACTAGCACACAGACAGGATGCTCCTAACACTCCACGTTCTCACTCCAGCCTGTCTGCCAGGAGCACAGCAGGGTTTTTTTTTTTTATATATATATATAATATATATAAAAAGGAGTGGTGCTTCTAATCAGGAGCTTTCATAGTGGGATCTGGATTGGGACTGCTGTATTATACTAACATACTAGGAGTAGATCTGGATTAACGACGAGCCACTGGAACTTAAACGCCGTGTCGTCGTATCGGTTTCTGGAAAACAGAAGACGTCCTCACACTGTATTTACCAGTTCTGTATCTCATCGGTGAGCCTCTGCTCCACAGCTACACTTAACAAAATGGAGAACCAGCTCGACAGGGCCTCTGTGAACATGCACCAGTGTTTGATAAACTGTAAAGATCTAATCCAGTGTGTTTTGTATGGATGTGGAGCAAAGGCCTCGTGTGCCTCTCCACAACTCTGAAGGAGAGGGTTGTATATTTTGGCCATGTGCCATCTAGGATTTAAATAAAGTTATGTCTGAAACAAAAGTAACAATAGAGTGAATGCCTCTGCTTAATCTTATGGGTATAAAACGTCTTTGCTGAAACTTTTTTCCACCCCATGAAAGGCCCCGCTGTCAGTCAGAGTGACTCAGAGACATCGAGCACCATTCACTAATGGGGGGGAAAAAAAATTTCTCATAACAGAACACGTAACACAAAACACAATTTGTCATATAATTCTCCCAGAGAATTGTTAGAGATGTTGATCTTTTTTACAAAATGATCTCTGCATCTGAATAAATACAGCCTTACAGCATCATAAATACTGATAGAGGTCTGGTGTTTAGGTCATTTTATGGATTAGGTTACTACTCGGTAACACTGCTGGTCTTTTTTTTCTCTCTCTCTCTGCTGTTGCATCATTAATGTGGAGTCAATCAAAGATCTTACATTTTTACAAGGCTTATGGGTATCTGTATACCTATAACTATCAATGTTGCAGATGTTATGCAAAAGAAGATTCTGTGTTTGACATATTTCACAGCTGGATTCTTCATTCATTCATCTTCACTAACCACTTTATCCTGGTCAGGGGTCTTGGTGGACCCAGAGCTTGCATTGGACCTCTGTGGTTGTGGGATTGAATTGAATTCAATTTCATTTGTATAGCACGTTTAACAATAGTCTCAAACCAGCTTTACAGAAACATATAAACACTGGAAACAGATTTTAAGTGTGTGAATCAATCCCTATTGAGCAAGCCGGTGACAAGTAAGCACGCCCTAAGATGATATGAGGAAGAAACCTTGCGAGGAACCAGACTCAGAATGGAACCCGTCCTCATCTGGGTAACAAACGAATCCCGCCTCCGCCCTGTTTATGCGTTGTATGCGTTTTCACCCCGGTTTCCTCCAGGCTCTCTAGTTTCCTCCCCCTCCTTCCTCCAAAGACATGCGTTATTAGGCTGATTGGCATTTCCAAATTGTCCAGTGTGTGTGAATGCGATTGTACCCTGTGATACGTTCGCACCCTGTCGCCTTGTGCCCTGACTTCCCTGTGGGACAGACTCCAGACTTCTCTGCCTCCCTGTGCAGGATCAGCACTATGGAAAATGGATAGATGGGTACATCCCTGTCTGTAGAATACCACCAAAAAAGTCAATAACACCTGCTTGCGTTTCACTAGAGGGCGCCATGTAGCACCTTTTCACATTTAATGAGTGGACAAAAATAAAACTAAACAAAACAAAAAAATCATATCGAAAAAAAAAGCATTCACTTTTTATATATATATATATATATATATATATATATATATATATATATATATATATATATATATATATTTTATCATCGGAAAGGAACAGTGGTTACCAAGGTTACAAGACAAAGTGTGTTTGTTGGTTGTTCACGTTGTGTGAACCGGATTGTAACTCATTTCCCACTTTGTCCCGGGGTTTTTATTTATGAAACATTATAAAACACGAGCTCTGTAGCTCTGTTTAAGTTTGGAGAGGAGAAGTTTGCTGGCTCGGTGGCGCTGAAGGCGCGGCTGTTTGTGTGCGTGTGTTTGTTGGAGGGGGGAGGACTTTTACTGTGAAGCGCTGTGGGCAGTGCGCATGGCTGTGGCTCATGGCGCGGTGCCCGCTGTTTCTCTCCGGCGCTGTGCGGAGCGGCTGCACTCAAATCAGGTCATCAGCAGCGGATCAACACGAGCCACCGGCGCGCGCGCGCACACACACACACCTCTCTCCACATCTCTTTCCGCGCACGCACCGATGCGACGTGTCCTGATAAAGCGGTAAGTGAGCGCCACTTGTGTGTGTGTGTGTGTGTGTGTGTGTGTGAGAGAGAGAGAGAGAGAGAGATAGAGAGAGAGAGAGAGAGATAGCGCGCGCACACACACACACACACACACACACACATCAGTGTTCAGCTGATCCGGAGGCGGTGTAAACACACGAGGCTGGAAAGTTCGACTGTCTGCGTCTCGAACCGTTAGACGGCCGGAATGCTACGCGCTGTCGATGTTCAGCCTGGAGTCTAGACACCGTCCAGCTGTCTGTCTGTCTGTCTGTCTGTCTGCACGCGTAGCTAGCTTGCTACGACCTGAGTTCTCTCAGTCCCGCTTGTCGAGGCAGTCTTTGAACGTGAGCTAGCTGTTTCCTGTCTCACTACGCGGCAGGAGAAAGCTGAACTAGCCGGCCAATCTCAACTTTACCCATCTTCAACAGTCTGGACGGACAGCCAGCGCGCGGGGGGGTTCTCTTCTCTTCTCTTCTCTTCTCTTCAGTCCCCCTCCCCTCTGTCCAGGTGTCCTGGTTACACCGCTAGCACCCGGTCACAATGTTTCCCCTCTCTTTCATGATTAGAATCCGACTCGCTCGCTGTTCTGTAGGAGGAAGTTGAGGGAGCTGCAGTAGCTAAGCTGTAGCTGTTTGTCTTCTGATGCAGTTGGATGGCTACAACATGATCAAACTTGCCTAGGAGACCGAGTGAGGGCTCTACGTGATGATTCCTGGTCTGCTGGGTGACCTGCCAGCATCTGATCGTAGTTTGAACTTGAACTTGAACATCTCTCCAGACTGTGTGTGTGTGTGTGTGTGTGTGTGTGTGTGTGTGTGTGTGTGTGTGTGTGGGGAGTAAAGTGGAACTGTAGCTGGACCGCTTTGGTGTTAGAGAGCAGTGTGAAGTCTCACTGGCGGTTACAAGTAGCTATTAGTGCCGGTTATATTCGAGACGACTGAGGAGTGTGTGTGTGTGTGTGTGTGCGCTTCCCCGATACTGTTTTGTGTTCTCACTGCACCCACACACTTGAACAAACTCCTCAGCTAATTCCTAATCCCTCAGAGAGTTCAAACGGCGCTTAAACATGCATTACAGGGCCACTGGAGGAGCAGGAAACACTGCCCCGGGCTAGAGCAGTGAATGAGCAGCTCAGTAAGGTGTGTTAATGCTAGGAAAATGGGGAAACTGCAGTGCAGTGCAGTGCTTCGACCACACACACACACACACACACACACACACACACACACACACACTGTAGACAAATGCACCTTTACCCAGACAAGCTTAATAGGTAATAAGGCACTAGGGTTCTTCTCACATGTCTGCGGCATTGATGTTTGTTTAGAGGTTGGTGGCTTGGCGCTTCTTCTAATCCAGTATGAATGGTGTTGGAGATTAGCACGCTACACAGGTTAACAGATTTTTCGATTATTATTTGAATGTTGAATTCTCAACTGAAAGTGCTTCCGAGTTTAGAGCACACAGCCCTTCTGTCTGGCTCTTGGCTCATGCTGCCACATAATGTCTGAAGCCTTCAACTGTCCTCTCATTACTGCAGTTAGTCTCTCTTTCTGACTGCACTGCATATCTGAGACTCAGTGTGAGTCTCGTGTGTGTGTGTGTGTGTGTGTGTGGAGTGGTGTGGAAGTCTGCCAGCTCCCTCTCTCCAAACTTGGACCGAGTGCATTGCCTGGGGCTGTCGTGACCAGAGTTCTCCATGGCTGCAGACACACTCGCTGTGCCCTTTCCTGTGCACTGCAGGCACTGGCCTACTTGCGCTGCACAGACATGGACATGTCGGCTACTGCCAGACAGAACGGAACAGTGCTCTCCTTTTACAAGCTGCCGCTTTGGCCTGAGGTGCATGTACTACACCACCTGCTGTCTGCTTATATCAGCTCTGAAGTTTACCTACAGTCTGAATAGTTTGAATGGTTCGGATGCTTTGTTTAATTTGCATGTCGAGACAGCTTGTCGGAGGAGTCGTTATGAAATAGCACCTAAAGGAAGCCTTCGGAGAGGATTTTGAAACACGGTTTATTCAGGCTGCACGTTTCCGAAGGGAAGGAGTCTGCTTTAGTCCTCTGTATGTCTTTTTTTTGGCGTTAAATTGTGTAGACAGGATCTCGAGCTTAGTATAGCGCTGTGCTCAATATAGGGGAAGGAGTTTCCTCCTTTGGAGTAATTGTTTGATTGCTGATGTTTGTTTAGGTGTCTGGATGCCTAGCATCTGGTTTTACCAGTAGAACGGAAGCTTTGTCGTAGCCTCGTTTGAACATCATAGCTACTATGTTTGAGTTTACGGCTGACTCAAAAACATCGACAGAGATGCACCAAGAGACATAGCTTTAAACTTTAACTTAAATCTGACACCCTTTAGTAAGTGCAACATTAACTACTCATTCTGTTCAAAGTGAACATGTTTTGTTGCATTTTCATTTATGAAGATGATCGTATTCTGATTTCTTTATTTTTGTGGCCCAAGATCACCGGACACGGCCAACTTTGCGTAATGCACTGTAACAGCAGATGGCATGAAGCACTTTTTTTTTCTTTTTTCTTGCGTATCACTCAATACCAATGTGCCTGATCTTTTTTTTCCCCCCTTCAAAATTGTTCAGCTTTTAAATTATTATTATTATTATTATTATTATTATTAATAATTAATTAATTAATTAATTATAAAGGAAGCACTACACTTAAAAAGTAATGCGGAAAAAGAATACGTAGTTAAAAAGCATTGCTTAAAACCCCCCAGCGTTTGGATTAAACTCTCATACAAAAATTACATGGCAATATAATAAAGTATAAGTACAATAAAATCAATCCTAACAACAAATAATACAATAATGTCTGTTTACATAAACATTTCCATGTTCAAAAAAAGTCTTTCCAATTCCATTTTTTTCTATTTGTTATAGGATCAGCTTGAATTTGTTCTTTTCCTTTTTCTTTTCTTTTTTTCCCTCCGAAATCAAATCCAGCATTTTTTTTTTTTGGCTGGGATCAGCCCCTCACCGATCCTGGGTATCAGATCACGTAATCGAAAGTAAACGATCGACTACATGTAGGTTGTTTTTCTATCAGGCAGTGTAACAAGCACTTTCATAATAGTGTTAACTGTCTTGTGTCAAACTGAAGCTCGTTGGCAAAGTGCGTCAAAATATTTCAACACAGTAACTGTAACGCTACACTTTGTTCTATCATTCAGTGTATTGAAGTGCAGATTACATTTGTGGCCTTTTTATGTTTCAAGTCACGTCAAGTGGACTTTTGTCGTTCCTATATATAAATTGCCGGTGTACTTCGGAACAACGTGTCCTTTTTCCGGGAACATGGTGTTACAGCACAGAGCCCAAGACTTGTGAGACAAGTGTGAGACAATAAGTATACGGAACAATACGTACACTTTCGGTGCTATGATTCAAGTCACAATTTTATTAGAAAGTACACTCTGGACGTTGTTCAAATGATTAACTCGAGACACAGACATTGCTTGAAGCGCATTTTACACTGAGGAGATTAAACGCGTTCGCCGTCTCCCTGCATCTCGATCATGGATGTGGTGTTTCCTGTTTGTGTTGAATTGTGCTCCTGTTTGCCTGGTGATGGTGGAATAATAGATAATATGCCACGTTTTTGCTCTACAATTTTACGCGTTACAAGTTATTCTGTAGTCCTAGTTTTAAACACTAGGGCCAGCTTTATACCCTGGACTGTGTTGAACTGGTGCGGCGGCCAATGAAGAAAAACACATGATAAGCTGTAATTCCAGCCCTCTTTATAGCAACATAGCAACAATGAAAACAAAACTAAGACAACAACAGCAGGAAAGCAGTAATACTTGTGAATGTTAACACTTGCCCTGTAGTATCGTGTGAACTCTTCTTGAAACCATCGCCTTTTAATGTTGTGGGAATTTGGGCACATTGTCTCCCGAGCTGCTCTGTGGGGTTAAAGGTCAAGAGCAGGCCACCCGATCTTGAATGCTCATCTGTCTGCTGAAATCTTGCTGCTTTTTAGGACACAATGGTGTGAATGCTTAAGTAGTCCAGAGTGACTGGCAAAGCCGGTGTACGTCATTTCCATCTGCAGCGTTCCAGCGCCACTGGGACTTGCTTCTCATGACATTTGAGGCACTATGGAATGCACAGGAAGCTGAATAAGTGTGGTCTTTTTTATCCGCAGTGACCTAAGCTTGGAAATCAGGGCTTTTTAAAGGTGACCTGATTAGGTCTTGTTCCACCTGGACTTCATTAGGCAAAAGTGCACGATGTCTTTTTGTATGACTGGCAAGTTGCAGTGTGTACAAGCTGAGAAAATACAATGATGACTTTTATAAACGGACACAACGTACAACTGCTGCTTATTACATAATATACTTTATTACATAAGATTTTTATTCAGCACAGTGGAATATGCAATAGAGTACATCGCATTGACTCTGCTTGTTGCAGTGTTGACAGTTTCATTTTGCCACCAGATTTGGTGGCATTTTAGACCAAATTAAGTGACTTTATTTTAACTTTTTTTTTTTTTTTTTTAAAGCGGACATTAGTGACTGTCCCGCACCCAATACAGCTCTCCAGCTCACATCACAACAGCTGGTTATGAGTTGGGAGAGCAGGTCTAGTTGACTCACCACGAGTGTAAATTAAAATAAAGCTTGACTGAGTTGTGCTTGCATGAGCTTGTGTTCCTAACGCCCAATCACTCATCACCAGTTTTACCCAAACGGCCAATCACTGTCCACCGTTTTTCCCAACATGCCCAATCACTGACCACCATTGTTTGCCCCACCCACACACTTCTTTTGTTAGTCTTTGTTTTAAACTCTCTTCTTGATTATATTTACACACGTTATTCAGTCTGTGACTTATCTTCGTGCTAATTACCCAACTACGTTTTACCACTGCTTCATTTTCTCAGCAGTATTCATAGAAGTTGTAGTACTTTATGCTAAATACATAAATAGTTTGTTTTTGGTTGCATGACCAGAGACAAATCCTTTCTATGAGAAACGATTTAAAATGGATTATTTTTCCATTTGAATAAAACTATTTCATATTCTTTGTTTAACATGGTTTTTATATGCAAATGATCATGACAATTCGTTGAATAGAATAAATTTTTTTGAGCAGCCGTTAGCTTCTTTCCTTTGAGCAGAGAGAACACTGGGTGGTTGCTGAAAAGAAAGAACTTCCCCAGACAGAGGAGTAGGTGTGTGTTGCCGTGAGGAGATCGTCATGTGCCGCCAGGTTAATCTGCCTTTTTTGTGGCAGCTGACTGATACGAGCATGGCACTGAGCCAAGTGTAACAGTGTAGTGTGATGGCACGTGGAGCGTGGTGTCAGAAATATGATCGATCTGCTGGGGGATGAACAGGCTTGCAAAGGTTAGCCGCACATCACAGTGACTGTCTCTATAAAAGACGCACCATAAAAGACTTCACGGCTGAATGATTCACTGTCGAATGTTTGACTGCAAATTCTCTTTGCATGCTCACACACGCTACCTGTCTGTCCACAGCTGTTGGTTATTTAGTCTGCGGCGGCGGATGGCTGAATAGATAAGCGTGATAGGGTTTATGGCTCAGCTACCTTGTGTGACTTTCTAACAACTGTACAAAAGGAAAGCGCTTTTTAGAGGCGGGAGGGGGGTGGCGATTATATTGAGCCTTATGTTGACGGCTTGATACTTGAGACACAGCCCATAGGGCAGATTAGCTTCCAGTTTTTGCACTTGGCATGAGTGGGAGCTCTGCTGAAATGGCTGCCCACTCCCGACCGGAACACTCGCTGCTGATAGGGAGGAGCTTCCTGTCTCGCAGAGATCCGTCTGCCCGTCTGACATCACGTGCCAAGCCGCCCGTCTCGTCGCCTGAAATGTCATCACACCTTGGGTGCAGAAAATGTCAGGGGGAACCTGTGAGAGACCTCCTGGTACTACTCGCTTCTTTATTACTGGACTTGAACCCACACCCAGATGCTGACCTTGCCAATTTAAAAAAAAAAATTGGTTGGAATCATTGTATTGAAACCTTCCATAATACTAAAGAACAAAAATAAAGCTGAAGTTGAGAATATGCAAATTCACAGCATCAATCTTAAGTTCGTATGAGCACCTCTGGGAGGCCTGTGGCAAAATTCAGGGTGTGTGTGTGTGTGTGTGTTGGTGCATTAACGGTTGTGCCTAAGTTGGTAATTAAATTTGAAGCTGATGTAGCAGTATGAAACACAAGATCTTAAGCTTCTAGGCCTTCTCCTGTCTACTGATCGCCATAGCGACTGAGAGAGGCAGTCCATATGGCAGAGCAGGGATAAGGCCCCTATTCCTGTTCCTTCATACATTGACAGATGGAGACTCAGTGGGCCCTGAACAGGGTTCTAATCCTAATCCTGGCAGTGTTGGAACCGAGGCACCCTTGGACTGTACACTTGCTCTGAACTGTACAGGATTACTGCATCATATGTTTGTTCATTAATGAACATCCTGTCCAATGTTCTGTAGTAGTTATGTACATACAGTACAGATGGGCCTGGGTCCACCACTGTGAATCTTCAGCTACGTTATCATTTTTATAGTAATAACTTACACAGGGACCTGTATAGCAGATGCTCCACAATAAACAGATTAAAAACATGAGAATTTTGTATTTTTTGGGAAAGAGTCTTCAGTGTCTCCAGAGGTAAATCTGTAGCTTTACATTTTCTACCCCGATCTTTATTGGTAACATGTACATTACAACACAGTGAAATTGCTTTCTTCGCATACCCCAGCATGCCAGGAAGTTGAGGTCAGAGTGCAGGGTCAGCCATAATACAGTGCCCCTGGAGCAGAGAGGGTTAAGGGCCTTGCTCAAGGGCCCAACAGTGGCAGCTTTGCACTGTTGGGGCTTCACCCCCCGACCTTCTGATCAGTAACCCAGAGCCTTAACCACTAAAGTCCCCCAATAGGACTTTAGGACTGTGCTTTGACAAGCTACAATAAATATATATATATATATATATATTTTGTCTTGCTAACTTCAAGAAGGGGGGTTGTTGAGGTTTATAGCCACTGTAGTAAGTGAAACAACTTAAATGTATCTATAAATGGACTGAAGTGTATAACATGTCATTGTAGCCATGGGTAAATTGCGGTGGTATCACTACGGTACATGCTGTTATAGGAAAGTAATCAACTTCAGGGTGTTAACTTTGTGTCGTTTGGCAGCACAGCAAGTTGTCATTCCTGTAAAAGTATGCTATCTTTTGTTCCTCATTCCTACTTATCAGGCTAGGCTTTCTATGTAATCAGTCTGTCCTAATAATAAGGCAAAGGTGAGATGTGATGCACGCTGAACAGACCGCTTTTGTGATTAGTGGTGATGATGCACATTTTGGATTGGAATACTATTCTAAAAAGACAACATATTTATTATTCAAGTTATTTCTGTAATATTCAGACGTATGGAATTTTACGTATGGGTGAGACTGTGTCTCATTTATGGGCGTTATTTTACAAGCTTTGCCATTTCATACCAGTTAAACAGCGCTCGCTTTTATTTTGCTTTCTGTTGTGCAGTCTCCATTCGAACATAATGATGTAACATCAGAACCTGCAGACCTGCCAGCAGCTGGAAAATATGTTCCCTCATCCAAACATTTCTGAATGTTCCCTGTGTCAAAACTATGGTTGAAAAGGTTGGACGAGTTTCCTCATAATAGTCTGTAAGGTTTTGCCGGATGTCATCATCATTAGATACCATTTGGGAGCTGTATGAATCCCGAGCCAAGAGGAAAGCCGTAGAAAAGTTAGATGGTTTGCAGAAAGGTCTTATATTCTACTTTTCATCGTTTCACTGCATTGTATTAAGTACGTCTTCAACCCACATCCCAGTTTACAGAATAGAAATTATTATTATTGTTATTTTTTTGAATAATTGCACATTTGAAATGTTTTGGAACTCCTACGACCGTTCCCAAAGTCAGTATTAAAGTCCTTATTACGGATTATTTATTTATTTTCCCAGCACAGCCCGAGGATATGTGTCTGAGTTTAGTTTTTGTCTTTCTCAGGTAGCACTTTTTATTTGATGGTCCAAATGTAGACATGCTGTTAAAACCAACTATATGTAAATATCAACATTTGTGCTTCTTGGTGTTTAGTTGATACGCCCGTCGTATTTCTGTGGTCCAGTTTCTGGACTTTGGATATGATTATCTGTAGACTATCGCTAGTATTATCACACATCCACCTTTTAGTTCATGTGGGTTTGTACATTTTTCTGACACGTCATTGAAAGATGGCTAAATCAGTTGTGCTTTGACACTAGAGGTTACTCGGAAGCAGACGGAGACTAGCTTGTTCAGGCACTCTCAGACCGGTTGTTTTGGTCCACACCCGAGTGCGAGCGCAGCGTTCTCATGAACGCAGACGATGTGTAGTGGAGGAGAAAACTCAAACCGATGAAATACTGCACTCGTGACATCTCTAGGGCTGCAACTAACAATTATTTAGTTTAGCCCTGGTGTATAACTGTGCACACCTGGCTGAACCTTTCAGTTACTAAATCACATTAGCCATTATTCAGACTAATGAAGTCCTGTCCGCTTGCAGTTTATAGCTTTAGGTTAGGAGCATACCTTATAGAACAATTTGGTAATCAAATATGTACTGATAAAACTATTATTATTAGAATGTACGCTGTAGGGCTGTAGTGCAACATTATTTAGATGACGTTCAGCCCCTAAAATGTATTCTTCTTATTATTGTTGTTGTTGTTGTTGTTGTTTCTTGTTCATTTGTTTCATTCATTTCAGACATGTCACAATGTTAGAGGCACAGTTCAGAAACAGTGTAAGTGGCTAGCATCAGTTGGGGGACGGACAGTCAAAACATGTTGCAGTGGTATTGTCTGGAACATGAGCAACCTAATAACTACAGAAAGTTCCTTTCAAACCAGTCCTCATTGATTTAATATTCTCTCAATACGTCATGTATCAACCAGTTGAATAGGACAAATGCTGCCGCTTTAACTTAACCTTGCAAGCCAGATCTCTTGTTTTCTGTACAGAGTCTGGTACATTTTCTCACTAAACCTGTCTACCGTTCCAAAATAAGGCTTGTCCAACCACAGAGCTTGAACAGAACGCTGTTTCCTTTATTTATACAGTTGGTCTCACTGAGCTCAAGATCCCCCCTTTTTTTTTTTTTTTTTTTTTTTTTTTTAACATTTAATTTTCAAGAGAGACCTGTTCTACAATAACAAGAGCGAGAAAATCAACAGACGCAGACACAACACAAGCATGTTTATACGCCGTACATGGACAAGTGAGTAAGAGATCAAACAAAGCTGGTCCGTACAAGATTTCGCAGCAGATGATGCAGCACCCCTGAATGAGAGAGGGTTAAGGGCTTGAACCCCCAACCTTCAGATCTGTAAGCCAGAGCCCTCAAGTAATAGTTTGGCCAATGTAGCCCCAAATGCAATTTGGGTAATGTGAGCGTACAAAGTGTTGTTATAATGCAGCACAGGTACAGCGGAACACTAGTTTGGACAAGTGGCACTCGGTTTTAGCGATGAGTATATGTTTAAGTTGTTGTTAAACAGATTTTCAGTTCGGTGAATACATCTTGCTCCGAAAAGCTCATCGTGTCATGATGTTTTCTGTCGTTAAGCATGTAACCCTGAAGTGCCTTCAAGATGTTGAAGCCAGAAAAGCGCATGAGGTATGTGACGCTTTGTAGAACAGGGAGGCTGAAACCGTTGAATTATTGACGTCATGTCATAAATAGCCCTTGGTGAAGTCTAATTGCAGTTTTAAAATGGTTACCATGCTGTCGTTGTGCTCGTTGTTGTGGTGGTGTTTTTTTTTTTTTTTTTAATGAACATGAGCCGATTCTTGCGTCTTTAGTCCTGGTCTTGGTCCGAAACGTGGCCACTGCAGCACTCTGCCTCCTCCTGTCTCTGTCGCAGTGTGCAATGCAGCCTGCTTTTGACAACAGCTTGGCGAGAGGACACAGTAAACACCTCAACTTTTGTGAGGCTTAGCACAATCCTGACTAGTTCTCACTTCAGATCCAGTCATGCCTATTGGCTAGTCGGTCGCGCAGAACAGAAGGGAGAGTTTCATCAGTAACAAATATTACCTTGTACTTTATATATAATTGCCATGTGGCATCAGGAGTACTGCAATGCAGCAGCGTTCGCACCCTGTTGTGCATGAGATCAGGCAGGATTAAAATGGGTCTGGGTGAATGAGAAATCGCCTGTAGTCTGCGATGCATCTGCTGGGCCAAGCGTTTCTAGATGAACGTGAACAGAATTATGCAGTCGGCTGTAAGAACATGTTTTAACTTGCTAGCTTTCCGATGGAAATCCTGTCTGTCCGTGCGTCAGCGAGATGTGCGTGTTTGTCTTTAAATTGCACTTCATGGGCTGCTCTGTCTGGTGAGGTCATGTGTGTTGGCGTTCACCTCGGTGACCTCGTCTATACTGACTGCCGAGCAGCAAAGGTCGGGCCGTCTAGACGCTGTGGGGAAGCATCCTGATGAGCTTCTTATTGATTTGTCTGGAGCTTTAGCAGCTGATTTGAGACGATAGAAGGAAAAAAAAAAGCTGAGAGAGAGAGAAGGAGAATACTTCGCAGGAGTGTGATCCTCCCTGACACAAAACTCAAAAAGCCCTTTTGTGGTTTTTTTTTGTTTTTATTTGAGTAATCTATTAGTAATTGAACCTGTGCCAAATAATTTAGTTTAATCACAGAGTCTTTCATCGCACCATCTTCTTCAAATATCAAATGCGTATAATAAGGCTTGGGGTGGTGGGGTAGGTTGGGGGGGTGTAGCGGAGTGCTGCGTGTATGAAGATGCGGTCTAGTCTGAGAAGAACTGGACTCGGGATAGTGGACAAAACTGTACGCTGAGGTACAGAATGTTGTAGAGATGCAGGGATTTCTGCTCATGTAGCATTTGGAATAGATCCCGACCCGAGGTATAATTTCGAAACGGTTTTACGAATGCGATTTTGAATAACCGTTTAAGCAGCATATAAAATAAATTAATAAATAAAGTATCTTTTTTTTTCTTTCTTTCTTTCTTTTTTTTTTTTTAAACGCCGTTCTCAGGGTGCAGAGCCGTGTTTTATGGCGCTTGACTGAAGGGTCAACAAGAGTGCGTGCAGTGTGAGCCTCATCCGTGAGCCGCACGACAAACTTCTCTTGATGGATTGGTATGAAGCAGTGAGCTGAACCGAAGGCAGAAAAGAGCAGAGTAATCAGGGTGCCGGCTGGGAAGCAGCAGACTGGAACAGTGTTTCCGATGTCATCATGAGGCAGAAACACTTCTCAGGCCATTTACTATACAGCATGTTCGACTCCGAGCACGTCTGTGCTGCGGTCTTGCCCAGTAATGGATGCTGTCTATCAAAGGAATGCATCCAAACTAAGCATCTCCATCTCTCTCACACACACACAATTTGTCTATAATAGTGAGCACTTTTTTTTTTTTACTGTCTTGCGTTGTTCATCAATATAATATTCGAAGCTGGAGTTTGGGAGATCTTCAGGTCTCTGAACATCTAAAATCTGGTAGAAAACAAAACAAGGCTTCTGGTTTAGATGAGGTTTTTTTGTGTTTTTTTCTTGCGATCTGGGTTTTGGTGAATGTGGCTGTCGTTGGCACTGAACCCAAAGAAGCTCGGTTGTGCATGTCTTCTAGCAAGTGGAGGATATGAAGAGAGTGCAAAATTTTTTTTATTTTTATTTTTTTTCTTCCATGAGTAGAGGATTGTGCTCGGCAGGGTGCCTTCTTCACATTCTCTCGCTCTACTATTTTCCTGCCGGTGTTCATTGTTCTCTCTCCAGTCTGACAGTCAGTCACGCCTCACCAAATCACCAGGACTCTCGGGCTTTCTCCGCTCACTGCTGCTGACCCACCTGTTCCTCGCTGCACAACCACAGTGGCCTCAAATACCACATAGCACGACAGCCTAGCAATCTAACCAGAACCTCCCAGTATGCTGCTGTAAAGCCTCACGTGTGGCTTTTGTGCTGAATCTCTTTCATGTGCAAATGACTTACCTACTTTAGCTTGTATTTGTGAGTGTGAGTGTGTGTGTTTTCAGTGACT
Organism: Ameiurus melas; assembly: GCA_012411365.1. Classification (NCBI taxonomy): domain Eukaryota; kingdom Metazoa; phylum Chordata; class Actinopteri; order Siluriformes; family Ictaluridae; genus Ameiurus; species Ameiurus melas. The sequence goes on along the minus strand of CM022757.1, from coordinate 29,365,158 downwards.
ATCTGACCCACTTCCCCTATGGTGCCAGGTGAAAACATGCAAACCTGCACTGCTTTCCACAGTTCCAGCTTGGCACTTAGTGTGATTAGAGTTCTGTATTGGATGAAATAACGTTTGGTTTAGAACTTAAAAATGTAATCAAGTAACATTTATTAAATAACAACCTCATTGACTTGCCTTATTGCGTCCATATTATTTTTGAATTGGTTCTTATGTCTGTATCTGATGAAAGTAGGACTGCAACTAACGATATTTTCATAATCGATTAGTTGGCCGATTATTTCTTCAAGTAACGTTCAGGTTAGTAAAAAAAACAAAACTAATGTGTTCCATTTGAGATGATCTTATCTTTCTAAAATTCGTACACTAGACCAGTGGTTCTCAACTTTTTGTGAACTTTGGACCACTAGCATATTTCGAACAACCCCCTCACTCCACAACAATTGTAGGATATCTATCTATCTATCTATCTATCTATCTATCTATCTATCTTATCTATCTATCTATCTATCTATCTATCTATCTATCTATCTCATTTCTACATGTTACTTTATTTTAATAATATTAACATTAATAATAACTTTAAATCAAAACATTTCAAGATTTTATTTTTTACATTTTATTGTTGGTGTGACATTTAATTTGACTCTCTGAATTATCCTTTGTTTATTTTATCCATCAATGCAACACTTGTTTATCATCATTTCATTTGTCAATAAATTTAAAATAAATCCATCAATGAACAATCGTTTATTGCGAATAACCAAATTATTTGTGAGTAACCAAATTGATTAATTTTAGAAACATCTCATTTGAATATGTTTTGATACATTTAACAAAATATATATATTTAAAAATTGTAAAAACTTTCCTATGACCCCCTGCAATTACATCATTAGGTCTGGGGACCTCCACCCCTCCAAGCCCCCCCCAAGTGATAATTTAAAGTGCACCTATTATGGTTTTTCCTATATTACCTTTCATATAGTGTGTTGTATACATTGCTGTTTGTGTATGTAAAAACGTCTGCAAAGTTTCAAAAATCAAAGTGCACGACTTTTGGAGTTATTGATTCCCAAAAGAAGGAAGTGATTCTGAACAGCTGAAACTTCCTGCACTAAACTTCGTAGGTTTGTAACAAAAAGCCCCACCTCTGGTCTTCATTGGCTGTGCGCGAACAGACCGAGCTGAAACACATTATGGTGGTGGGCGGTTCCTTTTTGATACATGCTGACTGCGGTAGACCAATCATAACAGACTGGGACATCTGACCAATCAGAGCAGAGTATGCTCTCTGAAAGAAGTAGTTTAGAACGAGTAATTTAATGAGTCATTTGTGAGGGGGGTACTGCTGCAGTTTAAATTCTGAGCTCATTAAAGTGTTTTTTGACCTTGGATACATGTAAAACTGTTGTATGAGACCTCTAAAACAAAATTAGGCATGTTTAAAAACATAAAAGGTGCGCTTTGAAGACACAATTTTTTTTTATATAAATATAGTAGTAGCAGGAATGTCCAAATATTGCAATGGGAGTGGAATGGTGTTCAATTCAGTGTGTCAGTTCATTTCAGTCTGAGTATTGATGAGACTGATGGTTGGGGGAAGAAGAGTTCCCTGGGATAGACTCCAGGCCCCCCGCGACCCCGTGTAGGATAAGCGGTACAGAAAATCATCCATCCATCCATTTTCATTTACACATTTCCTCATGCTGAAAATGGTTTTAACTTGTCTAAAATCCCACCAACACAAATGAGTTTAAAAAAAAAAAGAAAGAAGCAAAGAAGGAGCAAAAACAAGAATTTCTTGAGCATTTCTCTCTGCTGCCAAGCAACTGGCTCGGAGCATTCAAATGCAGTCCGAATGGAAATTAAAAACATTGAAACATTTTACCAGCAGGGTTTTTTTTTTGTTTTTGTTTTTAATAACTATGCAGGTTTGAGAGGCACAGCTGTGAATGGATATTTTATCCTTTTTTATTTTTTATTTAATTTTAATTTTTTTTTAAACATGGCTGAGATGCAGGTGAGACTTTGAAGAAAAAACCTGAATACTGCGAGCAGGAAGAGCAGCATAGAAAATCCAGAACCCTATTAAACTACGTACAAAGCATTACTGCTGTGCATGTCAAAGTGGACAATTTCATCTAAAACCAATACTTTGGTAGAACCTAAAGATGATAATTCTTTGCTGAAGTTAATTAAAGTGCAAACGAACAATCTCTTAAATCTGCTCAAAGTATGAAATTGAAAGCCGAAGGGGAAAAAAAGTCTCAAATGCAAACGACTTTTTCACCTCAAGAAAAGCCAAGATACATGCTTCATTAAGGAACCAAAGAATGTAGGCAAACATCGACTACAACTAATGAAGGAAGGTTGTGTTCGCGAGCTCCATAATAACTCTGACATTCCACATGATGATATTGAACTCTGACATCTGCCTGCATGATGATAGGTCACTGATACGTGGCGATGGGAATTAGGTCACTTGTGTCAGTGTTATTTACTTGATTTGAGGGAAATTATCTAAATGTCATCTAAATTATCAAAATTGTAGATGTTTTTATTTTCCTTTTTTGGGGTAAGACTTTAACAAGCAAAAAACCTGCTTGTGACTTTTGGAACTAGTAGAGTGCAAACCTCCAGGGGAGAAAAACCTCTCACGCTTCAAAATGTGCGTTTTTCAAAAATCTTTCATTTTTCAAAAATTTTAATTCAACAACTTTTTTGTGTATACAAAAGTGTATACGCTGTGTATACACTGGAGGATGTCCTCCAGAAGAGTTTTTAATAAAATGTTTATACGACACCATGGTATCGACTTTGGTATTGAGTATCGTGCACTTTTGGTGCCATCCGTACCGACTACTAGATCTTTGGTATCGTGACCTCCCTAGTGCTTATGTGTGTTCATTGCTTTATTATTGCCCGCCCCCTTCCCACCCCCAATTTTCTTCCTAATTTTCTCCTTAATTCCTACCTCCTCTATCATATGGCAGATACAAGCCAGGTAGGATCACATACTTCCTCCGGGACGTGTGAAGCCAGCCAACTGCATCTTTTCAAACTGCTGCTAAGCTATGCCATGGGGCGGTGCTATTCGCGATTGGCTAGTGTCACATTGATTGACATGAGAGAAAGTATGCCATCCCTCTCAGAGCATATCCAGATGTTGCTCTCTCGGACTCCCGGTCCCCGATGGCCACGGCATTGTCAGTATTCGGACTCGTAATCTGCAGACAGTATGATGAAAACCAGACGATGGTTTTCAAAGAGTTTTTTTTTTTTTTTTGTCAGTTCATTCTGCTGGTGAAACATCAAGGAATAAAATACTCTAGGGTTCTTTATGGCTCTGAAACAATGATCGGACACTTATAAATAACTTAATCTGTGGTTAAGGTGGCTTCAAAATGTTTGAGAAGCCATGGTTTAGGTAGTTTTCACATTGGGCACGTTTACTGCGGTCCAAACCCAGAGTTGGTCTGATTTCAGACTCGTGCCTGAAGAATATAATGCGACTCACCATATTTCTTGTTTCCAAAAAGTTTTGTTATTATTTTGGTGTGATTATGCGCAGCAGTGGACCTCTTCTGTGTCCTACAGCGTTCCCCTGCCTCTTGTGTGTTGTTCAGCCCATTCAGGATTTCATGGAGTTTTTGTTGTGATTGTTGCAGCGAAAAAAAAAATTCTTAAGATTTATATATATATATATATATATATATATATATATATATATATATATATATATATATATATATATATATATATATATATATATATATATATTTTTATATAGCCAGAGCTCAAGGATGCATTACGATAGCAATACAATAATACACATATAATGAGCAATCACGGACAAACACAAAATGTGAAAAACAATGAACACTCAAACACACAAAACTGATCGTCCAGTCACTGAGAGCAAAATGCATAGCAACACATTAGGACAGATAACAGTGAGAAAACGGATACATTTTAAGTTGAAATTTGAACTCCGAGATGGACGTGATGCTGCTAGGAGTCAGACAGAGGGAAATCCAGATCTTGGGTGCTACAACACTGAAAGACCTGCTACTCATTGTAGAGAGATGAGCTCTAGGGACCGAGAGGGGTCCGAACCCAGAGGACCTGATAGAGCAGGTCGGGTTGTAGGGGATAAGCAGTTCATTAAGGGAGCATGGTGCCAAACCATGTAAGCAGGATTATTTTATATTCCATGCGAAACGAATCTGGTAGCTCATGCAGTCCAGAAAGGATTGGAGTAATGTGAGCTGAGTGCTTGATATTTGGTATGCGATGCAATTGGTTGAGGGTTTTTTGTTGTTGTTGTTGTTGAGTTGTTGTTGTTTTTTTTTGTATTTTTTTTGTGAAAAACTACTTGACTTGGCGAAATTGTTTTGCACTGTCTTGCACGCAGCGATGTTTGTTGGTATATGTAGCTGTACTCGTGTTCGACACCGGTGAATCAAAGAGGGCTTTGACTGAATGCACGTCGCAATGATGTCACACGACGTGTCTTGGCCCAAATCTATGGAAAATCTGCGGTAATTTTTCAAAATTTCAAGCTCCTCACAATATTTGTGTCCATTTCTGGAGGGACAGTCTGTGGAAAGCTAAATAAAACGCACATGCAGGTTCCTTTACATCCTGAACAAGTGCAGACTCGACTGCGAGTCATGTTCACGTTAGACCGCCTCCTACAGGTAGTCTTCGGTACCGTGGTGCGCTTCCCAGTCCGCATGACCACTTTCACACAAGCGATTATTCCTGCAAACCGTGCTCTATTTTTGACTACTGTGCCAGTGTGAACGTCCTGTAGACCAGCGGTCCCCAACCCCCGGTCCCGGTACCGGTCCGAGGGTCATTTGGAACCGGGCCGCACAGAAGAACACATTATTTCAGTTTTATTTACTATCTGGATCTGAAAAATGACCAGATTCTCTCCATTACAACCTTCTACGACTCACTCTTGATGCATGTCAAGACGCTTGTCTCGGTCATGTGATGCATTGAAACCTTACCATAGAGACCAGAGAGCGTTAGGGGGGAGAGAGGATGTTACGAGGACGCTGCTAATAAAGTTGCGATTTCACATTGGATTCACGTTTATTATTATATTTTAAAAATACCCCAGTTTTTATGTCGGTCTTATCATTTTATTTTGTTGTATTTATCCGCCACACCTTAAAGGCCGGTCCGTGAAAATATTGTCTGATATTAAACTGTTGTAGACCATCATCAGTACTCCGTTTTGGTGTGCTTGTTAGGGATGTCACGAGAACCGATACTTCGGTACCAAGTCGGTACCAACATAATTAAAACGTGACTGTACTTGGTTTTCTGCACTAGTGTTGGAACTGATTCTAATGCCGGTACCGGGTTTGCAATTCTTCCAGACCTGATGGGGGCAGCAAATACATGCATGTGTTTTAGTCGGTCCACAAATGGTGAAGAAAAACTCCTACAAGCACATGGGGGAAAAACTACAGCTGAACAAGTTTAGCTCTGCCCCGACACATTGAGAGGCAGACAGATGAAAGCTAGTATCTGTTTCCGGTGTGCAACCGATGCTATCGTTCATTTCAAACGAAGCAAGGAAACACCTGGAATTTGGCGAAGCACCTGAAAGACGATCCTATATTATGTTTATTTTTAGGCAGCTGAATTGTGACCGTGAAACAAGCAAACGTTATGCTCCATGTAATGTTTGCGATGACCTGTTATTTGTTAACGATGCTACCACATTTCAGTGTTTTAAACTACTGCTTGTATGTACAGGAATCGATGTGTGGTGGCAGAAATCGTGTACAGCATGGAGAATGTAGAGGAACTGCTGTATACAGTGAAGGAAGTAGAAAGTAGAGATTTTTCTTTGGAAGTGAAAGGTGAAAAAACTCAAGGCCAAGCATTTAAGCAGAGATAACTTGAGGAATGTTCTTAACTATGTGCTGTCATTTTCCACCTCTGCTTTTAAGTAGTGATTGCCACGTAAGCAGAGTTTACTCATTATTATTATTATTATTATTATCATCATCGTCAGGCACTGTTAGAAATAGAGCTCTGTAGTTGAGAGGCAGCTTGGAGGTTGTTACACGCTGACATTGATTAATGAGCGACCTGCATCTGCTTTCAATGCAAAACAAAGATTACCCTTTCTCCTGCCATCTCAGACATCCCTTACTCCCTCACTCCACCACCTCCTCCAATCTCTTCCCCCCCCTGTCTCTCTCACCCCCCCACTATCTCTCACCACCCTTCTGTCTTTCTCCCCTGACGGGCAAACCGTCGTCTCACCTTGGCTGGCAGGCTGGCTGGTGCGATTGATTTGGAGTGTGTCTCGGTAAGGCAGCAGTGGCTGCATTCGCTTCAGCACGAGGAGACAGACAGACCCCCTGCCGAGATCACATTTCACATCCAGCATGACAGCGTGCCTACACACACACGCACACTTGGAGAGAATAGCGTAATCATCTTACTCAGTACACTTGCTTAGGCACGGTGGCCGATGTGCTTTCTCTTGTGCTTTAGCGTTTCTGAAATATCAGAAGAAGAATTAAGGTGGCGCGAGAGATTATTTTTTTATTTTGATCCGGTACACGTCTGTCTACTTCCCTAAAAGGATCTCGTTACCTGAGTCAGTGATTTAACTGTAGTCTATTTATCAGTGTGTAACCTCAACAGTGCTTCTTGGTTCATATATAAACGCAGAAGACATGCTGTACCTGTTGAGAATAGTATGAGAATGTTGAGAATGGCTGAATAGTACAAGTGTTTGAACTATGCTTTCATTTAGGAGTGTATTAGAATACTGAAATATTCTCAACTATTCAGCTACTTGTGCCTTACAAATTCTGAAAAGAAATGAACTTGCATCTGCTGATGCAAGGAAAAGATCTGTCTGTCTGTCTGTCTGTCTGTCTGTCTCTGTCTGTCTGTCTGTCTGTGCAAGCTAGAAGTGTGCATCAGAACTAAAAATTCTCAGAGGTGCATTTTTTTACATTTTATTTTTTTTATTTTAATGCTAATTGTAGTGGACGCTGCACATCTCAACTCCATATCGCTTTTTATACAGGGCACGTGCAGCACGCTCGTGGAGCATTTATTTATGCTTCATTCACTCATTCAGTCTAGTACATACCATATAATGCACCTACATCTAGACTGTACAGAGTTTTTTCGCAGTTTTTTTGTGATTATTGCGTTTGCGACGTTTTTGATGTAGTTTCTGATTCAACTACTTGAATTGGTGAAATTGCAATTGTTTTGCGCTGTGTTTCACAGTGGTATTTGTTGTTAATGGCACCTTGTTAAATGGTGTGCACTTATTTGGCACCTTTTAACCTTCACTTAGCTTTACACTGTGTCTCATTCACCCATTCGCAAACACGCACACACCATGCAAGTTGCTAACTTGCCATCGGGGGCAACTTGGGGTTCAGTGTCTTGCCCATGGACACTTCGGTATGTGGAGTCATGTAGGCTGGAACTCGAAAAAACAACTTTATGATTAGTGGACAACCCGCTCTACCACCTGAACCACAGCCGCCCCAGCCATACTCATGTTTGGTGCACATAGATCGAACAGGGCTTTAGCTTAATGTACGTTGTGATGTCACATGATGCGTCTTGGCCCAAATCTGTGGTCATTTTGAATAATCGCAAACTCCTCCAAATATTGTGGTGGTTGCTTGGCTTTGCGTTCATTTGTGCAATCACTAAATCTTGGAGGGACTGATTAATACAAACATGCACATTAAGGATTGTTCAATCAAATGACCCCTAAACTGCATACTGAAATACTGAGCTACATTCAGTACAGATTTCATTATACAGGGTGTCCCAAATGTCTCCAATCACACTGTAGGGGACTGTGTTTGCCTGCACCACGTCGGTTCAGCTTCCGTCAGTGAAAATTTATGGACGTCCACGTCTCAATCGTTGCAAATTTCTTAAGTTTGGCAACGTATGTGTGTGCGTACCAATGTTTCCTGTTAAATCACAACCTTGGAACAGCTTCCCGGTCCAGCCATGAGAATGATTTCAGTACGTTCTTCTTTTGTCAAAGATGTTCTTAAAGCCTTCCTAGGGGATAAATTTAACAGAATATAATCTGCCAATGAAAATTTTTCCTTTATGTACAGAGACTTTTGGGACCTCCTGTACATATATTGAATTCATACACAGGTGCTACTCTACCTACAGCAGGAATGTTCAGTTGGAGTGAAGAAATGATCATGGAACCCTTTAGACATCCCCGTACCTTCATGAAATATCCGTTTGTTAAAGGAAAACATTTGCATTCAAAATGTACAGTCTCACTCTACCACCAATACGGATCAACAATTTTGATGACATCAATCTGCACTTCAGTTTCTCATATAGATTTTCTGTCCAATTAAATGCTCTTGAGACTCTGAAGTGTCCCGCCCCCAACGCTGTAAGCATCACCTTGCCGAAGTTGGCATTATTGAGTGAGAGAAATGATCTCAGCAAGCATACAGGTCAAAAACATGTGTGACGCGTGTTTTTTATTCAGTTTTGTAGCTGTAAGTTGGTTAAGAAGGAAATTACTTGAATCCGTTCACCATGAACCAAGCGTTCATGCCAGTTCAGAACGAATGACGCTGCACGTTTCAAGGCGCTTCACTTTCATGCTGTAACGTTGTTGTGAACACCATCCGAGTTTTCATCTCGTGCATCAGTTGTGTCGTAGGCTGTGTTGCATTCTGGAGCTTGGAGCCCAGCGTTCGGTGTCTCCGCTACGTCTCCATCGGCCTGATCTGCTCAGGACGTAGTTCAGTCGTTGTTAAACAACCTCTGTGATTGTGAGCCTGCACATGTGCGTGGGAACATGCCCTTGTTTGACTTGGACGCTGTCGCGTCGTTCTACAGCACGAGGCTCGGCTAGGTCGTCTAAGGTCGTTCCCGCGCATTGGTGGAGCGTGTTTTCACTACGTCGCCGGTTAGTGCGGTTCATTCGAGGTGAGCGAACAGCAGGTCTGGACTTTTTTTTCGAGCCTCGTAACTCGTCCAGAGCGTTGAGCTCGCCACACACACACTGAGACCTCGTGATCACTGTTTGGGTTGTCCGAGGCCAGACAGCATGCTCACCTAACCTTAGGTAACAGGATGTTGGAGCTCTCTTGTAAGTGACAGCAGTAGGTTCAGGAGACTACTTTTAAAGGGCAGCTCAGACTTGTTAGTATTGCTCAAAAGCAGAGATATCTGCTGCAGCGAGGTGGATACTGCAGTGTGCGTCACTCACTTCCATAAAAATAACTCACTTGGTTTTACTAAGAAGCGCTAGAAAGGTTCTAGATGGTTCTGACTCGCATTTGCTGCTCGGGTTCAGAATCGCCACGTCACGTCATATCTTCTGCTGTGATTTGTAGGGATGCAGATAGATAACGTTATCCTTCTAAATCGCATGCGTCATTGTGTGCCGTCAGGCTGGTGTAGGTTGTTGCGCTAATGAGGTAGTGGTTAAGACATTAATCTACTGATCAGAAGGTCGTGAGTTCAAACCCCAACACTGCCAAGCTGCCACTGTGAGCTGCCCTTGAGCAAGGCCCTTAACCTTCAACTGCTCAGATATATAAATGTAAGTCTCTCTGGACAAAGGCGTCTGCCGAATGTCACAAATATAATTTAAATGTAATGAACAGACGACACAAAAACGACCGCGATCTGGACAATATTCCATGATTCAAAGCAAAGCAGTGTGCAGATTGTTTTCTGAGAAAAGACCAAGAGGAGGAACTCGAGCATCTCTTGCAGCACAAGTAACCCGATAAAACATCTTAAACATCGAACTCAGCATGTTTATTGCACATCAGCAAACAATGCTGTCTAGGGTTACACTAGGTGAGTGGAAGATAAAAGACACTCTTACTCGGTATGTTTTTGTTGTTGACGATCAGTCACTCTCGGTCAGCAATATCGTGGGATTTTGACGTGGTGAAAACAATAAAGTGTACACGCAGCTTTACAGAAACAGTTTTCCGACGTGAAGCAAAACCTAGTGTTTTACAGCTAGAATGTAGCTAATATAGCTAGCTAATGCACTTCATTTACATTTTACATTACATTTATTCACTTAGCAGACGCTTTTATCCAAAGCGATTTACAAATGAGAAAAATACAAGCAAAACCAAAAATACAACCAATTTAAAATGCGAGAGCATTTTAAACCTGGCCATTACGTAAACATGGCCACTATGTAAACCAGGGAAACGTCATACACAGAGTAAAATAAACTGTTTTCTGATGTTCCTGATTGATTTAATGCTAAGTAGGTTACTAATTTTCTGTATTATTCAGATCGCAGAAGCGAATGAAAAATCAGGAAAACGGTGCACTATTCCGAAGAGCTTGGGATTTTTTTTTCAAAATTACTGCAGATTTGCACCAAGGCGCGCCTTGTGACATCATCACGGCACGCGTTCAGCCAAAGCCTGCTTCTATTCGCACACATCAAACATGAGTAGAGTTAAAAGGTCTTATTTAGCAGCAAACATCACTGACCAGACAAGCATTTTCCTGTAATTCCGATTTCACCAATTCACGTTAAAAAAGCACAAAAAACATCCCAAATTTTTTGCTGCAACAATCACACACAAAAAAAAAATTCTTTGAGAAATCCTGTATGGACTCATTGGTTTTGCGTTATATACGTGCTCCAATAAAAAGTATTGATGCATCTTTCATAATTTTGTGTAGCTGATGGGTGAAAATGTAATCTTTCTTTCTCTCTCTCTCTCTCTCTCTCTCTCTCTCTCTCTCTCTCTCTCTCTCTCTCTCTGCAGTGATGCCGTTCTGGAGCTTCCCTAGTGAGTGTATAAACGCTGCACTCTGACTGATGAGCTGGTATGCTGATTAGAGCGTTGCTCAGCCGAGCACGTCCTCCTGGGAACAGCAGCAACTATACACCTGCCTCAAGTACCTGAACAAGCTCCACCTGGATCTGTCTCTCTCTCTTTTTCTATCTGGCTAAGGCAGCCATGATCGCCTCGCTCTGGCTGGGGGGTTAAGGTGTAAATTGGAGGCTTGGCGTGTTGGTTGTCGTGGTGAAGTGGCGCCGTTCTCTCAGCAGCAACGTCAGCAGTGTGATGGACTCGTGAGGTGAAGATGGCAGCGTTGTGGCTGTGTCATCCCCAGCAGCCCCATCAGAGTGGTTAAGGAGGAAGACGACGCTCTGGGCACAGGAGCAGCATGCAGGAGGCCGACCTACCGGCCACTAATGCTTTCACAGGTGAGCCCGGGCTTAAAATCGACTCGTCCAATTGCAAACTATTACAATTTACAGCAGACATCTTTAAAAAAAAATTTTTTTACTTGGTTTGTACTTTAAATGTACTTAAATGGCTTAAAAATCAAAACGTGATTGGTATCATCCTTAGAAAAACTTCTCCAAGTCAGTTGACTGATATTGCTGTATTGTATTTTATCTGTGAGTTAGAATGCAACAGGATTTTTCTCTGTTGATCATATTGACATTAGCTGGCTTGCTTTATGCAGCAGGTTTGGATAACATAAAGAAGAAGAAGAAAAAACTTTATAAAACTACCAGGGAGGAAAATGGGGAAAGTAGAAATGCAAACCACAAAACTTTCAAACCATAACCTAAAACCACATCTGTCAGCACTGCATCACATCACATCACAGAAACCAAAACAACACAACAAAATGTAGGGAAGCACAATGGAAACGCAACAGAAGTGTTTCCTCCTGGAAATTCGAGAAGGCAGTGATCATGTTTCTGCTGCTGTAGAGGAAAGCTACAACATTAACTGATTTGTTTTAAAAGCATAAGCTGTTGCTAAACTTCATCACATCTGTCTGGGGTTTGGAAGCTTTTGGTTTGTTTGGTTTTAATTTTCAATATTGTATGCGAGTGATATCAGAGAAGATTTAAAAAGTCGGTGCTTTACTGAATAAACATAAAAATCATCAGAATATTACTGTCTGCACGGTCAAGCACAGGTTTTGGTAAATAAATGGCGCACTTGTATAGCATTTTTATCCAAAGCGCTTTACACTGCGTCTCATTCACCCATTCTCACACACACACACACACACACACACCAATGGTAGCAGAGCTGCCATGCATGGCGCTAATGTGCCATCGGGAGGAACTTGGGGTTCAGTGTCTTGCCCAAGGACACTTCGGCATGTGGAGTCACGTGGGCCGGGAATCGAACCGCCAACACTACGATTAGTGGGACCCGCTCTACCAACAGAGCCACAGCCGCCCACAGTTTTATTTGATCTGGTACTGAGGGCGCATGAAGGATTTTCTAGTGTTATTCAACACTTAGCCACTGTACAATCTTACTCCAGACGACTAACCCTGCTAACTAATGAGAATTACCGTAAATCCAAGTTTCCCCACTAGCAAGTTACACATGTACAGCCTCAAGTCATAATTACGACTGGGGAAACTCCAAGATTATCTTGATGCCCGAGTTTCCGATATGGGAGGAGTTTTAAACTTTCGACATGGCAGAGGCGAATATAGTTTCTGTTCTGAACCATGAATTTTTGTCCATTTTTCTAAATGCAGCTAATTCTTAGCGCTTGCAATTTTGGTCATCGTCATTTTATGTATCTCAGCAACTATTCAATGCACGTTGTACATTTTTTACGCTGTGAAAATAACTTGTATTTGACCAGAATTTCGTTATCGTCAGCAAGCACACTGTCATGGATAACGAGACGTGCCCTTCATCCCAATTTACATCATTCTTATGTTAATGTTTTTAGAATACAAGATGAATGTAATGCAACATGTTTTACATGTAAAATAGTCCACGTTATTACAGCCTAGTTCTCTTATTCAAAGTAGTTAGTGTTCAGAAACATTTTTGATCGTTCATGTTCCATAGCTCTCCGTTATATAGCTTTATAAAAGTAATTTTTTTTTTAATTCTAAAAGTAATTTTTAAAAAGTACAAAAAGCAAAAAATATCTATCTGTCCATCTATCTAAACAGATCATAGATTTGGTATATAGATAGATTTTATATAGAATAGATCATAAAACCTGGTCTTTTCGAAAATGGTGGGGCGGGAGGGCGTGCCACATGATCACATGATGGGGGAGGCTTGGGGTGGTTTTAGTTACAAAAGGTTGAGAACCTTTGCTGTAGGACATTCAAGAAATCTCGTGTGTTAGCGTTCACACCTATAAGGCTGTTTGAGTCCGAATACGAACAAAACGGATACTTAATTTGCTATTTGCTTTAGCGTCACGCTGCACATTAATTAAATGAAGCAAAAAAACCTTGTAAGACTTGCTAATTCATTCTTCAGAAATAAAGTGACGCAAAAACGGTAAACAGGTCTTTGCCATGAGCTCACATCTACAAAAACAAATTTGTATTCTCGCCACAATCTAACTGTTCTAAAGTTCACTTGGCATTGGACTGAGACCACATCGCTCAGATACTCTCAAAGTGGTTGTTACAGCTGAGTGCAGTCGCTGTGTTCTCACCTGCCAAAACGAACCACACCGAGGGGGAAAACACAACAGGGTTCCATTCAAACAGACTGAACACTTCATATGTGAAAGCACCCTTGGAGTCTACTTGATTTACTTGGAGGATACTTACCTCCGTTACTACACTGCAGGTGTCTGTACTGTATTTGTTGCCATTTAAAAAAAATTTAAAAAAGCACACAAATGTACCAGAAACTGAATATGTTGACTGATCTGAATGTTCATCGTCAAATTATTTAACTGACTTAAATTGCCTCCAAATCTGCTAGAGCTATTTAACTGAAAACCAAATTGGACATCGCTTATCTCCACCCATATCATGCTAATCTCAATATCAGTTTTGCGAATAGTAACAGGATTATCTTCATATTCCATTTCTCAATATAATGACAAACCAATTAGTGTCACATTCATCATTGCTTCAGTGCCGTGTTAAAGCTGTTACAGCACACAGGCCTGTCCAAATACCTGCTATTCTTCGTCTCATACGTAATTTTTGGTTATGTAGTTGTTACATTACATGATCAGCATGTATTTGGAAATGCACTAGCAGTGTTAATCAAGTTGAAGGACCTGGCCCACTGTTTGATGCTGCAGTAAAGGGAGTGTACTGTAGCTGACATGCTGTGTGTGACAGTACATCAGAGATGTGAGTTCAGGCCCTGAGGGAACTGTGTGAAAGTTACTCCAGACAGAGAAAGGCTAATCGATACTGCAAGGTTAAAGTGTGTGAGTTCATGTGAGCTTGCTGTCTCTGAACTGTTTACTTTAGGTGTGTTGTGATGTTGTATGTTCAGGATAGTTTATATGATGTGGTGTGAAGTGTGTGTGTGTATACATGTCTAAATATGTGTGTATATTAGAGCTTAAAAATCATGCAGTTACAGGTCAAGAACTTGTTTACATCAAATGTCAGAATGGGGGGAAAATGTGTAAATCTCAGTAACTTTGACCATGGTGGAGTTGTTGGTGCCTGGTTTGAGTGTTTTCAAAAACTGCTGATCGCACAACAGTCTACAACAATGGTGTGAAAAATGAAAAACATCCAGAGAGCTGTAGTCCTGTGGGCGGAAACACCTTGTCGTGAGAGGTCTTGGAGAGAGAGAGAGAGAACAGCTGCTTTGAGCTGACAGAAACGCCATGGTAACTTTTTACAACCGTGTTGAGCCGAAAAGCATCTCAGGAGGCACAGCACATTTAACCTTGACCAGAAGACCATTGGGTGCATTGGGTTCCATGCCAAGAACAGGACTCTGAGGCTGCGGTGAGCACAGACCCACTGAAACTGGACTGTTGTTGACTAAAATGAAAGAACAACAGGTATCTTGATTTCAGCTGCGACTTGCAGATGGAAGGGTCCGAAATCGGCGCATAAATGCATGGACAGAACCTGAACTATGTCAACCGATCAAGCTGGTGGTGGTAGTGTAACGGCATGGGGAATGTTTTCACGGCAGACACTGAACCACTTAATACCAATCGAGCACTGTTTGAATGCCAAAACAGCGTCTTCGTACTGTAGTTTACCTCTCAAACTGCTTCAGTGAGCATGACGTGTACTTCAAAGGCCTCCCAAGTCACTAGATCCGAATCCACTAGAGCTTTGGAATGTGGTAGAACGGGAGATTAGCAACAAGAATGTACAGTATACGTAGCTGTCAAATCTGCAGTGTTTATATGATGCTGTCATGTCAACCGTGCATGCGTGTCAGCGAGACACATTTTTGTAACCAAGCACAGTTCTGCACTTTAATGAAATAAAAGTGAACGGTCATGTTGAATGTACTTCTTGCTGACTTTGTTATCCAAAGCAAGCCATTCAAATTCGCTGCTGCTGCTGCTAAGTGTTCTCTAGGAGAACACTAAAATAGGACGGCCATGTGCCAAGAAATATGGGCAGGAATCGAACCCAAGAGACAAGAAC
The DNA here is from genome assembly GCA_012411365.1 of Ameiurus melas. Classification (NCBI taxonomy): domain Eukaryota; kingdom Metazoa; phylum Chordata; class Actinopteri; order Siluriformes; family Ictaluridae; genus Ameiurus; species Ameiurus melas. The sequence continues at coordinate 29,349,737 of CM022757.1, read as the reverse complement.
AGTTGACCTTCTGTGTGTGAACCTATTCTCTCAATATAACTGCTTTAATGGCTGACCATTTAAACCTTATTAGCGCATCCATATCACAAAAGTATGATTTGTGGCCTAGTACTTGTATTTTTTTTGGGGGGGGAGAATTAGTTAGCGAGCGAATAATTGATTTGTTGATTTTGCATGTTAGCGAGCGAATAATTGATTTGTTATGTGTACAGTCCTCAATAAGCTGCAGTCAGACCCCCTGCTGTAATTCAGAGAAGCTCTTCAGGAGAACCCAAGCCATAATTAGTGGGGTTTCCGTCCACCTGTTTTTACGTGAATTTTTAATAAGCACATACGACCTTGTTGAAAAACAAGAAAAGCATTTTTATGGAAAGAGGGCATGTGGTAAGGACTGATAAAAACAGATTTTTCATATAAACGATGTTTAAAGTGCACATGCAAGTATTTCCAATTCGTTTCTTGAACCTCGTTCAGGGCTGAAGGACCTAATCTCTACTTGTAGAGTAACCTGCTATGAATATGAGGAATTCTGTAACCTCATGGAGTAATGATGATAGTCTTTTATTTGAAGAATTACATTTTATGCTTTCTTAGACTACTGAGGTCCAGATAACTGAGGTGCATAACAAATGCCCACCAGTAAACAGCATGCAACGGAGCACCCAGTTTAGAGCTGCAGTTGCCTAGCGACACACACACACACACACACACGCACGCACGCGCGCATATATACAGTTGTTTGCGTGCTAAACTTAAAAAAGCCAGGCAAACCGATCACATGAGAGATAAGCACACACTTTATCACCCTAGAGATCAAAGCCACTTTAGTCTCAAGGTTACACCACCTCTGTCGCCTGGCGTGTAGACGTACATTTATGTGCCAGAAGCTGGGCCATTTAAATCGAGAATACATGGTCCTCTGGTGGCTCAAATGGATGCAAAATTAGACAAGACAAAGTAATAAAAAAAATTATAAATATAAATATATACACACACACACACACACACAGCGAAGAAATATAGTGAAGCACTGCATGGTTATGGACTGCCCTCACATCAAAACATTTGGATAATAATTCTGAAAGTCACATTTAGCACACATTGTTTGTTTTGCATAATGTAAACATAAACCATTATTAAATGTATGTTTATAGACGTGTGTTTTGTTTTTGTTTTTTGACAAAAATGATCTTTTGAAGGACCTTGACAATTAGATCCGATTGAGATCGAATCCACACAAACCAGTGGTGATGAAAACAATGAGGAAAACCTTATTTTCTATTATTTTTTGAGGACTTTGATCACAAATGGAAAATAGTTTAATCTCTATAAATAGCTGTGATGGAAAAGTCTAAAAAGACTGAAATGGAAAGGAAATTGCTGAACATATTCCGTCCAGCAGGCGGTCACTGTGCACGAGTATGGGTTTCATTTCCACTGTGCAGTTAAGACAGCCCATATTTAGACAGAATTTGGCAAACTGTTAAGGATCCAGGATGTTTCGGTTCCAAACCGTGAAGCTGCGATGGCACAGCAGCCTCCATGTTTGCCACAAAAAGACTGCAGTGAAATGGTTTGAGTAGTAGGCATGTGTAAAATTGCCATCCACAGCTGCATTCGCCTCACCTTCTCCAGAAGAACGGAGGAAAGGCACATGGACACGGTGAGGAGGAGTTCATCCGAGCCATGACGGGAAGCAAGCAGATGGGGAGTGTTCTCACAGGAAGCAACCAGATACACGCCAAGGAATTGGGTGTGCTGATGCAAGATTTCTCCCAATTCACCTTGACGCCTAATCACATTATATGTTCTATCAGCAGACTGGAGTGAAGCTTGGCTGGCAATTAGCCAGTCGCTGATGAAATGATGCACTCAAATGTCCTGGTGCGGATGTAGTGCTAATAGGACGGCACATGCAATCGTGTGAATCGAGAATAAGTTTCCAAAATGGCCCGGAAAGACGAACCCCAGATCAACTGCTGCTGCTTGATTGCCAGTGTGTTAAAAGACATGTTTTGGAGTGGTCGGCAGAAGCGGCACAGAAATGTCAGCAGGCGGAATTACAGCTCTTCTACTAGAGCTTGGAAGTCGTTCTTGAGCAATTTCCCATTTCTCCTTTCTTCATGGTGCAAAATGCTCCCATTTCCTGTAATTAATTTTCTGCCTTCAAAGTTCGTGCTGCTTTGGCAGACACAACAGGTTTCCACACTCCTTGAAACGGCGATGGGGTGGGGGGGAACTGGAGAGAACAGTCTGTACAAATAGCAGTTGCTGGCTGATGGGAGGAAGTTCTGTGCATGATTGTTCTTGTCCTCCTCCATGAAGCCTTGCTGTTTCAATTCCCATTTCCAAGCAGCACAGCACAAATACGAAAAATAAACTAAATATCAGTGCATTAACCCTTTCATGCATAAATTCAAAAAATTTAAATTGCTTTATTACTCAAAAATGATCTCCAAACTGAAATAAATTTTGACTTTTGCTGATAATCAATTGTATAAAATTGTGCATTTGCGCAATAATATTTTAGGTCAAAATTATTACAGAAAAAATAAATAATAAATATATATATATATATATATATATTCATATTCCAGCTTTATTTACACATTCTGCCTTACACAGTTCAAGTAACATAAAAAGGCAACAGTTCGGAAATGTTAAAAAAAAAAAAAAAGAATAAAACTAGAATAAGGAGTTGGAAAATTGCTAAGTCTCATGATTTAATACTTCGTAGAGCCACCTTTTGATTTTTAATTACAGCCATCGGTCTGTTTGGTTATGTCCCTATTAGCTTTGCACACCTAGATTGGGGAATATTTGCCCATTCTTCCTTGCAGAATTGTTGTAGTTCAGTCAAATTTTGTGGTGAGCGACGATTGACTGCTGTCTTCAAGTCCATCTACAGATTTTCTATTGTGTTTAGGTCACCTTCTTATCCTTGAGTCACTGTGTAGTTTTTTGGAGGTGTGTTTGGGTCGTTGTCGTGCTGGAAGGTGAACCACTTGCCCATCTTCAGCTGTATAGGAGACGGCTGCAGGTTTTCTTCAAGAATTTGGGTGTACTTTGCAGCATCCATTTTCTATTAATTCCTGACCAATTGCCCTGTCCCCGCTGAAGAGAAACACCATGCTTCACAGTAGGTGTGGTCTGGGTTTTGGTGGTGTGCTGTGTTCTCTAAACATAACGCTTACAGTTCGGTTCAAAAAGTTAAATTTTGGTTTCATGTGGCCATAAAACCTTTTACCACATGGCATTAGAATCTTCCAGGTGTGTGGTAGTGGTTTTTTTTTTGTTTGTTTGTTTGTTTTTGTTTTTTGTTTTTTTGCAAACTGCAAACAAGACTCCGTGAGACCCATTTTACGGAAGAGGCTTCTTTCTTGCCCCCCTGCCCTACAGGCCAGCTTTGTGTAATGCTTGTGAGATTGTTGTTGCACAGACCGACCAATCCCGGCTATAAGGACTTGTAAGTCCCTCAAAAATTAACCATTGTCCTCTTGGTAAGTTCCCTGATCAATATCCTCTTGGCTCAGGCCTCCACTTAGGAGGGACGGCCCGATCTAGGCAAGGTTTTGGTGGTGCGTTATGCTTTCCTCATCTTAATAATGCTCTAAACGGCACTCGGAGGGATAGTTAAATCCTTTTGAAATCTTTTTGTATCCTTCTACTAACTTGTGCCTTTCCACAGCTTTGTCCCAGAGCCCTTCGAAAGCACCTTTCCAACCATGTTGTATTATTTGCGTTGCCATGAAATTCTAGCAATGGAATCATCATGGAACAGCTGGTTTTCTTATGAAGTAAACAAAACCACAGGTGGGATGTAAGGTGGGGGGCAATTAGCATGGTATGTAATCTGGGAAGTGACTGGTTGTACCTGAGCAAGTTTATAATGGTCATTCTACGGGGGTTATCACTTATCCAGACCAGGTATTTCACTAATTAAATAATTGTTCAGAAATTTTTTTTGTTATTTTCACTTGGATGTCAAGGGTTATAATGTGTAAATAGAGCTGGCAAAAGTTATTAATTTTAATAAATATTGATTTTAATTTCCAGGGTGTAATGTGATGACAGGTAAGGATTTTACAGGGTATGATGATTTTCAATAGGCACTGTATATACTTATTTATTTTTTCAATATAGCATAGAAATTATGCAGTTTACCTTTTGTTATGGTCTCATTTACAGGTGATTGACATCTTATATACAGTAGTTCTAAAAATAACCTTTATTTAATGGCTTATGAGTGTGGATACTGTACATAAAAGGGTGAAGCTTATTCTTTGGGTACCTATGACAAAATATTATTGTTGATTCCGCGTACAGAGTATATTGAAAGTCTCCAGTTTTCTGAAAGAGAGCGTTGTGCTGAAAAGTATTGCTTTGTCGAAGCCATTCGCGATTTGTGCAGAGATCATTGTTGTTTAACGATTTTTTATTTGCTCACGTATCTGCATTCTTTGGCAAAGCGTTAACCTGCTGGAAGCAGCCAGTGATTCTTGGCGAATAAATTAGCACAACATTTTTGAGGTGATTAAAGTAGGCTGATACTAATTTATATACTTAACTGTGACAGGAAGTGGTTTGACCGAGCCAAATTAAATCAAGGCTGTACGAGCAGTTGTAAATGAAGTTGTAGCTTGGACCCAGAGATGTTGTGAATATTTGCCTCTCGAATCTGAAGTTCCTGAACCTAGTTGTTGTCTCTCACTCTCCGACCCTCCCTCAATCTCTCCGGTGCTTTCTACTTTTGTTATTGTTCTCTTCCTCTCACTTGCTCCGCCATGTATGCGATTCTTTCATTTCCCCCTATTTTGTCTTTGTAAATCTGTCTCTCTCTCTCTCTCTCTCTCTCTCTCTCTGTGTATTTACATCCTGTTTTATTTAACTTGATTCTCTGCTTCTGCACTTTCTCTTTTCCTTCATTTTTCCTCAGTCTATGCCTCCCCTGCCTTTCTTTCCCATTTCCTCTCTGCATGTCTCCCCTGCGTGGAATGGAATGCAGAGGGAAAGAGAAGCAAATCCAGAGCAGCATACTAAACTATTACTCTCAGTTGCTCGCACTCTCTCTCCCTCATATTCTCCTCTGCTCTTATCCTGCTCTTATCCCATCCACTTCTCAGCAGGCAGCCTTTATGTTCAGTTCTCAGTGATTTTACGGAGCCAGGGGGAGAGCACAAACACACGGGGGAGGTTGTAGTGCAGAAGTGAGGGAAACCCAGTTATTTTCAAACGTGTGGTGAGTGTGTGTTTTTTTGGTGCGTGCGGAAAAAAACCGCGGGGGGGGATCCTGGGGGAATCCGGAAGACGAAAGTCCTGTGCCGGTTTCTCGCCTCACCACTGTCTCGTCTTCCTCCTCGTGGGCGGATCTGTGAGAGAGAGAGAGAGCAGAGAGAGAGAGAAAAATATAACCTAGATTACATATGGAATCCTACTATTGGTAACCGCGTTGCCCCCTGCATACGGTTGGCTGGCCGCAGCTCCCCCAGGAAGACAACCCAGGTGTCCCACAGTACCCCTCAGCTCCAGCCTACTCGCTAGGCCCAGAGCGTTGTGAGACCATCTGCATTCCAGGCCCGTGCTGCACCTGGAAGGAGAAATCCTGCAGGGCGAGAAACCACCGCTCCGGCGTTTTCTTGCTTGGCCATCCATTGCGGCCGGTCTTGACCAGACAAAGTGTCGGCTGCCAGGTAATACCCAACTCTTCAATGGCCCACTTGATCCCAAGGCTCCCGCTCTACCGCTTCCTCTTTTCCGGCAGTTTCCGCTATTAGACGGTTCCCTATAAACCCAAAAAACGTCCGCAACAGACTGCGACCACCCCGTTTTACAAAAAACACACATAGTCCGCAACCAAATCCCGAGTGCCACCCCCCAGAGACAGGTGGCCCCAGGACCAATGGTCGTAAGTCCAACAGACTACGTCCCACACCACATACCCACTTATTTTAAATTTTTAATAATTTCCCTTAGAATTTGCGTTGCTAGGGGTGGGCCCCACAATTGTTAATGTATAGCTGAGCATGCAGTAAAGTTTGAAGTGACAGGATGCTTCCAATAGTGGTGACAAGGCGGGGTTGCAGACAGAAAGTGGAAAGCCTGCTGTGTACCAAGGAAAAGCTGTGCTGACATAATGAGTGATATCATTTAGGATCGTGAAGAATCTGTGCTAACTGCACCATGTCTGACATGCAGAAATGGCTGCATGTATTCGATTAGTATTTAGGAAAGAGAAGTTTCAGAATTTTTTTTTGCTTTTGTGTGCTAATTGTCACACTCTGGAGGTGTTCGGCCTGTTTTTTAGTTCAGTTTTATTTCTGTAGTGCTTTTCTCAATAGAAACTGTCAGAAGGGAGCTGCACTACTCCATCACATTCTGACATTAGTTTCATTTGTAATGTTAAATGACCTTATCCATTTCCCAATACGCGTTCTTATGCGGTCTTACGTCCTTCGTACTCTTCTACATCATCATGCACCGCCGAACTTCAATTCCAGTTAGTACTGGAGCCGCATGAAATTACTCGGATGTGTTCTTGATATCGAGGATGCATCAGATACAGATTTGAGCGCACCGAATCAGCTTGAAGTCCCAGAAGCCATTGCGGCAAAAAACGCTGGTGGATGGAAATCTTTTTAACGACAATAATCTAAATATGCATCTAAAAAGAATGCTTTTGATATATGATTTAGATTGTGATATATATGAGGTGGTTGAAAAGTCAAATTTATCCCTCAAGTATTTTAATTCAACTACACTAGCTTCCATCCTGAGGTAACCGTAAACTCGTTAGCTTGGTTATTTAATGTGCGGTTCAGAGTTGCAGAGAGCATACTACATTAAAACATGCTTAACATTTGGTTAATTGACCATTTAACAGTAAATCTATTAACCAGCTGAAACGTATTACTTGGGGAACACTGAAGAGTCACTGGTCTTTTCCTACTACTTGAAGTGTGCTGGGACGGTCCGTTGCACGACTGGAAGATCACAGCACATCTCGCTTCTCACGAAAATGTGTTGTATGTCCTCCCGTCCTTCCGAGCTCATACTTCCAAGGTAGCCTGGCAAGACCGGTCTTCATGATCACACAAGTCTGGTCTTTTGCATTCTTAGAATTGAGAAACAGCCCTTTTGTACTCTATGGGCTTTAATCTCCAGTATGTGCAGCTAGAATTGAAGCAAGAGGACACCCCTTGCTAGATAGACTCCAGTGCTGTCTGCTCTGATTTATCGAAGACGTTATTAGTGGAGAAAAATGCTCTGGTACTCTGTACTTAATTGTTTGGTAACATTGTTAGGACATGTTTTTTCCTCTGTAACATGGGTATGCTCAGGTGTTGGTACAGCAAAAAAAATGTTTTGCCAGTTATGCTCCAAGCTCTGTCTGAATACATAAAAACGTCTGTGCAGTTATTTGTATATTCTAGGTGTTATGAACCTGAACCAGTTAGATTCTGCATGGTTTTTAGCTAACAGTGCAATCCTCATAACTGCTTCGTGCCAGTAATCCATTTCCTTAACTAGATCTGGCCAGGTTCTCTCAGGGCCAACTTGGTTTTGGGCTTTTTTTATTATTATTATTATTTTTGTTTTATTTTATTTTTGGTTTCTGCTTTCAATCCCATCAGACAAACTCTGAAAAAGCCTCAGGAGTGTTACTATCGCATCCATCCAAATAATAATTATTTATTACTGCCTCAGGATATTGTGAAGTTCTGTTCATCTGGGCTGATATGTATAATGTCTTTTGAGAACCGTTCCTAAAAATAATTTCAGGAGTCTACCTTCTCCGACAGCTTTGTTAAATGCTGGGATTAAATTGTGTTATTAAAGCGCTCAGAGCAACTCTTAGCAAGGAGTAGGAGTTAATCCTAGGAGTAAATCGAAAGCATGAAGTACAGCAATGACTGTACCCATTTCCATATTACAAGCCAAGAGACATGCACAAGATGAAGGCAGTCAGACCAGTGTTGTATTCTGGCTTATGTTTATAATGTAATAATCATCAGCATCACCAATATGGGCGATATGACAAAATATCATCTCACAGGCATTTTTAGAGTACACAGTATGTATCACAATGTACACTCACTGAGCACTTTATTAGGAACACCTGTACAGCTACACATTAATGCAATTATCTAATCAGCCTATCATGTGTCAGAAGTGCAATGCTTAAAATCGGGCAGATACTGGCCTGCAGCTTCGGGTAATGTTCACATCAACCATCAAAATGGGGGAAATGTGATCTCAGTGATTTTGACTGTGGCATTATTGTTGATACCAGATGGGTTGGTTTGAATATTTCTATAACTGCTGATCTCCTGGGATTTTCTCTCACACAAGTCTCTGGAGTTTAGGCAGAATGGTGCGATAAAGAGAGAACATCCAGTGAGCAGCAGTTCTGTGGACGTAAATGCCTTGTTGACAAGCAAGGTCAATGGAGAATGGCCAGACTGGTTTGAGCTGATAGAAACTCTACAGTAACCCAGATAACCACTCTGTACAATTGTGGTGAGCAGAAAATCATCTCGGAATGCACAACATGTCTAATCTTGAGGCGGATGGACTACAACTGCAGATGACCACAGCGGGTTCCAGATGGTAGGGTCAAAATTTGGCACTAACAGCATGAAACCATGGACCCAACCTGCCTTGTGTAAACAGTGCAGGCCCGTGGAGGTGGTGTAATGGTGTGGGGAATGTTTTCTTGGTACACTTTGTGCCTGTAATACCAATCAATCATCGCTTGAATGCCACAGCCTATTTGAGTATTGTTGCTGACCATGTGAATCCCTTCATGGCCACAATTTACCATCTTCTAATGGCTACTTCCAGCATAATAATGCACCATGTCACAAAACAAAAGTCGTCTCAAAATGGTTTCATGAACATGACCATGAATTCAGTGTTCTTCAGTGGCCAACCCAGATCTGAATCCAATAGAACAGCTTTGGGATGTGGTAGAACAGGAGATTCGCAGCATGAGTACTCCTGAAAAGTCTGTAGGCATTGTGATGCAATCATGTCAACATGGACCAGAATCTCAAAGAAATCTATGAAGAACTGAGGCATTCATAGTGCTCAGTGAGTGGAGGTTTGCTGTGAGATGTCACCCAAAACTCTAGTTCAATGCTACTTTTATTTAATATCTGCTAACATACATTTTACACTGATGAGGAAGATGAAAACTAAGTTCTGTGAAATGTTTTTTTTTTTTTACATTTGGCATTTTTAAAATTCAGTACAAAATGTAACCAGCAATGTATGTAAATGCAAACTGCTATGTATGTAAGGACCAAATTGTGATGGCTAGACGAAAATAATCCGAAACAGTTCTTTGATTGTTCACTCCAGCAGAGCCAATAGGGGAGTATAGACAGCCCTCTGAGAGTGTACATTGAGTATTTGATCCCCTGCTGATTTTGTATGTTTTCCCACTAACAAAGAAATGATCAGTCTATAATTTTAATGGTAGATTTATTTGAACAGTGAGCGACAAAATAACAACAAATTAAAAAACGCATGTCAAAAATGTTATAAATTGATTTGCATTTTAATGAGGAAAATATGTATTTGACCCCTCAGCAAAACATGACCTAGTACTTGGTAATGACTTAGTAATTACTTATAATTTTCAATGCCCTGGCTGAGGGCATCGTCCCTGTGATGCGGTGAAGTTGTCCTGTCCCCTTAGCAAAAAAACACCCCCAAAGCATAATGTTTCCACCTCCATGTTTGACGGTGGGGATGGTGTTCTTGGGGTCTTGGGGCGAGTTGAGTTGATGCCAAAGAGCTCCATTTTGGTCTCATCTGACCACAACACTTTCACCCAGTTGTCCTCTGAATCATTTAGATGTTCATTGGCAAACTTCAGACGTGCATTTATATGTGCTTTCTTGAGCAGGGGGACCTTGCGGGCACTGCAGGATTTCAGTCCTTCACGGCGTAGTGTGTTACCAGTTGTTTTCTTGGTGACTATGGTCCCAGCTGCCTTGAGATCATTGACAAGATCCTCCCGTGTAGTTCTGGGCTGATTCCTCACTGTTCTCATGATCACTGCAACTCCACAAAGTGAGATCTTGCATGGAGCCCCAGGCCGAGGGAGATTGACAGTTCTTTTGTGTTTCTTCCTTTTGCGAATAATCGCACCAACTGTTGTCACCTTCTCACCAAGCTGCTTGGCAATGGTCTTGTAGCCCATTCCAGACTTGTGTAGGTCTACAATTTTGTCCCTGACATCCTTGGAGAGCTCTTTGGTCTTGGCCATGGTGGAGAGGTTGGAATCTGATTGATTGCTTCTGTGGACAGGTGTCTTTTATACAGGTAACAAGTTGAGATTAGGAGCACTCCCTTTTAATCTCAACTTGTTACCTGTATAAAAGACACCTGGGAGCCAGAAATCTTTCTGATTGAGAGGCGGTCAAATACATATTTCCCTCATTAAAATGCAAATCAATTTATAACATTTTTGACATGCGTTTTTCTGGATATATTTTTGTTATTCTGTCTCTCACTGTTCAAATAAGCCTACCATTAAAATTATAGACTGATCATTTCTTTGTTAGTGGGCAAACGTACAAAATCAGCAGGGGATCAAATACTTTTTTCCCTCACTGTAAGCGCTAAAGCAAATTATGCTGTATGTTTGTGGTTACCATGTGAGGAAATGTGGGCTAATATTCATTTCATTTGAATTGTATTTGTATAATGCTTTTAACACTGGACATCGTCACAAAGTAGCGTTACAGAAGAATAGAAATTCCGGATACGGATTTGACATTTATAAATGCATCTCAAATGAGCAAGCAAGGAGACGAGGGGCGGTAGGGGAAAAAACTCCTGAGACTGCATGAGGCAACATAATATAGCATTTTCTAGCTAACTAAAATGTGTATTTATTATTTTACTATCGATTATCAGATGCAGCCAAATGACCGTGTGCAGCGCGCTCATCAAACAGACGGTATTGCGTTCTCTTGCATTTACTGATTAACTCTGTGTGAGGATAGCCTTTTGATCAATGTCCTTTTATAAACTAATCATTCAATCACAGCAGTGCACATTTCCGAGCTCAGAATATCGTGGGTGCACGTGTTTTCTGTCTCAATGCTGCCAGCTACCTCTGAAGCACTCCTAAATACTTGCTTATGTAAGAGTATACAAAGTTAATAATCTTTGTACATTGATCTTATTCTTAGATTTAAGTGTAAGAGTCCATTTTTTTATTTATTTATATCTTTTAAATTTTTTTAGAAGATATAAATATCTTAATTATTTTATTTATTTATTTATTTTTATTTTTTTAACCTACCAGTCCTGAACCGTCTGCTTTTGTATACGTTATGATTGTTAACTTACAGTTGCAAGTTTAATGGGTTCAAAGAATGGAAATCGTGTGCTGCTAAGATTCTGACAGAAGGAGACACTAATGAAGGACTGGCCTGCAGAATATGTGACTAAATGCTAAAGATGACATCTGCTGTCTTATTACACCTCAAGCCTGTGTTCCACAGCCAGACTCAACAGATTTAGAGTCAGATGATATTCTCAGTCTGGACCAGATCTGGCCAGAGAATTTCAGAATCTTAAAAATCAGAGGTATTGTTTTATTTGGATTGGTTCCCTTTCGATTACAGAGGTATGAATGCACTGATGTGAAAGTTAGTCAATAATTATGAATTAATATTGCCATTTCAGTGTCGTACATTTGCACAAATGAAAAAGATGAGCAATGGTGGTTAAAAAAAACTGTGATATAATTAAGCAAATAAAAATGAATAGTTTTGGAAACCGATTAAGCCAATGGCTTGGCATACACAAGCCATCATTGTTCATAAATTTAGTGGATGTTTGAGTCCAGAACATCAGTATTCAATATGGCCATGACCTACAGTAATATTTGGATAAAAAAATAAAGACTTTTTTATGTTTTTAATTATTTAAGCAATAATTAAAACTATACTGTGTAGGATTTTATTTTATTTTTCAAAAGTTCCTGAGCTGCTGTGACTCTCCTGAAGAGCCTGCAATAATAATTCACAGTTATTCGTATCAGAACTTGCAGTTGGAGATGGCAGGCATTTTCATATGCATACATTATACACCAGCTACAGTATACCTCAGACACGTCAATAATCATCACATTCTAAGTTTAGGCACAAAAAAGTAACATGGTGACAGACCAAAAGGAGAGAGATTGTGTAAACACAGACAGAGAGACCGACTGACAGAGCGCTACACGATTCCTGATGAAATAGGAATTAAACTTTCTTTGGCTTCGAATTGAAATCATATGTATAATTACATTATGAATTACTGATTTATTGGCCCATTTGTACTGCAATAACCTAACTAAACTGCTATTTAGTATAAAAGTTTAATTATATTAGAGTACCAAGATAAAAGGAAACCATCAATATTAACGTTGAGTTAAATAATTAGTCGTCGTTTCTGTTCTTCTGCCGATAGCAACTCGTAACTCCTAGCCACTTGTGGGTGAAAATCGGTCTTGATAAATGCGCTGTATGCATAATGCGTCATTGGCGGATTTCGAGCGAGACGGTGTGCACAGCCATGACCCACTCGTCCCATTTATTCATTTCATACATTTGGACATTGTATTAAATATTTTGTTTGGGAGTGATTTCCAAGTAAGTGTTTTAGTCATTTTCACATTTACTCTGACGTTGTCTCTCCCTTTTTTCTGCTGTAGACTCACTGAGTCACTCGCTGCGTTTCAGGGACATACATGAGGTTATGTGGTACAACAAATTTTGTATTTTGTCAACTTTTTATTTCTGCAGTCCTAAAAAAAAAAAAAAAATAGTGTGTGGTGTGTACATGGTTAAATTGGGCAAGAGCAAGTCGATCCGGATTTCCGCTCTCTCTCTGAGTGTGTGTGATCTGTGTCTGTTTATTCTCTGTCTGAGCTAGTGTGCTTACTTAAGCAGCTCTTGCCTAATGGCTATATTGGGTGGGAGTAAAGCGTTCATGGCTTTTATTTACCTTTAATATGTGGATTTGTGCCTTTATGCTCTGCTCTGGTTTAGCGAGCATGCTAACTTTAGCCGGCTAGTGTTAACTGTACGTGTTTGGGGTTTTGCTGTACACGTTATCCATTTCAAACTCTGTAATATTGGACGACTTAGTTGCTCAATGACAATGGGGATGACAATACAGAAGATAATTATCCTTACAAAGCCTTGCGTTGTAAACCACATTCTACCTTAATAAACAGTACCTTTGTACACCAATGGTCTCTGTATTCTGTAGGTGTATTATTTAGTGTGTGGTTTAGGACACAATTGTTGGATGTGCATTGCCTTGTGTTACAGCTGTCAGATTAATCTGCAAGGTGGAGAAGGCATGTTCTTCCATGTGTAGCTCTCATAAACCATTCTCTACCAGAGAAGGCACAAATCTAAAATCTTACAAACAGCAGCTATAAAAGCACGTTATTCTTTAACACATTCCACATTGGGGCATGATCTGCTAATCTGCAGTGTTTACATAAGTGCTACATTATATTGATCTTGAAAAAAGTGGTCACGCCTCAGTACTGGTTCAATATGTTTCCAACGCTCTCTTCACTGTTCTGTTATCTCCTGAAGTATTCCCATAACATTCCACTCCTGCAGCCGTTAAACCAAGAGCCCGATCCCTTCGGATTAGCCATTCTGTAACGGCAGTATTGTGATCTGACTATCATTGCTGTCAGCTTTGTCATACTGACACTGAGCTGCCTTTTGATCCACCAACAATGAAATACAACACTGAAGATATTCAGCAAAACAAATCATGCCGTTGACTATATTTGCATTGTTAATATGTGCTTTGCATTTTTAATCTCGGGTACTCGAGTATCGTAAATGGTTTCATGTTGTTCTTATTTATCTGGATAGATAAAGCTCGTTAATTGGTGTGTGTTTGTAGGGAAAATGATTTTAATAAGAATTCTCTGGTTCTTAAAAAAAAGTTTTCTGTATATAATTTTGAGCGGTGGAGTCATGACATTTTCCAGACTATTGACTCAGCCTAGGAGGGCAAAGAAGGTGGATGAAATAAGGTAAGTTGATAGAAGGAAATGGAGGAGAAAAAGGAACTTCAGAGCCTAGTGAAGCATGCGAGTGCAAAGCAGGTGGTTGAAAAGCGCTGGTGTATCAGCGGTCACGGCTTCAGACAGACAGACAGACTGAAAGACAAACAGACAAGCAGACAAACATTGCCGTAGGGTATGGTCATGCTGCTTTGCTCTGTAAATAGCACCTCTGTCTCTTTCCTCCCTCTGTCTAGACGAGTGAAGCACAGGCTGTTTTGTTGGGAGGTGGGAGAAAATGGCCACGCCATTAGGAGCACGGACACAGGGCTGAGGTTACGCAGATTAGCAACGATTTTCTGGAGAATGTTTCAAAAAATGAATGCTGTTATTATTTGTAGAGGGAGGTTTAGATGAGGTGTACATAGGGTCTTTAACTGTAGTGACCAAAATATCAACAATTTTTCTACTTTAACGTCCCCATGAAATCAAAATGGAAGTTGTGTGGCTTTTAGTTTGAATATGTTCGCCGTAAAGTTATCTATAAATTAATGTGCGCCAAAACAATGACAAATTTAGAAGATATTCACATTTAGAAGATATACGCATTCAAAACGTAGTCTCTCTCTATCACTAGTAAGGATCGACAATTTTGATGACCTCATTCTGCAATGTAGCTTCTCATATATAGATTTTGTATCCAATCAAATGCTCTCGAGAATCTGAAGTGTTCCGCCCCCAACGTTATAAACATCGCCTTGCTGAAGTTGCCATTGTTGAGCGATTTGGCTATTTAAAAAGGGGGAGGAGCCACTCAGTATATCCAGCCCTGGCTTTCTGTTTCATTGTAAATTATGTCAGCACATCGAATAACGCTGAACATTTCAAGGCACTTTGTGGGGACTTCAAGTGATTATCTAGACTAGTATTACATTTTTCTAATGTATTTTTAACACATTACTTCTGAGCAGGAGTAATCCAACATGTCATTTTAAATGTATTAATTGTGATTATTAATAATGTATCATAAACGAGAGCTAATCACAGATGGTAAGTGCGGATGCCATACAGGTCACCGTGTGTCAGAACTTGGTTTTAAACATATTTGAACGAGGATTAATTCAGGTCCGTGTTAACTGGCTCGAGTTTGTACACCACTGGGGAGCCACCATCTACAGTTTAGCCATAGTATTTGTTATTTTTGACCTGTTGCTATGGTGATACCTGAAAACTACTCTGTTCTGCTTTCACAGCTAAATCAACGGTTAGATAAACACGAATAAAATTCGGCCAGCGGAATAGACACGTTCACTGAAGGGGAAAAGGGATGTGAATATGAAAGAGGTGCATGCTTCTGGTAGCAGTTATTTTTGCTTGCTGGATTGTGCAGTGCATCTGCATGTAGGCTATAGTTCATCATTTTTTATTTTTGTTTTAGTTATGTGCATTCCTGTCTTGTTTGTAATAAATGGTAACGACTAAAGATTTTTTTCTGTCAGTAATTTGACAGTAAATATCTTTCACCACTGTGTACTACTTTCAGTTATAGACAGTTTTTTTTTTTTTTATCATATGATATATTTGGCATGGACCAGACTACATATAGGACATTTTCATAGACAGTGTTCATTTTGTAACAGTTGTATAAAGTAAGCTTGAACACTTAACTGGTTGCTTATAAATGCAAACATTTCAACCAATATGATTTATCAGTCACGTTAGCACGGAGCCATTCGGTCCAGCGACACACACTTGGGTTTTTCTTGCTAGGGATGATAGCTGCTCTCTTATAGCTTTAGAGTCAAGGTTACAGCTAGTGGCTGACTAACACATAATGATATGTAATAATTTCTTACCAAAACGATAAATTATTATTTATTTATTTTTTGGCTGGTTTAAGCTATCAGCAATAACCTGCATAATCTGTTCTGTATATCAGCTAGGGTCCTCTCAGTAGCTAGTGTATAAGGACCTCTGTACATAAACAAAGTTTTACCTTTTTTTTTTTTTTTTAAATCATCTTGGATGGCTGATTCTGATTATAAACTACATTACATTGGGTCAGATGCATTTAAATTCACATTTTCCAATTTCTCATTTACTCATTTAATCTGTGGAGTGTTACATAAGACCTCGATTACAGGAAATATGCGAATTTTTTTGAGGATGATGTGATAACTGATCATTTTAGCTACAAAACCTGCATCATAAGCTAGACACCTAGCTAACTTAGCTACTGACGGTAATTGTAAGTGTTTGCTGCGTTGGTATAATTTAATGGAGTGGCTACTGTTGTACAAGTCACTAAGAATATGACAACACAAACAATGCTGAAATCGCACTCCCTGCGACTACATTTATAGTAACTAGCCAGTTAAATGTCTGCTCATGTTCGAGATATGTATATACAGTAGCAGTAAACACAAGCCCAGACCTGGTCTAATCATTCTTATCTGTCAAGCACTCTTATCTCAAGTGACTCACAAAAGTGCTTTGTTGTCTGTTTGAGGAGGGGATGAAAAAAAAACCCTACCCTCGTGCTGGTGCGGACTAACTCAAGTCTGGAGATTACAACAAGCGAAAGCAGTCGGTTGTTCGGGTAGCTAGGGGGAGTGCTTTCCACAATAGTACAGAATGCTCACCTTCCCTGTGATTTGAAGGTGGCGGGTCCAGCTGAGCTGTATTTGTGGCTCAAAAGCCTTGAGGTACTGTGTGGAATCTGACTAGTAGGGCAGAGCTGGTCAAGGTTTTAAATCTAATGCTGGCAGCAATATAAAGCCAGGAGAGGATGGTGCAATGGAGTGGCGTGTAACCGAAGACAAGTACGACTGCAGATATAAGAACCTAAGGGCACGTTTGGCAACAAGTTGCAATAGTCGAGTCTCAAGGTGACGAGGGATTGTACAGACTTCTTATTTCTCCTGATATATGGATTGTCCCAATGTTACCTCTTGCCTTTTTAAAATAAAACCACAGCTGTTTTCCTGCACTAACACACCCATGTTGACTCAGAAAAGCCTGGTCATTAGCTGATTAGTTGGATCCACTGTGTTTGAGTAGAAAAACAAACGCTACTGCCAGACCAGGGCTACGAGCCAATGATGTATAGCATAACCAAGGAAGAGTGGAGTAAAGATTACACAAGATCCTGGGAGCATATTTGAATGTACATCTTCATATTCCTAGATCCTTGCATTCTTTACGAAGGTAAAGATGTAGAGGTAGTTCTAGTCATTTATTAGTTTCTTGAATCGGCGTTACATTCTTTACTTTAGTGGTTTAAAATGATTCATTCAACCCAACTGTCCTGACTTAATCCTTCCAGCTATCTTTGGTAATCTAAATGCTAAATCGACCCACATTTATCTTGAGAATTCTCCAGTTCTTTTATATCAAACCTTAAACAAAAGCTGGTATGTCTAGGGTTCTGTGGGGTCTGTCACAAAGAAACTAAAACATTTTAAAAATAGCAGTGATTCTGTGCAGTAAGGCAGATGAAGTACAGCAGAAACACAGGTGCTAATCAATACTACATTTTAAAGGAATATTGAATTTATATTTATTTATTTTTAAGGCTCAGTCTGAAATATATTCATAAGAATTATCAGTGTGTATGATTGAAGCCTGTATTAATATAAGAATTTTTAATTGCTGGGTTTCAGTTTCAGTGCTTGTGTAAAATATTGGCCTTCCTTTATGTAGAACAGACCTAGTTATAGCCTACCAATATGTACATTAAAAGACAGCACGTTGTTGGCTGTTAGTCTTATTGCTCACTGAATAGTTATCATTTTAGGTTTTAACCATGTTCTTCTTTTTTCTTCCATAGAGTGCAAGTTCCTGTGCACCAATGGCCGCTGCCTGGACCTCAGCTCACTGGTGTGTGATCAACTCAACCACTGTGGAGACAACAGTGATGAGGAGAACTGCCCCGTTTCCACCCAGCACCCTTCTCCTGCCCTGTTCTACTGTGAGTGTTCACTGGCTCTGTTTTTCTGGAGAGGAAGTCACATGACTCCTCTGTTCTTTTACTAATTATTTGCCTTCAGGATGTTATTAGTAGGCTGGAGACCAAGTCGTCTAGAAAGCTGCAATGGATGACCAGACCAGCTGGGTGGAGTGGGGGTTGTGGCAGGAGCACCTGTAGTATATTATAATAATAGCACTTTTAAAAAATTCAGGGTTTGGGGTGAATACTTATCCAGCTATCTGTACATACACACACCATCCACTTTTAGAGCCACCTATACACATGCACGTTCATGCAGGTGTCTAATCAGCCAATCATGTGGTAGAAGAACAATGCAAAACCATACAGATATAGGTCAAGAGCTTCAGTTAATGTTCACATCAAAGGTCACAATGAAGGAAAAAAGTCTGATCTCTGTGACTTTGATTGCGGACTGTAGTGTGGGAAATTCCCAGGAGATTAGCAGTTTCTGAAATACTCCAGTCAACCCTTTTGGTACCAACATCCATGCCATGATGAAAGTCACAGAGATCACAATTTTTCCTCATACTTATGTTTGATGTGAACATTATCTGAAGCTCTTGACATGCATCTGAATGATCTTATGCATTACAATGCTGCCAAATGATTGGCTGATTGGATTGGCTGCATAAATGTGGAAGTGTATTGGTGTTCTTAATAAAGTGGATGGTGAGTGTACATGCACGAGTGTTAATTACTTTTTTTTTTTTACTACTATTAATTTCGGTTATATTTACACCAATCAGCCATAATATTAAAACCACCTGCCTAATATTGTGTGGGCTCCCTTTGTGTCGGCAAAACAGCTTTGATCCATCAAGGCATGGACTCTGCAAGACCTCTAAATGTGTGCTGTGGTATCTGGCAACAAGACGTTAGCAGCAGATCCCTTAAGTCCTGTAAGTTGTGAGGTGGAGCACATCTTACTGCTGCTTGATTGGATTGAGATCTGGGGAATTTGAAGGGCAACACCTTTGTCCTCAAACCATTCCTGAACAATTTTTGCAGAGTGGCAGGATGCATCATCCTGCTGAAAGACACTGCTGCCACTAGGGAATACTGTTACCACGAAGGGGTGTACTTAGTCTGGAACAATGTTTTGGTAGGTGGTGCCTGTGAAAGTAACCTCCACATGACCAAAGGTTTCCCAGCAGAACATTTCCCAGAGCATCAGATTGCTCTGTGGACTTGCCTTCTTCCCACAGTGCATCCTGGTGCCATCTCTTCCCTAGGCACACGCGCCCGGCCATCTACATGATGTAAAAGAAAACATGATTCATCAGACCAGGCCACCTTCTTCCATTGCCCCATGGTCTAGTTCTGATGCCCATTGTAGGTGCTCTCAGTGGTGTACAGGGGTCAGCGTGGGCACTCTGACCGGTCTGCAGCTACACAGCTCCATATGCAGCAAGCTGTGATGCACTGTGTGTTCTGACCCCTCACTGTCATAGCCAGCATTAACTTTTTCAGCAGTTTGTGCTACAGAAGCTCTTCTGTGGGATTGGACCAGATGGGCTAGCCTTCGCTCACCACGCACATCAGTGAGTGGCACTGGTTCACCCGTTGTCCTTCCTTGGACCACTTTTTATAGGTACTAACCACTGCATACCAAGAACACTGCACAAGACCTGCTGTTTTGGAGATGCTCTGACCCAGTTGCCTTGTCATCACAATTTGGCCCTTGTCAAAGTCACTCAGATTCTTTTACGTCCCATTTTTCCAGCTTCCAACACATCAACATCTAGAGCTGACTGTTCACCTTGCTGCTTAATATATCCCAGCTGTTGACAGGTGCCATTGTAACAAGATTAATCAATCTTATTCACTTCACTGTCGGTGATTTTAATGTTATTGCTGATCGGTGTATTATTTTAGTTTAGTTTGTATTTATTTACTCATTTGCTCATTAATTTGTTTTATACTCCGTGTGTGTGTTTTATTATTCATTTCTATTTATTTTGTTTCTATTTCTATTCTATTTTTCCTTGACATTTTTCACTCAAATTAGTAATTTTTTTTAATTAATTAATAATGTTTTTTATTCATTTCTGTATTCATTTCTATGCTATTTTCCCCCCACAAATGTTCATTTTCATGTTAATAGAGAAATTATGTTGTTACAACCAGAATTTAGGATCACATGATCAGGCTCCTAGCTTTAAGTGATGAGAGATCTTATCTGATCTGTCTTTGTGAAGCTGTGTGGTAAGTTGCTCTTACTACGTTGCTTGAAGAATTATTCATGTTGTTTGTAGAAAATTTGATGGCTTCATCCTTTTGGCCATGAATTCAGGCCAAAGTTATCACAGTTAGATGGCCAAAATCACGTAAATTATACTCCTCTCATAATTGAACCCTGATATTAACCTGCTTTATTTAGTCAGTTATTTTTTTATTGTTTTGTTTTGAGTTTATTTTGGTCGACCTGTACCTCTATACACTGTCATGCTGTGTGTTGTGATGAATCTCAGTGTTCAAAGGAGGCTTTACCCTCTTCTTAAATGCAGAGATGAAAAAGACAGAATGCATTTTTGAAGCTCAGCAACATGAGTGCACTGCCTGAAGGACAGCAGGCAGAAGCAGTGGCAGACAGCCAGTTCACTTTGATGTGCCCTAGCCCTTTTGTTAACCCCTGGTGTAAGGACACCAAGAGAATAGGAAAGAGAGTAGAGAAGAAGAAAGAAACCTCTTAAAAACAGCACACCTATTTAGCCACTAGTGGGGTGCGCCATAAAGTAAGCACCGACATGTTCAGAGATTCTCCGAGAGAGCTGGTTTCACAACACATTTGTCGCTATGAAGACAGGTACTAATTAACTAAGTCAGAGGCTATGCTTTCTTTTTTTTTCTTCTTTTTTTTATGTGGCAGAGAATGTTCTCCTGCTGCAAAATTGAGCTGAGACCCTGTTAGGAAAATGAATACAAATGTCAGGGAAAAAAATGTTTTAACCGATGAGAAAATGGGTTAATTGTCTGACATGCCTTTTTTACAGGGAAAATTACAGAGATTAAAGTCTACACAAACGAACTTGTATATTAGCCTGCATCAACTAGAGGAGTTAATGTCAGATATATATAACTGCTGTGATTCAAAAACGGATAGAACTAAAGATATGGGGACAAATCTATTATGCCTATAGCTTCAAGTAAATATTTAACACAAGCAAAAAAAAAAAACACCCTAGATTAAATTGTGGAAGGTCTGACTATAGTGGGTGTGGGTAAATAGCATTAAAAGCTTTAAGCAAATGTCATCACACAATATCACTGATTTACTTGGATGAAAATACATTTTCATGATTAACGGGTCTAGAATTTTACATTTTAAGGGGTTTTTTTTTAAAATAGGAAACCTTTAATGAATCTCGTATTATATTTTTTAAATGAAAGAAAAGATGGTCTATCTTCCACATGTTGGGAGTAGCTTTACTAAGAGAATCACTGCTGCGCAAAGTGGCAGAGGGAAAAAAATGTGACACAAAAATGGATCATCTTCCCGTCCACATCAGTTTTATTGTAAATGTAGTGAGTGTAATTAGTGTAAATGTAGAAACGTTAATTAAAATGTATATTTATTATTTATTTGTTTGCTTTAATTAGACTTTGGCTCAGTCTTTTGGCTCTTGTTCTTACCCAGTGCTTAACTTTCTTCTCGTTTCAGCCTTGACCCTTACTTGACTCCCTTGAATCTTGGTGTTGACACAGACTTGACCGTTTGATTAAAGCCTGATGAATCAGGTGCATTCTAGGTCCAGTGACCTAGTCAAATTAACCAAAAAGATGTCTCACCAATGATTCATCCTTTGTGTTCCCAAAAGAATATTCTTTCTTCACGATCACATACAGAGCTCAAAAGTTGTAAAAGGTGCACATTTTACTATGATGTCTGCCGATTTTAATTAGTGGACATGTGGCCAAAATCCCTGCTGTGATTCCCTCCTGTCTGGGCTCAACTCAAATCTGCATATCAACTGTAAGTGTGGAGGAAGTGTGTTACACCGCATCATGACTGTATGTATGGCCACTAAAAGGTTAATGAGCCTGAACGTTCTCTTCGGTTCAAACGGCGGGGGCGTCTACAGCTGCGTCGCGTATTATCTGGTGTGACTCTCCAGTCAATGAAGCGTAAAGCGAGTGTGTTCAAGTGTCTAAGTTGAAAAGAGTGCTAGGAGATGGCCATGAGCCTTCCCTGGGCTACAGTCAGCCATGGCTTTAAACACAGAGGACCCCAGCTCTAGAGGGCCACCACGGGTAAAGGGACCTTTTTCACCTCCGCGTGTCCAGACAGGGTTGTTTCGGTGTAGGGCTTCTCTTTAGGGGACTTTGGAGGACCTGAGGGGCTTTAGAGGGGGAACTGATGGAGGACTCAATGATTGTGCCCCCTCCATGCTTCATGCTGAGCTACAGGCTAGTGGGCATTCATATGCAGATATGGGCTTCTGTTGTTCTATCTTGCACTGCTTTCACATCACTCCCTTTGTCCGTGTGATTTAAGGGATTATTTTAAGTAGACTGTCCAAGTGGCATTGAATAAACATGACAGCATTTTTTTTTCTTGCAAGCAGGAGCTGAGAAGCTGATCCCAGGTCAGTGTTAAAAAGCCACGTCATTCTTTCCTGGAGAAATCTTTAGAACCTCGTTCTTCAGAAGAGGCCTGAGAGTGGCACACTTTGAAGCATGTTTTAATGGCTCTCCAGGGTGGTGCTGAATAAAAGCAAAGGACCTTGTTCCTCTAGAACTGGCCAGCCAGTTAAAACCAATGGCAGCTGGACACACTTAGAGCTCAGTACCAGCGGCATTGCACCAGTGTCTTCTCGAATGTCTTTTGACAAGACCGAGTAGACCACCTTCCTACTTCTCCTCTGTTTCTCTCAGACACTGTGGCAGTTTTCTACAAATTGCTCTCTACTTGTGTACTTTCATATCCCTTGTGAAATCTGTGTCCATTTCATACAAGGGCTGTCCACAGTAGGCTAAACAAAGAGTGAGAAATAAAAGAACTTTAAGTGGATGCCCGCAAAGCTGCTGTGCTGGACTATTCTTTCTGAACCTGAGTGTGGCAGCTGTTTTCCAACATTTCCAACTGCTCAGTAACTCCATTCATAGTCCCATTGTGTTCGAAAAGCACCACCACTGTGCCGCTGCCAAAGAAAACTTAAGATGACTACCAACCGCTGGCACTCACTTTTGTGGTTGGTGATGCAGTATTTGAATGGCTTCGCACTGCCCTTCATCCATGGAAGAAATTGCATTAAATTATTCCCAGAAAGCTGGTCAATAAAGCCAGAGAACTGGGCCTATGCCGTTTCATCTTTAAGTTGATTCTTGGTTTCTTATCAGGGAGAAAACTCATTCCTGATCCTGATACTTACACCATCTGAGATTGCTGCCTTGACCCATGAATGTACACTGCCGCACACCGTTCTCTTCCAAATATACGGCAAAATAGCCCAAACAGCAAATGATTTCAGTGGCAATTACAGTACTTCTAGCAGAAATAAGGCATCAGAAATAACAGAAATAACAGCAACTTAGCCATGAATAGTTGGCAGTAACAGCCCAGATGTAATTGCCGAAACTAAATAATATTTTTCCTGAAACAGGTTGTTGTTTCCTAGACATGGAGGGACTTTCCACAGCATTTTACAAATTGAAGAAAATTATTTAAACCCTTCATGTTGCAATAGTCAATTAAAAATCTATATTTCCTACTAGGAAAAATAACCAGCCACTTTATATTCCATATGTAGTAATTATTTGGGTGTTCTCAAGCAGTTTTGGCATAACACCCTACATATAGTGGACTGTGATAGGATAATTGGGGTCTCCCTGCTGAACACTCCTACTACCATTCATCACTATTGATACGTGCCACCAGTGATGTGGATGACCAATCCCATCCATCTCATGCCATCTGACCGACGCTACTGGACAGTCCATGCCACCCTTTTTTTTTTCTTTCTTTCTTTCTTTCTTTTTTTTTTTCTTTCCTGAGGCAGTCAGATTACTCAAAATTCTCCTGTCTCCCAAACCCACCTTGTCTAATCAAGACCCTTCCCGACACCCACCTTGTCCAATCAAGACCCTTCCCGACACCCACCTTGTCTAATCAAGATCCTTCCCGACACCCACCTGAATTAAACAAGACCCTTCCCAACACCCACCTGAATTAAACAAGACCCTTCCCGACACCCACCTGAAGTAATCAGACCCTTCCCGACACCCACCTGAAGTAATCAGACCCTTCCCGACACCCACCGGAAGTAATCAGACCCTTCCCGTCACCCACCGGAAGTAATCAGACCCTTCCCGACACCCACCGGAAGTAATCAAGACACTTCCCGACACCCACCGGAAGTAATCAAGACACTTCCTGACACACTCCGTGTACGGCAATCACTGCACTTTATGATGCAGCTACGGGATACTTTTTGCTGTTCTGAGAGACTGTTTGCTTGAGTTTGCTGCTAAACGTTTGTCCACAGTCAATTGGCTTGGAATAGAGGGTTCAGAGTAGGGCTGCAACTAATGATTATTTTCATAATCGATGAGTTGGCCGATTACTTTTTCGATGAATCGGATGGGGCGGGGCAAGCTTTCAGTACCATTTTCTTTTCTTGTTTATTTAAAATTGAATCCACAAACTGAGTATTACAAATATAAACAGACTAATAATTAACACAATTGTTTGTCTAATTATATAAGACTGAAAAGAACCCAATACACCCAGACACACATCAGAATATATATTAATTTAGGACTGTTGTTTAATTCAGTGCCATAAAAAAAATGCATAAATACATATACATGCATAAATACTGGTTACATTCTCTGATTTTATATATATATATATATATATATATATATATATATATATATATATATATATATATATATATATATATATAATATAGTATATATGTATTACTTTTTATGGATGCACAAAAAGCACTGGATTAATCTACAGTCCTAAATTAATAATAAAAACTCTTTCACTGCACCTTGTGGTTTTTGTTACTCACTGCCATTAGGAATATTATTTTACTTGTGTTTACTTTTGATCATAGTGTTTTAATTCGATATTATAGCTCTTACTCGTGTGAGGAGCAACACGGCCTCGTTACTAACATCACTTCCGTTATAATAAAGAACACAAGTTACACTGATACAGCATATAATGGGGTTCCCAAACTTTTCCAGGGCAAGGCTCCCAAAATGGCATTAACATTTGACCAAGGCCGCCTTTTTCAAGATGTCTTTAAAATACAGACATCTGAATATATCCCCCTTTGTATTAATAATTACATCTTACATCTTTACATTACATAACATTAGGAATCGATTGTGTGTGGTTGTCTGAGAGTGAGAAAATAAAAATCATGTATTTATTTATTTTTCACACCAAATTATTGAGGCCCCTGGCGGGGGCCCCTCTTTGAAAACCACTACCTTAGCGGACTTGGAGGTTGCACACTTTCTTCTTCAGTCACGTGCCGATTTCTCCTCCTTCTGATGGTGACTGAGAGAAAAGAAAGTTGTGTACAGTGATTCTGGGTATTAGGCTAAAGCTAACACCATCGTGTGTGACGTCATGTAGGAAGCGGCATAAACTTCCGGTTAATAATTTAAAAAAAAAAGTGTTCAATTTGAGATGATATTAACTTTATAAAAATGTACACATTAGACGGTAGAGTACACAGTGTATAGTATAATTGTACAGAACTTCATTTGGGACACAACTTTAGTATTTACTCTCCGAAGCGTGTTTTCGGAACAGAAGTAACGTAATGAGTAAATCTCCCTCGTGTCGCGCGCAGACCGACTAATCGATAATGAGATTCATTGACCACTATTTTTATCGATTAGTTGTTGCAGCTCTAGTTCAGAGAGTAAAAATTGCCTGTGTCGTACTTAACAGCTAGAACTCCAATCTTTACTGATGCACCTTTTTATTAATTTTAAAGCATATTATTCAGTACATACTGTGAATTATTAGATTACAAGAGTGGGGAAAGTCATGTCCTTAGTCCTGAATCAGATTTTCCTGTACATTTTATATATATATATATATATATATATATATATTTTTTTTTTTTTTTCAGTTTCACTGTTCTTGAGATTGATTGATTGATTTTTATTTTTTTTTATCTTGAAGTAGGTATATTAGACCAATTTTTTTTTTAAACAGACAAAAAAAAACCCAAACAAACCAAGGCCTAGGCCTTTCAGTGCAGGATTGGGAACACTGCCATTATGCTTCTTCACACATTGATTTGCCTTATTGTTCCAGCTATAAATATCCACCTCACTCACTCCGTGCATGATTTCTTTTCTAATGTTTCATTATCGGTGCACTTAGGTGGTCCCTAGAAGTAGAATCTCATTTACAATTTCTGCAAATTTCTCCATTTCCTCCATTCTCTCTCCCATCCCAATCCCTTGATTGTCTACAGTTTTTAACCAGGTTGATCGGGGGTCAGGTGTCACACGGGTCATGTTCAATTCAGTCTCGTTTTTAGTGAAGAGCACCGCCTTCAGTTTGTTTGAGTTTGGGATTTCCATGCGTAATCCTCATCATCTTGCACTAATCTGAGGCCACTGCATTCTCATGCTAACGTTCTCATTGCCAAACCGACGTCACCTCCTCTCTATGCAGTAGCATTACTCTACGAGAGGCAAAGTCAGGCACGGAGACATTGAAGCTGCTTAATAGAGAGAGGAGAAGAGGTGGCTGATGGAGTTGTTTTGCTCCCTGAAATGCCGGACTGGAAAGACAAGCAGCTGAATGCAAGTGAAAATGTCTGAGAGCCTTTTTATGTGACTTGTGAAAAATGAGGCTTGAATGAGTCGCTTGTTTTGTCACTTTTCATGTACTTTATGTGTTTTAGAGACGTTTTGAAGCACATTCTTGTGATCTCCTTGATTCTCTTTATTGGCGATTGTCCCTTTGATGTTCAGAAGAAGAAAGTAAAAGTAATTCAGCTTTTCGAAGATGGCTGATGACTTGTTGTGGTGGCTTATTGAAGGCTTTTCAGGCTTGAACATTACTCATTTCCATATCAACTAACCAACTGAAAATGAAAAGTCTAATAGATTTGTGTGAGCGCAAGATATTTTTTACACTGTATAGTAAAAGCTAACTAGTTAAGTGCTACTGATGCTTCCTTACTGAAAACCGATCGAGATGAAATGAGACTTTCTTAAAGAGTAAGTAATAGTCTGACTGCATATTATTTCTTTAGGTTTGAAGTATTGCCATGTTTGAAAATTCAGCCAAAGCTTGAATCTCTTTAGCTGTTAATGTTTGCATTCTCACATCCTGTATTACATGTCACAAGGAGCCAAATAGATATCACATTAAAATAACAAGCATTTCCATGGTTACTGTATTCGTTCAGCTTTATTTCTAGATGATTAAATGGTTTTACTTATAAATAAACCCCATTTGTATTTATTCATTTCATTAATTAATTTTTTCCCTTTTTTTTTTTTTTACGGGGTGTCTAAAAATAACTTTTATACTAAATGGAGGGTGCACGGCGGCTTAGTGGTTAGCACATTTGCCTCACACCTTCAGGGTTGGGGGTTTAATTCCCACCTCCACCATGTGCGTGTGGAGTTTCCATGTTTTCCCAGTGCTTCCGGGGTTTGCTCCGGGTAATCCCGTTTCCTCCCCAGCACAATGCATGCTTTGTAGGCTGTTATGTCATTTCCTAATTGTCCGTAGTGTGTGTACATGTGTGTAGTTATGCCCTGTGATGGGTTGGCACCCCTTCTACGATGTCCCTCGCCTTATGCCCCGAGTTCCCTGGGATAGATTTCAGGCTCCCTGAGACCCTGTGTAGGATAAGTGGTATGGGAAATGGATGGATGATTCTAAACAGAAAATTTGCTTGCGCACAATTATGAAATTTAAACACCGAGCCCAAAGGTTTTTTTTTCTTAAAGTAAAAAAAGTTAGACATTCATTATTAGCACTTTTGTGATTCACAGAACATCCAAGCAATAATCCAAATGCTGTCATGTGCACTACAACCTATCCACATCAATGCTTTAAATAGCAATGAAGATGAGCAAACTTGGCAAAATGTGATGTTTCTATGTAAAGTGGGAAGATCCTAGTATTTCTACACCTCCTGGCTGACACTTATATTGGATTAAAGTTGTAAGGATAATTTTTGGACATCTTGTTTATTATTTCCAAAATAGTAAACACCCCCAGCCTTGGTCGCAAATGGCTTTAAAAAAAAAAAGCTTTCTGAGTGAATAGAGTCTCGCTTCCCTGAATCTGCTAGTTGCGTACGTTTCTTTGATTTCATTACCCCACACGTCGCCACATTAGTCATGCCTGTTTGAGACGTTGGTGCTGTCGGCATCATTACAGATGGATATCAGACAGTGTCACCTGACAAGGGGAGCGAGGTTGGGGGTAGGGGGGGTCTGGGATTGTTTATCTCAGAGGTCTACTGGACTCTTTTCTTCAGTGTTCTCTTTGTCATTTTGTCCTGTGTGCCACCCAGTATGAGGGACAACCCCCGCCCTCACAATCATCCCTCCCTTCTTGTTTCTTTCCACAGTAAAGTGGGTACTGGGGCTAATGATGCAACTGGGACCATTAAAGGTGGGAAACTGACAGCTCTCCTCTCTCCTCTCAAAGAGTAGGAGAGCGACGATGGGGACAAAAAGAAGAAAGCGGAGCAATAAATGGACTAGTCTTAAGCATTGCTTTTTTTTTCTTTTTTTTTTCCCCCCCTTCTTTTCCCGGAGTAGAATCAGGTTTGGCTCAAAGGCCAGAATGAAATCCAGTGGGGGGGACCACACAGAGAGGAAAGAAACATGAAGGCAGTCTATTTGAAGTCCAGCCGTTTGTCTACGTATTGTGACAGTGTGTCTGTAGGTGTGTGTGTGTGTGAGAGAGAAGAGAATAAGAGATACAGTAGTGAATAGAGTAGCCTGTGGTAAGCAGTAGAGAAAAGACCCGGCTTTCCTATCAAGCTGGCCAATTAGGTACAGAGCTGCAGATGATGTGGCCAGGCTAAAAGAACCCAGCTGTTGGTATTAGTATGTTGGCGGAGGCCCATTCTGTGATCCAGGCTATAGATATCTGCCTCAACTCAACGTCAACGTTCCTCAGGTTCACATTAGTCATTTTTCAGTGTTCATGCAGCCCAGCAATTTATCCATAAATCTTTCATTTTTAACACTTTGGAAAGTTATCTTCGTAGCTTTGTTGTATAATAGCTTATTGGAATGGTGCATGACGCATACCTTGGTGTGGCCAAGCAAAATAACATTGAATTATTATTATTTTTTTACTTGATTACTCTCTCTCTCTCTCTCTCTCTCTCTCTCTCTCTCTCTCTCTCTCTCTCTCTCTCTCGTATGTTTTCTTGATCCTTTCTAAATATGAAGAGTCTGAAGTTGCTAAAATGTTCATGCGGAAATGTACGAGATCCGGTTTAGGATAATGAAAACGGGGAGTCCTCCCAGGAGTGTTGGGAACTCTCCTGTTCCTAACTCTGAGCCCTGACAACAGCAGCTGTTTTTGGTGTTGCTGCAAAGCAATGCTGTACTAACAAAGAAAAAAAAGTTACTGAACTGTACGTTTCTTTATCGCTGGAGTGGAACTCTTACCTTTTTTTACCTTTTGTGTATCTTTAACCTTGGAAATGTGGATATAGTGTAGCTTTTTAAAAAAAGATTTTAGGTGCATAAATGGACCGTAATTGCCTTCTCGAGTAAAGCTTTGAAGGTTCTTGGTAAAAATGTACATACTAAAGGTGCAAAAGGTGTGCAATTGAGGGTACTACCCAAGTAAGGTAGGGTATAGCAGCCTGTTTTTCTAAGAGTGTATGACTTTATTATAACATTACAAAAATTCCACTGCATAATGAATGTTCAACAAAAAACCTCAGTAGCAGAAGTTGTACAGTTAGTATAGGAGGCTGATGGGAGTTTCTGCAGACTGATTTTAGTCTCCAGTGACCATGTTAATCCTGAACCTTGCACAGCTGACCAGACAGACTAGCCGGCCACTTCTGGCTTTTTTTTCCTCACTGAATGAATTTTTCTCTTACAGCAAAAAGACAGTGTAAAATTTTAATGAAGGAAGATGGATCTCTAGATAAAGCGAAGGGTTTTTTTTTGTGCTATGCTTATAGTGTTAGACATACTGAATGTGTCAGCAGATTTTCTTAAAATGGTGTTCTCTCTCTTCTTACCGTTGGTTGTGTTTTTGTGTTTTGGGTCTGTAAAAGTAGGTCATGGAGAAACAGAGAGAGACAGACGGAGACCGAACAAGTTTTCCTGCTCAGCCGAGAAAAAGCTAGTTATGATCCTAGTGTACTATAGGAGAGCCCGTTTGCGTCTTAGGGCTTTTTATATTTATGTATATAATATGTGTATATGTGTGTGTGTATGTGTATATATATATATATATATATATATATATATATATATATATATATATATATATATATATATATATATATATATATATATATATATATTAGACTGATCTGTGTTTTTTTTTTGTAATGAAATCTGTGTTGTTGTTTTTGTTTAGTTCACTCTAGTACTCTTAAGGGTTCTTTTTGTTTGGTTGTGTCGCTGTTGGAGCTCTGAATGGTTTTATATCAAAACTACAAGAGGTTTACCTTTTTTCAAAAAAGGTTGCAGGTTATACCCCTGTAAAAAGCTAGAAATCAATTGTCAATTGTCCAAGGAACCAAGAGAAAAACTTGACTATGTTGGAAACACACCACTAAGTAAAGCTACCTGTTAAAGGTACAATAAATAGAATTGACCAAAAATAGTTATTACATGAGTAAAAAATGACTTAAATATTAGTCCAGTCTCTGGAAGGTTATTTACTGTAGCCTGGATGATGCTAAAAGTGACTTCATGTTTCATTATTGAAAAAAACCAACCAGATTAACAGGTTGTACTGTTTTCTCTAACCTCACTCTTGGTCATTGATCTATTTTGCAATGCAGACAGATGACAAAGGGGGAAAAAATTCATAGTGACTTAGTAAGGTATTGGGACCTTCCTAAGGAACCATGGGTCGCTGTATAGATTCTGCACGTCTGTGAGACTGGAGGGATGAGCACCTTACTTCCAAAAGATTTTCCTTTAAATCTGTCGAGATCTACCTTCCTGAAGACTCCAACTATAATCGTGCCCATCTAATCATTGGCTGTATCTGAATATACCTACTACCCTTCCACACAGTAGGTGAAAAGCGGTACAGTAAAGGAGTAGTATGGCTCAATTCTCAGTATTCATTAAACTGTAGGAGAGAAATATCCAGATGACCTTCTGCTTCCACCAAGATTCTGTAGTATGGA
The DNA here is from genome assembly GCA_012411365.1 of Ameiurus melas. Classification (NCBI taxonomy): domain Eukaryota; kingdom Metazoa; phylum Chordata; class Actinopteri; order Siluriformes; family Ictaluridae; genus Ameiurus; species Ameiurus melas. The sequence goes on along the minus strand of CM022757.1, from coordinate 29,318,356 downwards.
ATCTCTGGACACTGTGGATACTGCGCTATCCCATAAGGCAACGGGACTGGGGCGGAAGAACTGTTGGAATCCGTGCCGCATCGTCCGTCTGGATTGTATTCATGCTTACCATTTATACTGATCTTCACATACTGTATCGACAGCCGAGCAGTCAGTACTGAATCTTGTTTCGTGATCAGCTAGATTTTGGTTGTCGATTAAATCTGCGGGACGATAGATCTCAAGGAAGAGGGTTGGTGACCACTGTATTAAATGGTGTTTTGATTATGGTGGTTGAGAGGTCTATCTAACACTGGGGTGCCAAGGCTTATATGGAAAGGGCCGGTGTGGCTGCAGGTTTTCATTCCAACCAAGCAGAAGCCACGCCTGAGTCTACTGAAAGCCAAGCTCATCTGATAAAAACAGGTGGAATCAGGTGTGGCTCCTGCTTGAAAGGAATGAAAACCTGCACCCATACCCTAACACAGTGGTCCAAAATCTCCTATAGTTTAGGTGAGATCTGGTCACTGTGAAGGCCATCAAATCTTTCAGTGCATCCTCATGCCCTGTTAATGAGGACATTGTCTTCCTGGAATAGACCACTTCCAGTGGTCTGGATGAAATGTTTCATCATAGGATGAAGGTGATCAGTCAGAATAGCTTGGTACTGATTTGCAGGGACTCTTTCCTCTAAGGGGAAAATGGACCCAAAATGTAACCCCGAAGGCCCCCAACGTCATAAAAGAGCCACCAGATTTTAGATACATTTTCACCTGTCACTATATAAAGTATATATAATATATGTATATATATAATATTGTATGCAGTAGTAAAAAACCAAATTGCCACAAGCAATCCTTTTTCATTTCTTGGTCTAGAAGTTGGACCGTTTTGCAAAGGCGTTTATTCAGAGGTTGACTCTCGTAGCTTGCCTGATTTGCGTTGGTTTCTAAACCCATTTGAAGTTGACCAGTGGAATTGCAATTGCATTCCTACCTCTACAGCGCTGTGCTGTGTTCCATCACTGTAGTGTCCCTTGTGTAGACATCATTCGTGATATGTTCATTTCAGTGCCCCTTGGGTCGCTGCGGTCTGTGTGTGTCCAATGCTGTCGGCATGTAGCTGCTGACAGGTTTATTAAAAAAAGAGCGTGGCAGACAGCAGGCGAGCTGGCCACGGGCCACCGAGATCTGACTACTGCTGCTCCGAGACCTGCATCATGGCTGTGTGCTCTCACTCCCTCTGTCGGGTCACGCCTGTACAGTTTTATCAAATGGTATTCATTTTCCGGAGCATCTTCTCCAGGGTTTATTCCCTGTGGAGTATTTGGTGATGCCTGTACAGCTAGTCCAAGCACATGAAGCTACTGTCTGGCACTTTTTTGTTCCACATGGAAAATTTGTTTTTTCTGTTTTTTTTTTTGTGTGTAAACTCTAGTTATCAGCAATTAGAGTGATTTGTTCTTTGAAGATTCAGGTGTGGTGGTTGTAGTATTTCAGCATTATTTAGAAGTGGGTGGATGGGTGGTGGAGGTTCCATCATGTGGCTCGTTAGCAGTAGGCTAATAATGTTATCGTAATCATTAGGAGTCACAACAGTGGCCATTTTGGGAGTTGCTGTGCCTGCTGTTCTTCCTGTTGAGAGAGAGTGTGTGTGTGTGTGTGTGTGTGTGTGTGTGTGTGTGTGTGTGTGTGTGTGTGTGTGTGTGTGTGTGTGTGTGTGTGTGTGTGTGTGTGTGTGCCGGTGTGGGAGGCTGGCATTAAACCTAGACATTACCTCACCCTACTGGGCAGACGGCCCATGACGATGCTCAGCAGGCTGCGGGAGAGGGGGGGGGAGAAATAAAACTCAATACCTGGTGATTATCTACAGACTCTCTCTCTCTCTCTCTCTCTCTCTCTCTCTCTCTCTCTCTCTCTCTCGCTCACACTCTCTCTCTCTCTCACACACACACACACACACACACAGAGGCTGCAGCACACATCCGTAGACGTCACATTCCTTCCTTACAAATGGCAATTTTCAGACACGCGCACACCCGGTCTCCTGGGATGAGTGTGAAGATAATTTGCTACAGCGTGCAGGCTTGGGTGGGAGATGAGTCAGGTAATGGAGAGTGCTTGAAGTCGGCCCTCTCCCACATTAAACCTGCAGATTATCAGTGTGATGGCCCTGTTCCTGTGCCTCTAAGCCTGTTCCCTCAGGCCATCTTATACTAACACCTATAAAAGGTCATTATTCACTATTTATACATAGTTTGCATGTGTACATTTCATTACTTCAGTTTAGCATATGCCTGACTCTATTCTCTAGGAAAGGGGTTAGATCACTGGACGTTCCGGGAAACAGAATGGATTCCAAGTTTATTTATTTATTTAATTTATTTATTTTTTTCCTTCTTCTATGTATTCAGTCTGCTGTTGGATCAACAGTGGACTGCTATTATTATTATTATTATTATTATTATTATTAGAAGGTACATGTGGACATGGGAAGAGATTTTATTTCGAGCATACACCCTGTAGAGGTATACAACTAAAATTAAGATCCACTTACATAAAATTCCTTGTTTAGTAAGGTCCAGATAAGCAACCAACATGGTGGCAACAGTGACTGTTAAATGTTTAACCATTAGTGATTAGTCCATGGTTAGTAAACAAGACGACTCAAAGCAGTTATGTTGTGTTTCAATGTGCTTTATGTTATCAATTTTGACAAGCCCCCTGGATTCTGAACAGATGTTTTGAATTATTGGTAGAATAAACACACACTTCTCTGTCCATTTGATTTTAAACATTGTTTGTGTTTTTGACATAAGTTCACTAATCAGTCCAGAGAGGGTCAATAAAAGACATCTGTAAAGGTCTCCCTTTTCTGACTTAATGTCTCTAGCCCGGTAGCTGGTCTCTGCTCTGAAGACCTGCCTTTAGCTAAATAATTTAAATAAATAAATGTGATTGGGGGGCGCATCACTGTGGCTTAGCGGTTAGCACAGTTGCCTCGCACCTCCAGGGTTGGCGGTAGAATCCTGCCTCCACCCTGTGTGCATGGAGCTTGCACGTTCTCCCCGTACTTCGAGGGTTTCCCCTGGGTACTCCAGTTTCCTCCCCCAGTCCAAAGGCATGCGTTGTAGGCTGATTTCCAAAAGTGTCAGTTGTGTGTGCGATTATGCCCTGCAATGAGTTGGCACCCCATCCAGGATGTCCCCCGCCTTGTGCCCCAAGTTCCCTGGGATAGGCTCCAGGCTCCCCGTGACCCTGTGTAAAATAAGCAGTATAGAAGACGGATGGATGGACGTTTGATTGGACAAACCACAAAAGAGCCTCTGTTCATGTTTAGAAAAGTCGAGTTGATAATCTACATGCATTTATCGGCTCTGCTGTAGTAATTCATTGTACTCTGTTTAATATGATAAAATACTTTTCTGGATCTGGACTGTGGTCTGCCAGTTGATGACCCCTGCTAGTATGATTATAGTACGAAGGTAGGTAGGTGGTGTAAGTCAGAAATACTCAAAATGATGTGCTTATCTAAGGTGCACTTACTATAAATTGGGTGCTTATTAGCAGACATATGCTGGGTATTTGTCATCGTGAACCTTTTTTGAACATGGATTGTATGCAAGGAGAATCAGAGCGCTGTGCAAGACTCAAAATCTATTCGTATCAGGGTAATTAGCCATAGATTAAAAAATTACATTTCATCTCAGGTTTTGTACCAGCTGCGCTAATATTCATGTCAGCATCTGAAGCAGGGAAATGACGTGCACAATCTTCAGTAGTGAAGCTTTGATATTAGCATCAAGACAGCATTGGAACATTTATTGTCCCAATCTCAGTGACTCCCCATGTTGGACACCAGGTGGCGCTGTGCCACAAACAACATAAACTGAACAGACGGGCCATTTAGAGGTTACATAATAGGAAGAAGAAGAAATCATTGTGGTGCTAAAAATGAAACCTGATCCAAAGTGAGATTTACAATCTGCAAATGGCGTCTTGTGTAAATAGAGTAAAGATAAATTATATAAATAAGAACCAATTTTTTAAAACATTTTAATTTGATCAATGCAGAACAGACATCATGCTATCTAGAGGTTTTGCCTATTTGAATATATTAAAATGCATTGTGGAGGGATTGTAAAAACCAGCCACAACAACATTAACATGCACAGTTTGTCCAACACTAGCTTCCCTTGGGATGTTGCTTCAGACACCCATTCAAACCCTGAGTCATGACCCCTACCTCTCCACCTCCCCCACGTCTGGGTGGGTGGGTGTGTGTGTGTGTGTGTGTGTGTGTGTGGGTGGGGGGGACATGACTTCCAGACAAGACGTCAGACAGATAAATGTCAGCTTGTCTCCCTGTGGGATGAGTGGGTAAAGGGGGAGGTGAAGAGAAGGATCTAATCGTTTAAATTTCATCTTGACATCTGGGATTGGACATTGTAGACAGCTGAAGGGTTCCTAACAAGCACATATATGAATCGAGCACATGCCATTCCTTAACTAGAGTGCCGTAGAGCTAACGTTGTCCTAAAATAATACATTACAGAGGAAGGAATTCTGGGAAAGGGGTATTTATCTCATTCATTCATTTCTTTGTTGCTGTAATTGCTTTGAGTAAGGGAGTAATCAAGAGACAACGATGGTGAAAGGTGAATTATTATTTGTACAAGTCTTAATTTCGATCAAGCGGAATTCTTTTATGCGGTGTATATATTTAATTGTAATTATGGGAATTGAAAAGAAGAAGGGGGAAAAATAACCCAAAACAACAACAAACAGTGGTGTGAATTTGAGAGTTTTGTTCGCCCCAGCTGTTTAAGCCTGTTATCCACAGGTCACTCACTGCTTGATGTTTTAGATCGAAAGTTGTCTGTCTTTTGTCTCCATTTGACTGCATTACACTGACACGAGCAGGAGTCTTCTTGCCGTCTAGTGTTTTTAAAGGTATTCGTGTGATCAGTGCTGCAGTCAATGATGACCGCAGTTAAAGGGCTCAGACAGACAGACAGCATGTGTGCTTTGCCATCACTCAGACGTCGGGGTCACGCCAAGGTCACGCACCATGTTTCTCCCACAGCCCGCCTTGTTTGGTTGGGTCTGGTGTGAAGTGGAACTCTAACACAAATAACTCCGTCCTAAAGCGCATGTACAGTGAATCAAAACAGGAACTCTGGTAATACCAGGACAGCGGTCGTACCGCAACCCTAGACCCGTGGGTTGGGTTTTAAAAAAGTGTGTTAGTTTGACAGTCATTAGTGCGGTTTGAGACGCAGCCCAGTCCTTCTGATCAATCAGCCATAATATATCCCCCCCACCCCCCGCGGAGTCACCAGGAAGCGGGTGGTTTATCAGGACGCGGCCGCCCAGCCCTCGGGATTGGAGGGCTGTAGTGTGCGAGACGGCGCAGTGATATGAGTAAGGGCAGGAGAAGGGTTACACACACAGTCTGTCTGCTTCATTCAACACCAACACACCGGCTCTCATTCACCGAGTCTAACAAAACGGAAGTAAGAGAAGCGACAGACTTGTTCGGCGTTAATCGAGCGCGGGGATTGTTTCCCCCCACAGCGAGTATGTGGTGAAGACGATGCGAGAGGCGCGGAGAGCCGGTGGAAGTTGTCGCTGTGGCGAGCTCCATGCAGAACCAGAGCGGAGCGGCTAGCGGAAGCGGCTACGGCTCCAATGGCGCCTGCGTGTGTAACTGCACCGGAGCCCAAGTTCAGGGAATGGACATATGTGAGTGTAAACCGCTTCGCTTCCATATTAACATGTCTAACTGCTGGCTTTCAACTTCTCTGTAGAGTTTTTTTTTTTTAATGCAAGTGCGCAGTTTAAAGGGAACTTGACCGTTAAATTTCACCTAACGACACGCTGAAGGGTAGAGTACTCTGGATAGACCACCTAAACCTGTTATTTTAATACATATCCTGTGTAGTGAACTCGTGGAGGAAGGAGACCGGCCAAAAGAGATCGAGTCGCGGTCTGGGGTTTGGACAGTGATTAACGTTTTCGGTGTCTGTCTCCGCCAAGCCACTAACCAAACCTCCTGAGCGCACTAACACCGCTCTCAACACTACTACTAACACTGAGTGTATATGACAGCGTGTTTTAACACACAGTTACTGTAATGTTTCGGCACAGAGATCGTCGTATTAGTGTAAGGTTTTGGCACAGAGATCGTCGTATTACTGTAATGTTTTAGCACAGAGTTCAGTGTGTTAGTGTAATGTTTTAGCACAGAGATCGTCGTATTAGTGTAATGTTTTAGCACAGAGATCGTCGTGTTAGTGTAATGTTTTAGCACAGAGATCGTCGTATTAGTGTAATGTTTTAGCACAGAGATCGTCGTATTAGTGTAATGTTTTAGCACAGAGATCGTCGTATTAGTGTAATGTTTTGGCACAGAGATCGTCGTATTAGTGTAATGTTTTAGCACAGAGATCGTCGTGTTAGTGTAATGTTTTAGCACAGAGATCGTCGTGTTAGTGTAATGTTTTGGCACAGAGATCGTCGTGTTAGTGTAATGTTTTGGCACAGAGATCATCATATTACTGTAATGTTTCGGCACAGAGTTCAGTGCGTTACTGTAATGTTTCAGCACAGAGTTCAGTGTGTTAGTTTAATGTTTTAGCACAGAGTTCAGTGTGTTAGTGTAATGTTTTAGCACAGAGATCGTCATATTAGTGTAATGTTTTAGCACAGAGATCGTCGTGTTAGTGTAATGTTTTAGCACAGAGATCGTCGTATTAGTGTAAGGTTTTGGCACAGAGATCGTCGTATTACTGTAATGTTTTAGCACAGAGTTCAGTGTGTTAGTGTAATGTTTTGGCACAGAGTTCAGTGCGTTAGTGTAATGTTTCAGCACAGAGTTCAGTGTGTTAGTGTAATGTTTTAGCACAGAGTTCAGTGTGTTAGTGTAATGTTTCAGCACAGAGTTCAGTGTGTTAGTGTAATGTTTTAGCACAGAGTTCAGTGTGTTAGTGTAATGTTTTAGCACAGAGATCGTCGTATTACTGTAATGTTTTAGCACAGAGTTCAGTGTGTTAGTGTAATGTTTTAGCACAGAGATCGTCGTGTTAGTGTAATGTTTTAGCACAGAGATCGTCGTGTTAGTGTAGTGTTTTGGCACAGAGATCGTCATATTACTGTAATGTTTCGGCACAGAGTTCAGTGCGTTAGTGTAATGTTTCAGCACAGAGTTCAGTGTGTTAGTGTAATGTTTTAGCACAGAGTTCGTTGTGTTAGTGTAATGTTTTAGCACAGAGATCGTCGTGTTAGTGTAATGTTTTGGCACAGAGATCGTCATATTACTGTAATGTTTCAGCACAGAGTTCAGTGCGTTAGTGTAATGTTTCAGCACAGAGTTCAGTGTGTTAGTGTAATGTTTTAGCACAGAGTTCAGTGTGTTAGTGTAATGTTTTAGCACAGAGATCGTCATATTAGTGTAATGTTTTAGCACAGAGATCGTCGTATTAGTGTAATGTTTTAGCACAGAGATCGTCGTATTAGTGTAATGTTTTAGCACAGAGATCGTCGTATTAGTGTAATGTTTTAGCACAGAGATCGTCGTATTAGTATAAGGTTTTGGCACAGAGATCGTCGTATTAGTGTAATGTTTAAGCACAGAGTTCAGTGTGTTAGTGTAATGTTTTAGCACAGAGATCGTCGTATTAGTGTAATGTTTTAGCACAGAGATCGTCGTATTAGTGTAATGTTTTAGCACAGAGATCGTCGTATTAGTGTAATGTTTTAGCACAGAGATCGTCGTATTAGTGTAATGTTTTGGCACAGAGATCGTCGTATTACTGTAATGTTTCGGCACAGAGTTCAGTGCGTTACTGTAATGTTTCGGCACAGAGTTCAGTGTGTTAGTGTAATGTTTTAGCACAGAGATCGTCATATTAGTGTAATGTTTTAGCACAGAGATCGTCGTGTTAGTGTAATGTTTTAGCACAGAGATCGTCGTATTAGTGTAAGGTTTTGGCGCAGAGATCGTCATATTACTGTAATGTTTCAGCACAGAGTTCAGTGCGTTAGTGTAATGTTTCAGCACAGAGTTCAGTGCGTTAGTGTAATGTTTCAGCACAGAGTTCAGTGTGTTAGTGTAATGTTTTAGCACAGAGATCGTCGTGTTAGTGTAATGTTTTGGCACAGAGATCGTCATATTACTGTAATGTTTCGGCACAGAGTTCAGTGCGTTAGTGTAATGTTTCAGCACAGAGTTCAGTGTGTTAGTGTAATGTTTTAGCACAGAGATCGTCGTATTAGTGTAATGTTTTAGCACAGAGATCGTCGTGTTAGTGTAATGTTTCAGCACAGCATTCGTCGTGTCTGTGTAATGTTTTAGCACAGTGTTCAGTACTGTACTACATGTACAGTCTCAAACATGGAGCAAGGGGAAGTGTAGTATACATGAAGCCCTTAAACATGTTAATAGTTTGTCTTTAGTCGAGATTTTCACTCACTCAATTTTTTTTTTTAACTAGAGTACTTGTATTGCACTGCTGTTTTCTCTCTTTTGGGTTTAGAGTTGCTTTCTCTGTTCAGCTCCTCTAATAGTTGTCCCTTTTTTTTGTACTTCTCCTCTTTGAAAATATTAATGTTATGTTTACCTATCTGCATAGCAGAAAAGGTTTCCAGAATCTCTGTTTCAGCAAACAGCAGCTGTGACAGTAATGCCGGTTGTCATACAAATCACAGTTGATATTATTGCACTCCTTCTAGTAAGTTCTTATTTCTACAGTGCCACCTCACACAGGGGCATGTATGGTGGACAATCCAAGAGAGAGGAGTAAGTTAAGCTGGTGACAGAAACTCTTATAACTAGCCTTGCAGATGTTTCATCACATTAATACGTTAAGTATTGGGTGTCCCAAAAGTCTCGATGTATAGGGGACAGTATTTAATTATCAAGTGTTTCATTTTAAGAGTCAAGCTGCTGATGAGTAGGTAGGTTTACTTCCACAGTGATGGCTTGGTTGTGTGCTGCAGTGTGGTGTGCGTCTGATGTGTTTGGTGATAACAGCCTGAGGATCCGGTGACTATTATTGATGAGTCAGAGTGCCAGTCAGTGTGCTCCATCACTAATCTAGCCATTGTAGCTCTGCCGGAGGTCTAGAAGCAGAGCATGGATCCCTTTGCTTCTTTTAAATACTGTTTTTGATGTATGCAGTGTTACGGTCCGTTCACACATTCAATGACTCGCAGCGACAAACTGGCCTGGCCGGAGACTATTCATTTTCAGCGAGAGCTGGCAACTTCCAGTAACATGAGCAACAGCGACCCTTAGTGACTAGATGTTGGAGTGTCCTGCGACACGATAAAGTTGAGAAAAGTTTCATTTTATGCAAATACAGAGAGACTCTGTGGGGCGACTTCCATTGGGAGTGACGACAGTAGAGCGCACGTGATGATGCGTGATCCACCTTGCTTCCCGCAAGTCCGAATTGTTTCATGGACCAAGACCGTATGTCCCTTGCGCCTTCGCGGCAGGTCGATGGCTGCAATGGCAAAGAGTACACGCTGCTTCTCCTTCATCTCATAGGATATGATGCATATATACACTGGTGAATTTTATATACAAACGCTGTCCCTCCAAAATGTTTCATTTCAGTGCAAGAATACTGGTTTGTTGTCAAAAGTGGAATGCTAGTTGCACCACCCACTGATAAATGTTACTATGGCAACCAGTAGTTGGAACGCCTACTAGCGACTTCATAGTACAGCATCTGCCTAAAATCGCTGTGTGAATGCATGTTTAGTTGATAAAGATTTGACAAGGTATACGAAGTGGTAGACATTGAAGGACAGACAGTAGTTGTTCTTGTTGTTTTGTTTTTTTCCCCTTCGCGTTCATATTACATTTGTCTAGCTCTTCTGTCTTCTGTACTTGCTCTTTGAAAATATAACTGGTGAACTCTCTTCCAACCCTGTTCCAGCATTCTCAAATGGAGGAGTGAGGTTTCCACCCACTGAGGTCATGCATGCAAGTTCAGCTAGCGGTCATGGGCAAATGTTTTAGAGAAGTGCAGAGGTCTCTCTCTCTCTCTCCTTTCTCCTCCCTCCCATCTCTTCTCCCGCTCACTCTATTTAAATAAATCTTTTTGACTTTCCTCAATGATGAGCTTGCCCACAGAGAACATTTTGCACTTCCTAACTAAATGGAATTAACAGAAAAACGAAAGAGACTATAGCATTTTTTTTCCTCCTGAAACTTCAGCGCTGATTGTTTAACTCTGAGGACTTGGCAAGCCGACGCAGCAACCTGCAGGTTTGTACAAGTAGCTCCGGCTGCCATGAAAGCACCTTTCAGTTCTGGACAAACACAACATGCCAAGCTGTGTTACCAAGAATGAAAACGTTCCCAAAATAGAAGTTGTTCTACACGGATAAGGAGATGTTAAGGAATATAATGATACGATTTATAAAAGATACAAGATAATACCAAATCGTGTCTCATAGCCAGAAAGGGAGCTTCTCTCCACCTTCTCCGTTAGGTATATTTTCGAAAGCCGTCAGCCGAAACTGTCTCTCAAAGCATATCAGTCTTTGGCTCTCTTCTTCCCCCAGACCTCTGCTGAGTGCAGAGGTGTGAGCTCTTTTCTGGTGCTAACGATTGGCAGAATGTACTGTACATGAAGTCCTGAACTTGGAAACCTGGGGGCTGCTTTACTGATTAGTGGAGTTCATGTTTATTCATGCAACCGACAAAAAGCTGCACGGTCACCCACATGAAGCAGAAGAGCGATGGGGTGGCATGTTGGCACTGGAGCTCAGTGGCAGAATGCTCATTTGAGCCGGCCATCTGATTTGTGTCAGCCACGTGACTAATATGAACAAGAAGGACTATGGCCCCCTCTTACCATCATATGGAAATCACTAGACTAAACAAATGCTCATTTGTTTTTACGTCTGCCATGGGGGGGGACACCATATTTGCTTGGACAAAGGGACAGTGAGCTGGATAAAGAAAGTGTAGGAGTTTAGCATGAGTAAATAGGCAGGCCATAAGGTTCGGTGCTTTAGGGATTTGGAGGGTTTTTAATTTTTTTATTTGTTATTTTATTTCAAGTGGCTTGCAGTGTTATGTGCACTCATATCGGATGGTTGTGAGTCAGTGCACATGCAAAGAGTATTCAAGAAAGCTGTTTTCTGATGATGAATTTGTTCAGTATTGAAGAAGCAACTTTAAGGCTACGCTGGCTGGCTACATGCCCAATAGGTAGGTAGCTAATTTCTTTTCAAAAAGAAAACGGCTAGCTCTGGATCACTCTTCCGAAGCTGTCGCTCTCTTTGGAAGGCCAAGCTAAAATTTATCCTTGTTTCAGATTGATCTCTGGAGCAAAGGATAGCAAGAAATGGTGCCAAGTCTCCACTTAGTAATGTCTTTGTCAGAACTGTTTTTGTAGCTGGAGCTTCGTTTCATTTCTAAGGTGGTGACTTGATTTGCAAATCCAAATAACTTGAGCCTCAGCAACTCTGACTTTGGTTTGTTTGTTTGTTTATTTATTTATTTGCCTTACCAAATGACTCACTGCAGCGCATGGACAGCATGTTTTATGATTTTTCTCTACTGACTTAATAATGGTACTTATTTAACTTGTGACAGATGGACAGATCTATTACTTAGTGATGGCACCCATCTGATATCAAAAGCAATTTCAGTAGAAAATGCTGTTTCGGAGACTGGGGGGCAACAAAGCAGCAACTAATCAGACTCTGTAATAAACTTGAGTCTGAGATATCACTGAATTGCTTTAAGGACAACATAACAAAAAAAATGTTAGCCTGCTTAGCAATATTATGCTGGATTTGCAGTCCTAGGGTCAGGGTTAGTCCTTTTATTTGAAATTGAAGGTTTTATCAATATTAGAAAAGAAGAAATGATATCATGCCATCTCTGCTACTGCTAGCTTCAAACGATGCAACTTGTTTTTGTTTTATTTTGTTTTGCTGCCATTTTTATTTCTGTATTGCTCTTTGACAGTCTGCTTCTCAATCCCTTTTCAGAAGACTCCTTGCACAGCATGTCTTTGTGTTTTTACAACTTTTAAATATAACCAATTCGACTCGTGAAGTGCTTGTTAATTATCTTATGGTTGAGTTGAGAGCCGAGAAAAATGCGAAGATGGACATTGAATGGATATTGAAATGAAGAAACGGTGGGATTGAGCTTGAGAAGACTTCAACGATCTGATGAGATTTGAAAAGTGCAACCGAGAACTATATATGTGCGTTCTCGTGAAAGATCTTTTGTGCTCCGGTTTAATACGGGTGTACAGCAGCCTCTCGGTGAAGAATTTCGACGTACAGCTACTGACACTTCACACGTAAGCACACTGGAGCCGTAAGAAGCCCATTATGGTTTGCTAGTGGCTTTTTTCTCTTGATGGACAGAAACTCAGTTGGGCATCTTTAAGATGATGTCTCTGTTCCTTTCTCAGTGTAATTGATGGCAAGAGCTCCTGTGTGGATTGGAGGCTGCTGCATGGCGTGCTGGGTGGCATGGCCTCTTCCCACTGGCAGTGTTTGTGGCATGGCCGTACCGCAGGGCTGGAATCGGCTGCCCGCCCCTCTGATGCCCAGCGGGATGCCAGTCTGTTAGCGTGTTTTTCTGCATCCCACTATGCCACAGGGCTTTGATTTGTAGCACAAAGACCACCTGTGTGATCCAGCCTTCTAAAACAGTAGACGAGGAGCCTACCTCCCCCAGCCTGCAAAAACAAAAATGCACGTTTATCACTGGATGACAGAATGCCTGTCTCCAATCCACTCGTATCCACATTCAGAGCCTGTCAAAACACTCTTCTTGTCTTGTCAGAGTGATGTGACATCTATAGATGTCCTGACAAACAAAATAAGCATTTACGTGGCGTGACCTAGCGTCTGCTCCCTGGGTATCATGTATTTCTAAAACGAAATTGAACCGGGTGAAACCAAGGAAACAGAAGGATTTACTGAGGCTGTGATAAAAGAGGTGCATTTGTTTATTATACACAACACTTGTAGGGGTGTGTGTGTGTTACTGATGATAATGGACAGTTTATGTGAAGTGCTACTCTTACTAGAATGTGAAATATTAAGACAACGGCTGTGTTTTGTTGTTGTGAGGGTGTCTAGATGAAACCGCGTGCGCCAGAAGGTAATTTTCTCCCTCTTTATCTCTCTCCCTCTCTCTCTCTCTCTCTCTCTCTCTCTCTCTCTCTCTCTCTCTCTCTCTCATCCTTTCTCTCTCCCTCTCTTTCGTGTCTTTCTCTCTCTCTCGTCCTTTCTCTCATACAAATAGCAAAATTAGGGCATCACGAAAACATGGTCATGAGAATTCTTCAGCTTTCGTTTTCTGGATGGAAGAATTTCAGTTGTCCGAAACATGACGTGATGGTGCATTTTACAACGATTAAGCCTTACCGAAATGAGCTTTCTTGGACGTATTTAATTGGCCAGAAATCAGGCCTTCTAGATCATTGTGTTGAACTGTTATTGTAATCAATAAAAATGTTAGCTGGAATTTGGCATGATGGCCAAGCATATGGTACAGCATTCCTAAGTTACCCTGCATATGTAAAACAAGTCTCATATTCTCACACACACACACTCACAAGGCTCATGTCTGGCACTCCCTCGCTGTTAGTGGCCCACTGTCTGGCAGCTCTCAGTCAGCTGCGCTCTGCCTGCTGACCGTAAAAGGGCTGATTGATTTGCTGCACTGAACACTGGCTGCCGCTGGCATCACGGGCTAATGCTTCTCCCAGCACCCACTCTGTCTGACTCTTTATCTCTCCTTGATTTTTTTTTTGTAGTCTGCACATAGTTTTTTCAGTCTTCTCATGTTTCTTCGCTTCATTCTCACTCTTTTTTTTTTATTTTTAAAAATTTATTTTCTTAATCTGTGTCTGTATCTGCATGAATGTGCGTGTCTGTGTGCCATGTCAGTGTTCAGTGTCTCTGTAGGTACGGATGCTGAGGGCTGTGTCTCCATGGCAATAATGGCAGCTGGATGTGTGTGTGTGTGTGTGTGTGTGTGTGTGTGTGTGTGTGTGTGTGTGTGTGAGAGAGGGGATGGCATTGCCCGTGGTATCTAGGGCAGGACAGGAGATCCAGTATCCAGCAGTGCCACTTCACTGAAGATCTTGTTCCTTATTCATTCTGTCTATCTCTAAATGAAAGGCAAGGCTGAAGTGCCAAAACCCATCTTCTCTCTCTCTCTCTCTCTCTCTCTCTCTCTCTCTTTCTCTCTCTCTCTCTCTCTCTCTCTCTCTGGGTTGCTCCAGAGCAGCCAGGCTTTGTTCATTTAACCAGACCCTTTCAAGCCATTTTGTAAACCGCTCGCATGTACAATTCACTGTTCGACCAAGGACAAATGGATTAAGATGAACCTGACCAGAAAGCTCTTGCTTGTGCCCGTAATGAATCATATTCATCTCTAGCTTGATTGCAAGTTTAGTTTATACTGTAGAGCACAATTGGGCTAAAAGCTGCAGGTCCACTGTGAAATCAGCCTGTGCAGGAATAAGAGGATTTTGCAGTCTGAGCTGGGAATATACGCATTCTGCCCAGTCTGATCAGTGATGCTCCCTCACACCCAAACTTCCCCATTTAGATCCGGGGTATGATGAATAATTCTAACTGCTGGTAGCGTTATGCATTGATATGTCAGGAGCAATCTGTAATGACTCGAACGGAGTAATTATAGAAATGTAGTGATGTTGAAGTGTTCTATAGCATGCACATGTACTGTTTTTTGACCTCTGAGTCATAGTATAAAACACATTAGGATCTACTAGTTGTTTACTACAGAGTTGTATTTATATTTTAATGCGCATGAGTCATTTTACATGCATGATTATCAGATTCTTAAGAAACCCCTTGTTTACTACACCGTAAAGATTGCATTTTTTACCTGCCATAGTGTTTAAATGTTGGAGATATTAATACATTCTCTTGGGGTGAAATCTTTGAGATTTGCTGGATGATTCCCTACCAGTAATGATGCTGTATTTACCCCAAAAGATTAATTGAAGAGCAGTTCACCCATATAACATTGCTAGTTTCAATAGCATTACCTCCATGTGTATTATTAGTTGCATTAGGTTTGTTGGACAATTCTTTACTTCCTACAAGCAGATAATTGGGACATTTATCGGTTCAGAAGCAAATGTGCAGTAGCTCCACTCAAAGTTAGCAGTAAAGGCTGAGCTATTGTCCATTCACTCTATGTACCTGTGTAACCAGTGTTTTTGCATTTTCCCCTCACTGGCCTAGCGTATTCACCACTCCTTCGGTAGCTTTAAATCAATTTGTGTAAGTGTCTGTACATGCCTTACACGCAGTAGAGGATTTTCATATTGTCTAGTTCATCTTTTACTAGTCAGAATACTGCTAATTCTAGTGTGCAAAACAGCTCTCTCTCTCTCTCTCTCTCTCTCTCTCTCTCTCTCTCTCTGTCTGTCCTGTTTTCGTAATCATTTCCTTTCTCTCTAATCTCTGCTCTCTCTTTCCTCGCATCCGCTCTCATGGCCTAAATTTGGAGAAAAGCTGTGTTTGTCTGCTCAGATGCTGTACTGCAGGCAATTTTGTGGCGCGTGTTCCAGCCGGGCTGTTCAGACAGTACACTCAGTCTGCTCTAGAAGATAATGCTTCTCTGTTTGACACTTTAAAACATGCCCTCTGCAGACCCAACAGTTCCAAAATGGTCCGTGTCTCGCCGAGCCGGAGGCCTGCATCAGCCTCAGCGTCTAGCCTAATCAGATTGGGCTTGCGTTCAGGGGCATGCTGGGATATCGCAGCGCCTGCTCTAATGCCATGAGCTGTCTGGCTGCCACAGATAGGTCGCCATTGTCTTGCTTTTCCAGACGCACTGCCTGTCTGTCTGGGTAATGCCAGGGTGTGTTTATATAAAAGGGTTGTGTTTTTTTGCATATTGCAGACCTGTTGTCCATGTGGTTGGCTGGCGTGCATATGTGTGTGCCTTTTGAGTAAGGGAGAGGTGAACAGTGTTGCCATATCACATTCTATTCATTTTGAACCACTTGAGCCTTCTTCAACAGCTGAACATCATACAATTCTCCGACTGTCTATGTTCGAGACCCTCTGTACAACAGAACAGTAATTGTTCCTGACATGCGTTTCGCATCCAGTCGGCCTTGCCAGGCTTCTGCTGTTCTGTGCTTCCATCCTGTGGTCAGAACAAGAATCGCATTTTCCCCGCAGCCCTTTTCTAATAGAAAAGATGATCAAACCTGATTTGTTGCTGTGTGTGCGTCTGTAACCTTATAATTAAAAATGTTCCCCTTTCTCTCCCTCTTCCCTCCAGCTGAATTGGAGTTTGTGCAGATAATAATCATAATCGTGGTGATGATGGTGATGGTGGTGGTGATTATCTGTCTTCTGAACCACTATAAACTCTCGACGTGGTCCTTGATGAGCAGGCTGGGCCAGGCCAGGAGGCAGGAGCACCCACTGCAGCCGGTAAGACATCAGTGCTCCATCCCTCACTTCCAGTCGAAGTATGCGT
Source organism: Ameiurus melas (assembly GCA_012411365.1). Lineage (NCBI taxonomy): Eukaryota > Metazoa > Chordata > Actinopteri > Siluriformes > Ictaluridae > Ameiurus > Ameiurus melas. The sequence goes on along the minus strand of CM022757.1, from coordinate 29,301,856 downwards.
ATTAGCGGATTACTGCCAGCCATAAAAATGACTCGGCCTCGTTTAATCAATATAGTCTGCATATATTTCTGGACAGTGTCTGGAAAATTTAGATTTGCTTTCTAAATCATTGCAGAAGACCATCATTAAACACAAGACCTGCACAAGTATTTGCCTACTTATTAGAACCTGGAGGCAGTATTGGGTTAGAAGTATTGGCAAAGTAAACTCAAAACCTGACAAGCTAGCCTGACAAATACGTCGCCTCCAGCTGTAAGATTCGATTAAGGCGTACCGTTCTGTTTCGACAGAGCCCGAATGTGACTTTAAGCACTATATGTTAGCCAAAGATCCCATTTGGCGTGTTTCTGATAAATATCCTCACTACTCTTGCTCCCAGACATGCCTTAATGATTAAATTTGGCCCAGCTCTGTCTAGACGCTTGCGAAGAGCCAGACATGCACGCTGTCTGCTGCAGCGTGCGGGAGAGGCAGATAAACGTCTGAGTCGCTTTCATTTTTATTCATGAGGGGAGGGGGTGGACCGAGGGGGAGGGCGAGTGCAGAGACACTGTCTAGAGGGAGAACACAGTCTGGTGCACTCTGCTGCTTTGATTTACCACACACATGTTAATGCTGAGCATTACTATTAGGGCATAAACAAGCAGTTTGGGGTTTTATTTTAATGAGTATTTTGAGCTTTGTCTGGATTCAGAGGAGATTGTTCTTTGTTTCTAGCACAAGGCATCCGCTAACAGTGACGCTGCAATAAATACATTTCACTCCTTGACTTTGAGTATTTAACTTGTTCCCTGATAATAATGTGACACTTTACTTTGCTTTTCATGTTTGATAAATGGATCCATTTTGTGTTAAAAATGGCATTAAATGTATTAATTCTGTAATATGTTATATTGTGATCTATCTTTTTTTTAATATATATATATATTTATTAATTAACCTTCTGTCTCTGCTGATAGGAGGGATGTTTTTGGCCATCAGATAGTGGATCCAGACAAGGAGCTTCAGAGGTGAGACCATTAACTCTGTGTGGGTGTCTTTGTGGGTGCTTGCTAGCGCAGCTTGGAGTCCTTATTTGGTGAGGTCAGGGGGAGGAGAGGGTCAGTGTCTGATGCAGGGCCTCTCTGTTAATCATTGCACATGTGTTGTGTCCCTCTGGGGGTGTGCAGCACATTTCCCCAAGTGTACGTGGCTTTGAGAGTCTCTGTCTGGATGCCTGCTTCTCGCACTGCGTCATTAATCACTGGCTTTCTCCTCTGGCAGCGTCTAGACAGCTGTCTGAGAGACGAGACACTTTGCCTTTCGCTCCAAATTGCCCCTCATTAGCCACCCTGGCTCGAACTGAAATGCAGCCCCATAAAACAAAGCTGTCTGTCTTATAGGCTGGCCAACATGGAGATTTCCCACAAATTGAATAATTTGATTGTGCATAAATGCAGGCCTTGTTTCTCTAGATGAAGCTCTGTTATTTAGTAGCATTGGAAATGTCTTCTTATGTAAACCTTGTGCTTAAGCTTCTCAAATTGTATATGTAGGCTTCATATGACGGCAGCCCCATCAAATAATCAATCGATCACTGCCCAGCGCGTGAATGGTGTTAATTAGATGTAAACCTTCTTCTCACTTTGCTTCTAGAGCCTCCATTCCTTGCATCGTTTACTCATTTTTGTGCTTTAGTGGTTTTTTTGCTTAAATAAAGTCATTGGCTATTAACAAGCCATTAGTCAGTTGAGCCAGAGGTGTTGGTGCAGGGAAGGTTACTTTAGCACCAAAAACTTTAGGTCAATGAGCAATGCTACAAGTGTGTGTATGATATTACCTTATTCTGTCAAACCCTTGTAGCCCTTCCAACGAGACACTTAATAACTAATGCGAACAAGAATACTAACTTTGGATCCTTAAAAAGCTTTTTAAACTATTGTGAAATTATTTTTGCCAAAATTAAAAGCCTTGGGGATTACATTGGTTTTGATTTAAGAGATTGGCAGCCTTTTAAGATTTCTGAGGTGTTAGGCTTGAGCACTGTTCATTCATTTGGTTTGAATGAGGAAAGCAAACAGTTGATCATTTTCTTGGTTGTCTCTAGTTAACCAAAGTCTATCATTCAGGCAAAATGGAAAATAAGTAAAAGAATTAACGTTTTGGCTTAAATCATATAAAGAAATGTTATTTTAATTTCTGTATTTATCTATGTTTCAGATTTTTCTGTATTTATCTATTTATATGAACTTAGGTCTTTCTTTCTTTATTTATTTATTTACTTATTTATTCGTGTTCTTTATTTCCTTATGTCCATATGGTGACGAGGGAGCGTGCTTTTCACATTCAGGCCCAACATTCAAGCCAAGATTGGAGGAATAGTGGTGGGTTTAGGAGATGAGGGTTGAGGAGACACAGTAAGCAGTCCATCCCAGACCGAAAATCGATCCCATTTGGGAACAGTACAATACACAGAAATTGTTCATGAGAATGATGTGATTCTCTTTTTGATTTAGTTGATAGGCTTTTAGAGTGCACAGAAGTGTCTAAGGACACGCAGTAGGCTATATGTCGGTTTTACGATGTAGTAGCAGCATGAATATAGTCTAGGAATACGCCTGGGCTTTAAGTTTAATTTGGATGTTTTATTTGTTACTTTATTTTGTTCTGGCACTTTTCTTTCTCCATATCCACCCAAACATTTAGTATTTTGGCAACACTATTGCTGCTGACTATGAACTTCATTCTTTTCACTCTTGCAGGTAGTGTATGCTCCTCATCCTCGTGAGCGCTTCAGCACTCCCTCATTCCTGCAGCGAGATCGTTTTAGCCGTTTCCAGCCTACCTACCCTCTCCTGCAGCAACACATCGACCTGCCGCCCACCATCGCACTTTCGGATGGAGAGGAACCACCGCCGTACCAGGGCCCGTGCCCGCTGCAGCTGCGCAACCCCGAGCAACAGCTCGAGCTGAACCGCGAGTCTGTACGAGCACCACCCAACCGCACGGTCTTTGACAGTGACCTGATGGACAGCCATGGCCCGTGCCCACCTAGCACCAATACAGGCGTCAGCGCCGCCAACTGGAGTGCCCACGGACGCACGGAGGGCCCTCCACCCGCCTACAGCGAGGTCATGGGCCACTACCCAGGCACGGCGTTTTACCTTCACCAGCACAGCAATAACCAGTCCTCCTCCGTGCCAACTGTGCCCGGTGCCAGGACGCGCCAGGGCAGCACGGAAAGCACAATAGTCCTGAGCAAAGCCAAGGACATGCAGAGAGGGGAGCTAGTGTAAGGTGGGCTATCCGTACCCTCTCCTCTTGCTGGCTACAAAGGGGTGTGGTCACTCTCTGGACACTCCCATGCACAACATAAAATGTGTCTGTCTTCACTACAAAAGCAAAGTCACATTACAAGAAGGAACCAAGCGGAGCAAAGCTTACAAAAACATTTTATTGACTGTCTCTCTCATAAAAAGACATAGCAAAGCTTTGTAGCGCTATTTTGTACTTGTATTACATTCAAATGGGAGATGATGATGATATTAGCACATAAGCTTTTTAAAAGTTTTTTTTATTTGAATTTTTCCCCCCCCTTCTTTTTACTCCTTTTTTGGTCATGTGCTCTACAAAACACCAACACTGCACAATCTGCAGGTTTAGGACGGGACTTTCCAGTAAGACCATGATCTGTACACAATTAAGATTTTTTATTTATTATTTTTATTTTTTTAAGTAGTTGAAACAAAAATCCAAATCCCAGTGCCAAGGTATTTGTGTGTGTGTGGGGGGGGGGCTGGCGTGAGACTCGCAATCATACGTTCAAATCAAAACACACAAAAGTTGCACTATCTTTATTGTGGGAAAGAGAAGAGGCAAATGCAATGCATGGTCTTTGTTGTTAAGGAAACTCCAAAGTTGGTGATCTGTAGAAGCAGTAGGGTATTCTCCTTACTTCTGCACAAGAGTTACTTATATCCAGCCTAAAAATCCTCCTTCCCAGCTCTTAGTCCTCCTCAGTCTTTCAGACACTTTGACACCTCTTGAGGTAAGATATATGCTAACAGAATGTTACTTTCACTTAATATTGTCACTTTACAAGCAGAAATGTTATAATGTTTTAAAGTAATTACTTTTGTTGAGTGTAGGGTTTTTTTTTTTCTTTAAAGATTTTTTTTTATCTAACCGTCAGAAAGACTTTCTTTCTCCTGTAGCAGTGTTGAAATCATTTTGTTTCTCTCTAATAGGCTTAAACCACACAGATGATGAGGGCAAGGTGTCATGTGAGCAGGGTCGTGCTTTTAAAGTTATTGATTTATGAACTACAATCAAGGCTGTTGTAATCCTTTATACGTGTTGCACTTGGCCCGTGACAAAAACCAAAACGGCATTTATTTCATCAGAGCGAGCGTTTGATGGATGCGAGGTGTTTTATCCTGTGCATTGTTCAGCATGGACGGAAGCTTCTCTTGGCTTTTCCTTACTTGAAACGGCTAATGCTGCCCATTCTTGCACTCTTTCACTTTCAGTCCCTTTCTTGCCACAGATCCCCATCTGTACAGCATTGTGATGGATGGTGCCATAGTAACCAGAGTGAGCAAAAAAAAAAAAAAACAAGCATACAAACATAGCCCTTATTGTTGTGTTGTCTACATCTCTTAGGATAGGAAGGATAATCAAGTTTAGTGACACAGTGAAGCTAAGGGCTAAAGTAAGGTTGTTCACTGTAATATCTCATTAACCCAGCCTTCCTCTGATTTGGTTGCCTTTTCTGCTCGTCCTTCTTGTTCAGTTCTCCAATTTGTCTGTATTTACGCGAGTGGTTTGTCCTGTGGTTCAGGTGAAAAACATGGTGATTTTGAGATCAGCTCCTGCCCGTGTTTGTTCACTCCGAGGAGTCTCCTCGATCACCTCGGCTCATGGAGAAGAAGTAAACGATCAGTAGCAGGGCAGGTCTTCATGTAAGATTTCAGCCACACTGCACAAAAAGACCCGAACTGATCCAAACTTAGCAGTCTACGATGCCTAAGAATACACGCCCTTAGTTCCGTCGCATGAAGCTGGACCCTTCTCTATAGTATACAATCATATATTCTTACTTTCAATCCATAGCATTGTGGGTATTTGGCGAACAGATCCAAACCATGGTGCTACATTTAATTTGTAGAAGTTTACAGAATGCGGTCAGCGCCGAAGTGGTGCGAGCAATTGGATGCATGCAGTCCGTTGGTTAACTGACACTTTGACTAAATGCAAGTTAGTTAGCCAGTCAAAAGCTCTGAGCTCTTAGATGTTGGTGTTTATTTATATATTTATATATATATATATATATATATATATATATATATATATATATATATATATATATATATATATAATTCAAAAAAAATTTTGACCAGGACCCAAAGCAACTTTTGCCTTGTAGTGCAGAACACATCCCTTTAATGTCAGCGCTAAAGACTGAGAATTGCCTTTTCTAGCCCTTTTCCTTCATCTAGTGCATTGAACATGAACAAACATGATTCATTTGAAAGGTCCATTGTGTTTGCTGTTCCGTTGAAGCCTGTTTCACACACCACATGCTTATTAACTGCCCTTTGGTTCAACATTGTCAGTAGATTTTGAGTATCACTGCCCCATATATTTGTGTCTTTGGCTGTCCGGTACCGTGCGTGCGAGTGCGTGTGTGAGAGAGTTTATTCATGAAGACGATGTGACCTGTAGGCTAGTTTATCCAGCTAGATTACGAAGCCTGCTTTCTCAATCTGGCTCTTGACCTCAAGCCTTAACTGCCTAGAAGTACACTTGAAAGACTTGGTTTTAGTGGACACTGACTAGACCCAGACTAAAATGTGTCCTCAAGTGTGTGTGTGTGTGTGTGTGTGTGTGTGTGTGTTTTGTTTAGAAAGCCAGCTCATTCAGTATGCATGTTCAGGGCTGGTTCCCTGATCATAAATTGAGGATGTACATACACTAGTTTTCTCTGAATCATTAGTGTGTGTGTGTGTGTGTGTGTGTTTGTCCAGGATTAAGTCTGGTCAGTGTCCAGCAGTGTTCGGAAGGACCTAAAGGATGTCTGTTAAGCATTTACATAAGCAGAGCCACTATCTGCACACTTCATTAACCAGGAGGTGTTTTGGGCACAAATTAAAACTAGCCAAGGATCAAACGAGTGAACACGGTTTGGTCTTCTTTACTTCCATTCTAGGTTTGTTCTACCAGGAGACCTAAACCTCCACAAAAGACCACAAATCTTACACTTTTCTACTGCAATGCCAGCATTTAGTAAGGGCTTCTGCCAGCTACCCCACGCATCGTGTTCTTATTTTATCTCCACTAGGTCGAGATGGACTCGGTGAATAGCGCCACCACTTGCAGAAAGACTGAACGATATTTCTCTTTGCTTGGTGCCGACTGAGCTGCTTGAAAGTGTTACGGTCAGATGTTTTCTCCCTTCATTAACTCTTCCAAAGAGCTCTCGGAGCTTATCCTTCATCTGTGCTGTTTAATGCTGCTGCTATCGCTGCTGCTGCTGCTTTCGCCAATCGGTTTCGATCTGGCCCACGCTTTGTTGACCCTTTTCTCATATAACGACCACCATTTCACCGTCTCCACTCGGCTTTTCCTGCCTCGCTTTGTCCGAATGGCATTCTCTCTACAAACAAGTGCTCGTTTTTGTTGTCCGTGGAATGAGGCGTTTTTGCATGTGCGTATGATGTGAGCTAACTCGGTGCCTAATGTTCACGTTTTGAGCAGACGTAGGAACCCACTTGCACTCTTTAAGCTCCCACCTTCGGTGTGCCTCACTTCCAACGGTGCTTTTTATTTCTTCGGTCTGTCGGTCTCTTTTTTTTTTTCTTTTTTTTTCCCCTTTCATTTTCCTTTTTGTTTTTCTTTTGTAAGGTGCTGTAAATAACTTGAATATGTTATGCACACATATCCTACCCAATGGGTAGAAACCACAAAAGATATTGTTAATAGTGTAATATAATGTATAGATGGTATAAAAATTTAACACAGTGGTATCAGGTTTGTAAATGCCTACAGTCGAAATGTGCTTTTGTCTTTTTTTTTTTTTTTAAACAAGGAGGTTTGCAAACAATACTTAAATATGAATTACAGAATGATTACAAAGTACTACTTATTTTTCTTATGGATAATAACAATATTAACAGTATGAATGGCAGTTGTTCTAGGACAAGAGTTGCTTGAAATAGAATATAATATTTTTTTTTTAATCCTACCCCATATAGCATAACTTTGTATAATTTGCAGTTTAATGGTAGAATTGGTGCACCAGTGCAAATCTTTGCTCCAGTTTACCGTAACATTTTCACATTTACCACAAACATTTTGACCCACGACCTGATGGAGGCGTTGAACTAGCTAGCAAACTGCAACATGAGCATCGTTTTTAACGTTTTTAATCATGTTTACAAAATGGATTCGGTTCCATACAATCATTTGGCATCCAGAGGAAGCTCAAACTTCGATCATGTTCAGAAAGTGACCGCAGTGCTGACACTTCATGAACAAGGCATCATGACGTTTGTGCACATCTAAATTAAATGTTTAAACTTCTACAGCTTCTTTCCAATTCACCAATACAATACTACAACAACAAAAAAAAATCCCTACATTCCCACGGCTGAACTGGTGATTTAGGACATAGGCATGCTTTACCTTACACACAGACAGGATGAAGGCAAGTTTCAGAAAGGAGCAGCTTACAAAAACGTACAGAAATACTCAAATCAGGACAGCAGAGACTTTGATGTTGCGTTTGGAGATGTTGATATGTCTGTAGCGCATAAAAACCATCAATCGCTGTCCGGATTTTGTTTAGAAAGTGCATATATTCGATATTATTTGAGGTACTTTGTAACCACGTAATAGCCAGTCTTAAATTTCCATGCTATGCTTTCAGCGTTTTTAATAATCTCTCCAGACAGCGACTACACTGACACTTCTACCATTCTTATTTCTTATTTATTTCACACATTCTGTGTACGTGGTATGTCGGAACAAAATGCGGATTTTTATTAAATTTTTTTTATTTTAAAATTACAACCCTGCTGGGTGTCCATTGTAGCTGTTGAGCACGTCCACAACAATGGAACTGAAGATAATGTACATAGCAACGCCATTTCATTTCTCCAGTGCTCCGTGGCAGGTAGCCTTGAGAGGTTTGTGGTGTGATTTGTAAAACCGGAGAAGGCTGTACCCTTACAAGCGCCGACTGAAACCAGTTGCATCTTGGTTCGTTTTTCCCAAAGCATCAGATGCTTGTGCACACCACCACTAACCGTAGCTTTTCAGCATTATTGGTCAATACTGGACTGCTTCCGTCATGGACTTTGTATCATTTTTAGTTTCTATTTACAAAAATTGTACCCCAGCATTTTTGTGTGTATGCATAAGTGTGTACGTGTATTTCTGCATGCACGTACATGCGTATGTTTATAGACACGTTAAATATGTGTATTTTGCCTCTTTTTATTTAAGCAATTGTGATGTACTAGGTTCTAGGCCTAAGGTCTGTTATTGCAATACTTTTTCAGAAAAAAAAAGTTCAAAATAGTCAAAAAACGTTGCTCTAAATGCTGTTGTAGTCAAAGATTTTATGCTTGTACTGCTGTGGTCTAACTACAGCACAACCATTAAAACATAAAAATACTACTGTGTCTGTCCTTTAGTTGCCATGACGCTGTAATAACGAGAATAAATCAATCTTCAAATCCATTTGCTGTGTTCATACTCGGGACTAGTGAATTAAACTCGGATAAGGATGAACAAAAGTAGTTTATTAGAAGACAATGTGATTAGCTTCATTTCTCCCAACACAATATGTGCACTCAATCATAAAATAGTGAAATTCCTGATTGTTTAATCTCCATAAACACAAAGCAAACATACACTTATGATTCTCTCAATTCATCTGCCTTATACACAAACCTCTACAACTATTCCATGTTTAAAATTAAATATCTTGATTTGCTCTGTGAGCAACAACATTGATCATTGCTATTTCAAGCTTTATATAATCAATTGCGCCATTGTAATACTCGTCAGTAGAGAAAGTGAGCCCCGTGTCATAATTTTTTAACATGGATGCTACTTAAACCTTTTCACACAGTATAAGTAGAGTGATAAAAAGCACACTTGTCCTGCTCTGCTCATATGGAAGCATTTTATTATTTTCAACCAGCATGTAGATGCACCACGTTGTGTTATAAACGGAGAAGACGTAAACTACCTTTGAACAACAGGATGGAAGAAACTGGCTGAGGAAAAGGTAGTGTCACGAAGAGAGCTGGATTAAAATAGTGCAAACAAGTCTGTACTCCAGCTGAGGTGTTTCCTAATATAGGGAGAAATTGTCATATGTGCCAAAGCAGCATGTACAGAGAACAAGAAAAGCGTTGGATGAAATGAAAAGTTGGTTGCTTCCACTGCGCTTGAGGATCATTTGTTGGAATCCATACATTTTCTACACCACTCATCTTACACCAGGAGAACGTGCAAAATAGCGGAGACCGGACCGGAACCCGCAACTCCGGAGGTGAGGCAAACCTGCTAACCACTAACTCACCGTGCCCCCAATATTACACAAACACCAAGTTTTCACCATCTCCCAACTATTCCTTGATGATGGGGCATACAAGTGCTTTAGGTCACTCCTCTGAGAAACTGTCCCCATTGCCTTTTGTGCCAATTCTAATCTAGTTCAATTTTGATCCCAAACCCAGCGCACTCCCAAATACACACCCCTGTTCAGTGTCTGCTTGACCTCAGAGTTTTTACGTTCTACAATAAAAACTGCACTTTCCTGCTTTTTTCAGATGAAGCAGTGGTTAGACCAAACACATCAAACCTGCACAAATAAATTCCTGAAGATCAAGAGACGCATTTGCTTCTGGCAGCAGTTACTATCAGTTTGCGTCAAAGATCTATGCTCTCAGAAATAAAGGTACCAAACTTCTTTTTCTTGTCAAGAGGACATCTGTTTGGAGTTGTTTTTTTAAAAAATATGTGTGTGTGTTGTGTGTGTGTGTGTGTGTGAATGACTACATTTTACTTGGGAAAGGTATGTTGTCTTAGAGGTCCAGTTAAGCACCTGAACTTATTTTGAAAGGTAAACTGTTTCCATGTTTTTGTGGTAATATTCTGTTTTTCTATAAACCTCTTTTCTCTGTCTTCATACAAGCACATCTACGTGCATCGATGCAGAAATAGAAATCAGCCATAATCAGTTATGTACATGTTCAGGTTTCTAGGTATTACTGAATAATGTTAAACATAAATGAGAATTCAGGCCCTTTGGATCATTTCGATTTGTAGTAAAACAGGAAGTTTGAGATGCAGAACACGTTTATACTGTTTGGAAGTGATTTGTTGAAGTTTACAACCCTCTGAGATTCATCGTTTCCTGTTAATCCGTTTTCTTCCGTAAAGACACTTTGTCTTTGGACTCCTGCAGTTTCTCAGCCAGCTTGTCTTTCGTCTCCTCCATTTTTTCAGTGAAGCGCTCTTTAGTCTCTTCCATGCGTTCGGACAGGAGCTCTTTAGTTTCTTCCATTTTCTCTGAAAATCGTTCTTTCGTCTCCTCCATCTTCTCAGAGAGTCTCTCTCTGGTCTCTTCCATCTTGTCCTGCAGGTACCTGTGACAGGAGGAGGGGTGGACAAGTAGCCATGTTTACGGAGGTACTGCACAGAGAGAGACGTGCTGCCCAGCGTCACAGTGTACCTGGCTGGCGTAGCAAGCTGTTCAAGATAGAAAGCTGATAAGTGAAACAGAATTGACAGTTGCCTTGCTTCATGTTTTGTGCATTAGATTAGTGCAGTTGATACCTTATACATTGCGTAGGCTGTTAGTGCACATCCACCCTGAGAGTCTCGCAAAATACCCACGAGCTTGTCCGGTAAGCCAATGTATTCCAGAAACGGCACAACATTCACCCCTCTGGCAAGAAAACAACAGCAGCCACCATGTAGAAATGTTTTAGCAATGATACCATTTTGGATGAGGATTTTTATGCCCCGTCATTTAAAGTGCAATTATACAGAGTTTATAATGGCATGCTGATAACAGTGTGTATTGTATTTGTTTGCACTCCAGATGACAGTGAAGTGTGTGAATGAGAAATGCTGACAGACTTTATCCAGTAATACAGTTTTACATTTGGCCTTTAAATCCAGCACATAAGTACTAAGGAACATTTTCATTAACATTGTTTGGTTCAGGAATATCAAAAGGAAAATTCACCAAAGGTTTACACCAACCAGCAATAACATTAAAATCACCGACAGTGAAGTGAATAAGATTGATTAATCTTGTTACAATGGCACCTGTCAACAGCTGGGATATATTAAGCAGCAAGTGAACAGTCAGCTCTCGAAGTTGATGTGTTGGAAGCAGGAAAAATGGGACGTAAAAGAAACTGAGTGACCAATTCAAAACCAATTTTGACGTTGGTTGATTAGCTAGATATTTGCTAGGACTGAATGAACACTATAGAGAAAAGACCTGCACTTACTTCATGGCAGCATAATAAAACGTCCCGAACCACACAGTGGAAGTGACGAGATGCACCGGCACCATCACTTTGCCATACTGTTTAAAAGTCTTCTTAAACCTCTGATAGAGGCCAATCGATTTGTCCTGCAGTGGATCGAGGTCTTTGTTGATCTGTGGTGAGGCTCCTGTTTCTCCCTGACTTATTTCATGCTTCTGTGCAGCTGTTTGAACCTCAGGACGTGTCTTGTGGGACTCCGAGTTCCTGGTGATGCTGGAGGAGCTGAAGCAGCGTACAGTAAAGTGATTAATATGAAGGATCTGTGCACCGATTCTCAGGTCCCTCATGTGTTCCAGGCACACAAAGCGCAGCGGGACGGCTGCACGACACAGCACACGCTGCATCATCTATTCCTCAAATTCCCAAACTCTCACACCCTAGAGGGGAAAAAACAAAATATCAATGCAACCTTTCTATTCCCTCAATTAATGTGTGCCTACTGTATAAAATTTATATCTTAACAACGTGCGTAAACAGTCAAGGTGCTGTTGACAGGTCAAGGTGCTCTGTGCATTTTGGCTTTTTAATAAATCTGACTTACATTACCTTAATATACTTAAACATAAGAGTGGGTGATGACATCAAGCATCGCAACAAATTTAACAGCAATATTTGACCATTCCACACTCACAGAATTTTAACTAAACTGAATTGCATTTGCATATTAATTTAAGAATACATACACAGTGTATGTATTCACAATAGAAGAGATAAAAGAAAAAATAAATAAATCGACATACACCATACAGCCAAAGGTATGTGGACACCTAACCATCTTATCCATATGTGTTTGCTGAACATCCCATTCCAGATTTAGTCCCCCTTTGCTGATATAACAGCCTCCACTTTTTTGGGAAGGCTTTCCACTAGATTTTGGAGCGTGGCTGTGGGGATTTCTGTCCATTCAGCCACAAGATTTTGCATGATGTCTGCATAAGAATATCCCTACTACTAGGGTACACATGCCGAAGTGTCCTTGGACAAGACACTGAACCCCAAGTTGCTCCCGATGGCAAGCTAGCACCTTGCATGGCAGCTGTTGGTGTGTGAATGGGTGAATGAGATACAGTGTAAAGCGCTTTGGATAAAAGCGCTATATAAGTGCACATTTACTTACTTACTTAACTTACATTTACTATACACCAGGCAAAAAGCAGTATGCCCAAGGAACATGTCCGAATACTCAGTTTTCATAAAACAGTAGATGAGAATTACCCAGATGACCTACTGCTTCCTCCAAGATTCTGCAGTATGGAAGCAATGCGCATCACATTATCCCACAAGACAACAGGAATGGCACGGAAGAGCTGTCAGAATCAAAAATGGCGGAAGACAGCACGTCGGCTCTTTATGTTGTAGGTCACATGACAAGTCCAACATGGCGGATGGAGTACATCATGCTACTCAATAGTACTGATCAATGCTCGAGCAGTAGGTACTGTCACAATACAGGCTTCATCGACCTCACTTTGTGCACAGAAGCACGGTCATGCTAGAACATGTTTGGTCCTCTTAGTTCCAGTGAAGGGAGATCTCAAATCTACACCACATAAAAGACATCCTATACAAGTGTGTGCTTCCAACTTTGTGGCAACAGTTTGGTGAAGAACCACATAAGAGTGTGATGGTCAAGTGTCCACATACTTTTGGCCATATAGCGTATTTAAAATTCTTATTAGATCGCAAACCTTATTTTAGCGCTCTGTAATTGATCTCACTCCTGCTTTGCCAGAAACAGCTGGGACTTAAGGTGAGGCAGCTAGTAACTGAAGAGTGAATCGAGTAGGCTGAAGGGAAACTTCCTACAAAACTGATGCGTGGTCAGTGAGAGGGTTTTCAGTGCATGCTGATGATTGGGCAGGCACGTATCTGAACATGCTCTGGTTTGATACAGCTTCTGTTAGGTTTCCATGCCATGCTGGGCAGCTGTGGGACGAATATATCACTATGTATTGTTGTCCCCTCCCCTCTCAGACACCTCAAAAATAGATTTTGGTGATTGCTTTTATATATATATATATATATATATAATTTTTTTTTTTTTACTATTGCTGCTGTACAACAATCCCACTGTACACCAGAATGTATCCAGATTCCTTGCTTCTTTGTGGTATCAAAGACTTTATCTGTTGTCCAAACAGGTTAAGAGGCATATGAGGAAGTTTTTCATAAAAAACTTCCTCATGTCACGGACACTGCCATGGTACTTCATTCATCTGGATTAAAAGCCATTTTACTGCTAAGGACAAAGCTATAAAGCTTATTCAGATGTATCAAAGATGTTACCGTAGCTTCATGGCACACATGGGTAAGTGGCAGATCATCCACATACTTCCTGCCCATTTCAAAATCTCTGGCAGCACCAGTGAAGAGGGGTCATATTTGGCATAGCTCCACATCGTGCATGATAAAAAGCCACACATGATTGGCAAATCATTACTATTACCAGCTACTAAAGACACCGTCAGGGAATTAATTGGAGTGGAAGCAGCTCAAAATGTAGATTACGTGCCTTTGTCAGATAATACAGTGAGCAGACGCATAGGTGGCATGGCCAATGATATTGATTCGCAGATTTTAGAAAAAGTGCAAGTAATATTTTGCGCTACAGTTGGATGAAAGTACAGAAGTTGCAAATCAAGCAAAGCTTATAGTCTACATTCGTTTCCTCAGTCAGGGCAAATTTATCAAGGAATTTCTTTTTGGCAACATTTTTAGTAGACCCCTTGAAGCCAGAACCACAGGGCAGGAAATATTTACTATATTGGATCGATTCACATCGGTAAATTCAATAGTCTGGTCTCGGTGTTGGAGTGTGTACTGACAGTGCTGCCTCTATGACCTTTAAGCACAGTGGTGTTGTGACTCTGATCAAAGAGAAAACCCCCAAAGCTTTTACCACACTGCATTTTCATCTACCAGTGCCTCAAATCCATGAAAAAGATACCCTGTTCAGTTAATGTAAATATTTTCCAATTTTTCACAAATACAAAAAAAAATACTGAAGCTACAGAAAACTGTTAATGTGAGAATTATTTCCAGCAATAGTGAGTTGCCAAATAATAAAAGAAAATCAGTATTGAAACAGCATTTCAGAGGTATGTTTATTGTAATATGAACTGCAATATGTCTTTACATTGCATAAAAGACTTTACACATAAAAATACATACTTTTTTAAATGTATATTTTAGGCAAGGGGGTCCCCTGCATGGAATCATATTTGGGGGTCCTTGGGATTAAAAAGTTTGAAAACACCTGCCTTAGACAACATCCCGTTTTGGAAATTTACCTGGTGGCTTGCATGTTTTTCCTTCCTCTACATGTTTTTTTTCTTGCTTTCCCTTCTCTTTCACGTGTGATCTTGACATGCCATGCACCCGTACATCTTGTAGCTAACTAGTGACAATAGGACACTACCACTTGAACGACCCTACTTGTGTTTGGTACAGTTACTGTGCTACAGTATTTTAAGCATTTGTGGATTCGTGTAGATAGGGTTGCCAGAGGTGCAGTTTTTATGCTAAATATGGATATTGGAACAAGGCCGCGAGTAGAAACAGCAATTCCATGGGTGGTGTATTTTGGACTAGTTTTAAAATAGTCTGTGGCCACCAATATCTTGTTTATAAATAAATAAATAATCAGAATGAAATAATCAATATCAGCAAACATAGGCTATGACAAACAAAGGGAATAACTGCAGACAGTGTATTTATGATGCACAGACCCGTTTATGTTGTAAACATACTGCAAAGTTTAGGAGAGCGGAAAAGGGGATTATGGAGGGGAGAATGGCTGTACCAGGCTAGGATTTAGAAGGGAAAAAAATGGTATACTGCAGATACTACAAATCAGAGATGTGCATACCACAATTATCTTTCCCACATAGAGGCTGAGAAAAAGAAAAAAACACGTCTCCCTTTTCCAGTGTCTGAACCTTTTGGGCTAATATCAGGTCTTTGTGTGTTTGGTTGGAATTTTTGTATGTAGATGGTCAGCAAACAACAACGCAGAGAAAGCAAAAGATGTTAATGGCGAAAGTGTGAAAAAGAAAGAGGTAGCAAAGTGTTCCAAAATAAACAGATGTTTCAATTCTGAATTAGCTGATGGTGATGATAGGGAGATAGGTGTTGAAGAAGCAGGTTAGCTATACATCAGCTTAGTTATATTATTTATTTGGAACTGGTTTGTCTTGTACTAGAGCAGGGGTGTCCAATCTTATCTGCATAGGGCCGGCATGGGTGCAGGTTTTCATTCCAACCAAGCAGGAGCCACACCTGATTGCACCTGTTTAATCGGTTGATCTTGGCATTCAATAGACTCAGGTGTGGCTCCTGCTTGGTTGGAATGAAAACCTGCACCCACACCGGCCCTTTCCAGATTAGATTGGACACCCCTGTGCTAGATCATAGTTTTTCCTGTTTTGGAGAAAATGTACTTCAAGGGTAATGGTGGCTAGCAAGAGATGACTAGCTAGCAAAAACACTGGGACAATAACTTGAACACCCAAGCTGAATATTAGCTACCTAGCTACACTTGCATCACGTCGCCTCCATGACTCACTGCAGACTGCATGCACATTTTGGTGAATCCTTTTGTATTTTTATTAGTGCTCGTAGGTTGCTGAAATGCAAGCTGTGCTCCCTGACCCATCCGATCAGGAGCTCTGGATTCAAATCATTTCGCAACAGAAAATCTGCTTAGCAACCAATCCACTGCTTTATTAAAGAAATGATTCAAGTACACAAAAATGAGCCAAATCATTTATTTTCCCTCGAGCATATTTTTGGTTTAATTGCTGTTCACGTGAAAGCAGGTGAAACTTCGAACAGGAAAATCCTGTGTCCACGTGCCCTAATAACAGCACTGATGCACTTTCATTTGGTATTTTCGACCAATTCTGGACACCGAAGTACACCTTCCCAGGCTAAATGTTGCCTTTAATCGATCTCTTTTAGTACCTGAACGTTTAAATGTGGATTAGCGGGTTTACAGAAAATGTTTAAATAACGTTTAAAAAGTCCTTAGAGTCGGTAGCCTTCACCTTCAGACCAGGGGGCGTGGCTTCACACGCACAGTAAACAGCATGTCCCACATAAACAAGCTGAAGATACAGCTACATTCACATCTGACATCAATTTACTCTCATTTTCCTGTGGTGTAACTATGCAAATTTAAAACCTAATAAGCATTTATAACAATTTGCATCATCACTTCCGAGTTTGATCGGCATCACTCAACACGTCAACAGACTGGAATCAGAGATTAGCTCGGGGAGTATTTGAACAGAATATTACATTTAGATGATGACACGCATGAGAGAGGACAGGACGGACAGAGGACAGACAGAGGACACACACACATTACAGTGGCGTTTATTATAGCTAAGCTAATCGGCTAGCTAACCAACCAAAATGGATGCTGTGGGTGTTTGTTTTTGTTTATTTGCGTAGAAAAAGGAAACTGGGTAGAAGTGAGAGTGTGTGCAGTGAAGCTTACTTGAACTCGTGTTGACTCGGAGTTTCTAACGTGTCCTCGAAAGCACGCTCCGCGCCATGCTTCTGCCATGCAGACACACGCTGCCCACACGCCTGCACATGGACTTCACCCGCGCAATGCTTCATGGGAAATGACGTTTCTCACGGCCGGGATGAGAGCTTTTGAAGATGATGATGATGATTTACTTGCGTGCTTAACACTAGGCAAAATGTGGTGTCGATCCGATACCATGTAACTACAGTATCACCAATATCGCCGATACAGATAGTTTTTACTTTTCAAAGCATACAAGCAAAGGACTGATATGTACTTTCATGTAGTGGAGAGCAGTGTGTCATGATTTATGAGGTGAATGCATCATTAATATTAGGGCTGGGTAAAAAAATTCTCTAAATTCGATTCTCTGATTTTAATCGAACTTCAATTTAACGAAACTATATGGATTTGCGAAATCCCCTGCGTGCTTTACTTCAGAGGATATGAATATTATCTGTAGTTCGCCTCTTGTCCTGAAGATGTCGCCAACGGTTTTATGTCTTCAACGTGTTTTAAGCTGTTAGTGAATTTCGCTGTTGCACATTTACAGTGGGCGCACGGTGGCTTAGCACGTCAGCACGTTCGCCTCACACCTCGAGGGTCCGAGGTTCGAGTCCTGCCGGGGCCATGCGTGTGTGGAGTTTGCATGTGCTGCACAAGGTTTCCTCCCCCAGTCCAAAGACATGCACGTTACATGCACTGTACCCTGCCTCGTGCCCAATGCTCCCTGGGATAGGCTCCAAGTTTCCCCTGAAATAGAGTAAGTGGTAGAAGGTGATGGATGGACATTTACAGATATATATTTACTTGTGTGCATTGTATGCACATCTTTATGATTTCTTGTTACAATGTTTGTTAATCAAACTAAAAGTCAAAAGTAATTAAACTTGATTACGTGGGCCCTGTTGTTAATGTGAATTTCAGTAATTTAGCTAAGTAGAAATCAATTCGAAACCATATAAATAAGAAACAAATCGGCATGTACAGCAGAAATTTTCAGCAGAAATGTTCAATAAAAATGAAACTGGGAAAAGAATCGAATCTGCAATTTGGTCGGAATACCGAGCCCTCATTAATATCCATCCATCCATCTTCTACCGCTTACTCCTTCTTCAGGGTCACGAGGAACCTGGAGCCAATCCCAGGGAGCATCGGGCACAAGGCAGGGTACACCCTGGACAGGGTGCCAGTCCATCGCAGGGCACAATCACATACACACACACCCATTCATACAATACAGACAATTTAAACACGCCAATCAGCCTACCATGCATGTCTTTGGACTGGGGGAGGAAACCGGAGTACCCGGAGGAAACCCCGCAGCACAGGGAGAACATGCAAACTCCGCACACACATGGCCCCAACGGGAATCGAACCCCGGACCCTGGAGGTGTGAGGCCTTGCCCTTGCCCTCATTAATATGTTAAATCTAAATACATTTTCATGACCACTAAAAGATTTTGTCATTTGTGCTCTCAACGCACCTGTAATAAGTCAAGGATATGTTAAACCCCAAGACAGATTTTAAGCATTTTAAGCAAAAAAAATTATAATAATTTATTAAATAAGAAAATATTAATATGATTTTTTTTAAAAACCTAAATAAATAAAGCCCCTGGAAAAGAAAACACCTTAATATAGATATTTTTATGTGAGGATCGATCCTTTCGATACATCACCAGTATCACAAGTATCAATACTTCAAGATCGATCCACCCACTCTTAAATATATTTTTCTAACACTCACGTTAGTAGGCTAGCACATTTGTCATGTCTTTTTTACAGAAGCCCTACAATGCAAACAATGTTGAAGTTTTAAGTCATTATTTTTGCTTAATATCTCATTATTTCAATTCAAATTATTTCAACTCGTTATATGAAGATATTTTGTCATTTTGACATATTTTATTATTTGACACCACATAATCTATCAATAGGACTCATTTATGGAATATTAGCTTATAATGCATCTCCTGTATGAACAGGAAGTAAGCCACATGTTGCTTTAGTGGTTACACGTGTATTCACCAATAATTTAATCTCAACACCTGTACACCTGCTTGTTTATGCAGTTATCTAATCAGCCAATAATGCATACATACAAGATACAGGTCAAGAGCTTTGGTTAATGTTCACATCAAACACCAGAATGCAGAAAAAGTGTGATCTATGTGACTTTAAGTGTGGAATGGCTGTTGGTACCAGATGGGCTGATTTAAGTAGTTCATAAACCATTAATGTATTGGGACTTTCACACACGTCTCTTGAGTTTACACAAAATGGTGCAAAAAAACAAAAACATTGAGTGAGGGATGGTTCTGTGTGTGGGTTGATGAGAGGTGTTAGAGGAAAATTGCCAAATTGGTTCAAGTTGCGAGGAATATGTACAATTTATATAAAAAGTCTACACACTACTGTTAAAAGGCAGGTTTTTGTGACGTAAAAAAAAAATTAAACCAAGGTAAAACCAATCACATTCAGTCTCATACTCAAAAGTAATTATCATACATTTGTCATCAATGACATTATTCTGATTAACCCCAAATAAAGACCAGCTGTTTCTGTAGAATTTTCTCACATCTCCTTGGTTTCATCTGACTGCTGAAGCCTTGGTCTGCAAAGAGCTTACGAAGCATGTGCAGGGTCTCACTTGTTGAAAGGTATTGAACAGGAGAGCAGTATAAAAGAATTTCCAAAACATTAGATGTACCATGGAACACATATAGATGCGATCAGTAATACAGTATGTGGCAACTTCCATTGCTTATTATCTTGTTGTCTTAAGGTATTTTTGTTGTTTTACATGTAAAATCAGAAATATTTAGGAATGTTTAGGAATGTAGGACCAAAGCTCAGGGTGCTATGTGAGGAGGAGGAGGAGTGTCTTGTTGCAAGAGAGAGAGAAAGAGAGAGAGAGTACACATGTTGGACTCAACACTCCTTCACTTCTCCTCCTGACACCACACAGACTGCTGAAGATGCTGCGTCTGTAATTTGTGGCGCGCTTATGGCTGATGAATGCAAGGTGGGACTTCATGTTCTTTGTCTGTTTTTTTGTTTTTGTTTTTGCCCTTTAAAATGAAGGCTACAGTGTTCCGATAGCCTTAAACTATATTAGTGAGGTAAAAGTGTAGCTTCTAAATTTTCATTTGTGTACATTGGAGTAAAAAGCTGCATTTATAGCATGAGGTTGAATATGTGGTGATACACAGTGCAATAATCAATAGATCTCATTTTGTGAAACAGTAATTTTTACGTTATTTACAGGAGAGGAAAAGACCATTTCAGTGATGTTTGTTTGTAATTCAAAATTAAGTAGGCATTAAGCTGGAATCAGGCTCTCAGCAGGAAGAGAATAAGTAAGTCTTGATAATGGGAGCCAGGATGACTCACAGGTGTACAATGTGTTGAAAAGATATAACATAATGTTGTATATATATATATATATATATATATATATATATATATATATATATATATATATATATATATATATATATATATATATATATATATATATATATATATATAAATATATAAATAAACATAATGGACTGACTTAGGATGGGATTGGGTTAGTCCTTGCAGTGACCTAAGCTTATTGCTTCACATGGACTTCATTATGTAAAGGTGACCTTTTGTATGATTGGCAAGTTACATTGCTTCACTCCCCATACTGTACTCCCAGACACGATGTCAAAAATGACAAATGATAACATGGCGTAATCCTAGGATTTTATGATTCACATTTTCACACTCTACTTATTGATGAATGTGTTCTCAATCATAAAGGAAATTATAAAGGAAGCAGAAAGCAGGAAGGTGTTGCACATTGCAATTACACAGTATGTGCATTCAGATATACTCCAGCCTGTGTGATACAGGGATTGTTATTATGTTTTTTTATTGTTTCATGATAATAAACACTGATCTTTATTACATTATATCGAATATCAGACTGAAAGTCACTGATCGCCTGACACAGTTGGCAGTCTGACAATCTGATTTAGCCTTGGCTTGTCTGTCACAATGTGCCTACTGTGAGTTCAGGAAGAAGTAGGCTGCTAGTTCTTGATTATTTTTCTTGGATTGTGTGCTTAACCTCTGAGGAGAGCATATAACAAACAAAAGGCACTAAATAACAAGGAACACACCAATTTTTTTTCAAGAAATGTTTGAATGATTTATATCAACATGTATGAAACAATGTCTCTATGTCTGTGTACACTTGACATGTTTGTGCTGCAATGTGGGATATAACAGCTTTTTCCTTTTCACGTTTGTGTGTCAACTTCAAAATCAGATTTTCCTGATGATCTCCTGAGATTTTCACACACACACAGAGGTGCAAAAAAAAAACCTCTTGCATTTGGAGGGTCTAATTTTTTTTCCTAATCTTCAACTGTTGTAAAAGTCACTCGCCATTGTTGTATAGTGATTATTTGAGTTACTATATCCTTCCTGGCAACTTGAACCATTTCCTCTGACCTCTCTTATCAACAAGGTGTTTCCACCCACAGAACTGTTGCTCGCTCAATGTTTTTTTGTTTTTCGCACCATTCTGAGTATACTCTAGAGACTGCTGTGTGTAAAATTCCCTGGAGATCATCAGTTTATGAAATACTCAAACCAACCCATCAGGTATCAATATCCATGCCATGATCAAAGTCACAGAAATCATACTTTTCCTTCATTCTAATCTTTGATGTGAACATTAACTGAAGCTCCTGACCTGTATCTGCATGATTTTATGTATGGTGCTGCTGCCACATGATTAGCTGATTAGATAACTGTATGAATGTGCAGGTGTACAGGTGTTACAATACAGGCCTAATAAAGTGAACAGTGAGTATATAATTCATTTATATAAAATTATTTCTCACTCATTCACTAACTTTCCGTAATTGCTTTATCCTGACCAGGGTAAAACTGGATCTGGATGTGAGGTGCAAATCCACCCTGGATGGCAGGCAAGTCCATTGCAGAGCACTATACACACATACATTCACACTCATTCATGTCTAGGGGCAATTTATCTTAGTCAATCAACCTATTAGCATAATCTTGAGAGGTGGGAGAAGATCAGAGCACTCAGAGGAAAGCCACATAGACACAAAGAGGACATGCACAGAAACACTGTACAGACAGTAATCCAAGCACAGGGACCCTGGAGCAGTGAGGTAGCAATGCTACAGCTTTCCATCCTAAAATTATTTCTACCAATAAAAAAAAAGTCCAATGGAGCTAGCGTAATTTTTTTTATTTTTTTACACCATCAGTACTGCAGATGTTAGCAACAATTCCTCATCTTCTTTTTTTGATAATGTTTTTCCCCCTTTTTTGTTATTACAGGTGTGCAAGAATCTTGCATGATGAGTCCATTCAATGACAGCCACTCAGTTTAAAGCTCTTTTTATTTGGTTTTGTTTTTTAAGCTGTGAAAGACCCTCAAAATGAACAACTCACTACTTGTTCCAAACTCCTCTCTCACAGCCATCAACCACAGTGAGGAATCCAACAAGTCAGAATCAGGAGTGTCAGGAAATTGCGAGCAGGTCCACATCGCCCCGGAGTTTTTCCTCACACTGGGCTTGTTAAGTCTGTTGGAAAACATCCTTGTTATTCTTGCCATCCTCAAAAATAAGAACCTTCACTCTCCCATGTACTTTTTCATCTGCAGTCTGGCTTTGGCAGATATGTTAGTAAGTGTTTCCAATGCATGGGAGACTATAGTGATCCATCTTCTTGCTAACAGGAGGTTAATTGTAAAAGATAATTTAATCCGTCAGATTGATAATGTGTTCGACTCTCTCATCTGCATTTCTGTGGTTGCCTCCATGTGCAGTCTGTTAGCCATTGCCGTGGACCGTTACATATCCATTTTTTACGCACTCCGCTACCACAGCATCATGACTGTGAAACGAGCGCGCATGATCATTGGTAGCATCTGGAGCTTCTGCACTGGCTGTGGGATTGTCTTCATTATTTACTCTGACACAACACCAGTGGTGGTCTGTCTGGTGGCTATGTTCTTAGCCATGTTGCTCTTAATGGCATCTCTCTACAGCCACATGTTTCTGCTGGCTCGATCCCATGTGAGGCGCATGGCAACGCTGCCCGGTTCCAATGCCTCTACCCAGCAGCGGGCCAGCTTGAAAGGAGCCCTCACTCTTACCATCCTTCTGGGTATCTTCATCGTGTGTTGGGTGCCGTTCTTTCTCCACCTCGTCCTTATGATCTCCTGTCCAAAGAACTTGTACTGCATCTGCTTCATGTCCCATTTCAACATGTACCTGATTCTCATCATGTGCAACTCTGTGATCGATCCGCTGATCTACGCACTGAGAAGCCACGAGATGAGGAAGACCTTCAAGGAGATCATCTGTTGATACAACATGTGCAGCGTCTGTAGCTTCTCCAGTAAATACTGAATAGAACCCATTGGATTACTTCATCACTCAATAAGTTTAATCAAACTGTACAGCATTTAACACTAAATTGTTAATGGTACAGAATCTTTGACAGCATTTTAGAACTGAATTGGTTTTCTGTGTCTTACTGCTAAGAAAAATGCCTCAGAACACAGAGGCCTGTCAGCTAAGACTAGGCAATACCACTAATTTTCTTTTCTATTCAAGACTAGTATCCCAATACCAGTATGAATACTTCACTATTGATCTGCCTATGTGTGTTCAGCTCTATGTCTACTTTGTTCCTTGTGAGTTATATCTAGGCCAATACCTCCTTTTCACTTGTATTGGATTCTAAATTGCTTGTATTCATTCTTTTATTCTATTTTTTATTTGTATTGTATTTATGTAGTTAGGTTTGAAACAGATTTTTTTGTTACTGGTTGACATTTGTATTGATTATGCACTTTAAATTGGTCTTTTTAATTAGCACCTATACCACTTTAGCCCAGCTAACATCTTGTCTTTCAGATTATGAATCTTTGCAGTTTTGCTAGGTGCTCTGTACAGCTGCACCTTTGAGGTTTTATCTCTTGATAAGAGAATCTGCAAAGTAAGTAATGCAAAATTTAGGACAATCAGTCATACACAATATTTAAGATACAAGATATTTATTCTCATTTAAATATTTTGTTCACCCTTAATCCGCCACACTACATATTAGACAATATTCAGCTAGCTAGCTGTAATGTTGACTTGTAGCAAAGACAGTCCAAAGACAGCTTCCTTTAATTCAGTATTAGTAACTAAATTAGTACTAGTAACCAAAGTAACTAAACTATCACATATTCCCAGACCCATGTGAGTGAGTGAGCTATAGAAAGCCAGCTGGAGGTTAACTCTATAGCTAATAGTGAGAAAAATATTGTGAGTCGGTAGGATATACTGTCTTCTACATCCTAGTATGCTCATGTGACTTATTTTGTATTGAGACACACAAGACCAAAGATCAGCACCTTGCTTGATTGTGAGAAGTAATGAAATAGAATAGATCAAAATAGTTGTTCCACATTTGTAGTACCACAAAAAAAGTAAAAGTGTAAAGTAAAGTACAAGCAATTAAACAACATGAATTATTGCTGAGTGTATAAACATGAAACCCTTAACTCCTTAATTGTTTTTCTGTTTCATTTTAGGTAGGCTTTCTTCTGAACATCACCTATATGCACTGACATTTTTAATGTTAGCATTGACAGTATTATGTCCCCCATGGACTTAAATGAGTTTGCAGTGCACGAAGTGTCTGTTTGTACAAAATAAATCCCTTGTTTTGTAGCGTGCTGTGTAAATACCAAATGGCAAAGACATATATACAGAGATGTTCTGTCATTATAGTATTACTTTGTACAATTACTTTTTATTTGTATTTTTTATCCATCCATCCATCTTCTATACCGCTTATCCTTCAGGGTCGTGAGGAACCTGGAGCCTATCCCAGGGAGCATCGGGCAGAAGGAATGGGACACAGTGGATGGGGTGCACAATCACATACACATTCACACACACATTCATACACTATGGACACTGTGGACATGCCAGTCAGGCTACCATGCATGTCTCTGGACAGGGGGAGGAAACCAGCGTACCTGGAGAAAACCCCCACAGCACGGGGAGAACATGCAAACTACACACACACAGGGCAGCGACAGGAATCAAACCCCCAACCCTGGTGGTGTGAGGTGAATGTGCTAACCACAAAGCCACCGTGTCCTCTATTTTTTATTTACTTTATATAAGTCTGGTTTTTAGTATCTGTATGTTACTTTGTAAGCTTTTCTTTCACCAAATATCGTTAACTTTTGCTTAGTACATTTCCAAAGAGCTCTACTTTCTACTCAGTCCATTATCAAACACTACTCTGTAATCATTTATTTATAAAGTTATAAGGTGACTTTTTAGTATCAAAGTGTTTCAAGGAGTTCATCTAAATTACTGAATGACAGCAAGAATACTTTTTAATACTCATTACTGTAATCTATCTGTTGTAACATACACTTCATGTTTATCAAAACAGTTTGTGTTATGACTGTTAATTATTAATGTTTAACTTTTTTTTATTAAGTCAGAGTTAAATAACATTTGGGAGATGTTAGTTATTTAGATGTTGTTTTTTACCCTTGGTGAATGAACAATTTTACCAGTATGTTATTTTAAGCAGATGATCTTTGTCTTTTATTCTTTTAGACTCTTTCTTGTTTATTTATTGTCATACTTTTAGGAGATTTAAGAGTTGTGCTTTCCTACTTTAACTTGAGTGAAGCATTTGAAGCCATACTACAACTTTTATGAGAGTGAAATAATAAGTGAATAACTGTACTTTTACTTGAGTAAAGGATTTGGCTACTTTTGCCAACACTGTACAAGACTTCAACAAAACTGTTAGCATTACATTTATTCATTTTGTCACAGTCACTTCCTTTTGCTTTTCTTGTGATATTTATTTATTTATTTATATATTTATTGTTATTTTTATTTTATGTAAAGTACATAGCTAAATATATTTAATCATTTCCTGATATTTCCTGAAAGGTATTTCATTTTCATCTGCTTGAGTCATTTTTACCAGCAGTGTTGTGTCTAATTCTGTGATAAATGAAATGTTCTAGACATGTGATGTATGAGTAATGTATGTTTAGTGATACTGTGTGAGTGTTAGTGTTTAATGTTATGTATGGTGTGTCTACAGTACATGGTGCTGATGTATAATTATCGACAAAAAATGTTACAAATGTGATTTATCTGTTAGTTCTGGATTAAGGAAAGGGCCACCCAGAATTAAATGTAATTAATGAAACAGGCATGAAATGTTTTTTTTATATTAGTTTATTATGATAATACTGTATATGTTAGATAGTGTACTGTATATGTTAGATGTTCTATTGAAACTTTTTGCCATATTACATTCATGAGAAAATATAGTGTTAAATTCTACAGATCTGAAAATTCTGTAAAAAGTGAACATATGAATATTCCTTGAGAGAGAGAGAGAGAGAGAGAGAGAGAGAGTTATCCCAAATGAGATTTGGAGGACATTTCATGTTTTTCAGTCATATACGTAAAGAAAATTTATTCAGTTACAAGGATTGTACTTGATTTAGCTCTAAAATATTTGCATTTATTTTCATCTTTACAGGTAATTATTTTTCATTCTCATGTTTAGTTATGTAAAGTACATGTCTTTTTTTTTATTATATATAACGGGTCCAATATATATCATCACTGTGCTATACAAACAAGATTGTGTAATGATATACAGCACTACTAATGTTTTGCGCTTATATTTTAAAGTTTCCCAATTATGAAAATGTTGACTGTGAAAAATTTCCTGTGGGTAAAAGTGAATAAGTGACCATGAGAATTTGAATAAATGTTTTAACGAGGGTTCTATGAAGTGATTGCCTGAGTTAATAATTTATTATAGATTCCTAAGGAATACTTCTGCTCTTTGACATGCAAATGATATTCCAAATGCACATGTGCTGTGGACATAATTCTGAGCTTCAGGTAAGCAGAAGAACATTTTCCAGAAGGTGTTTCGTAGCTCAGCGCTCCGGAAGGCATAAATAGCTGGATCGATAACTGCATGACTCATCAGCAGCACCACATGCAGCTGGAAGAGCGACCGATAACACTCACAGTATGGGTTTTTGGGACATATCATAATAATCAGGAGGTGGAGGAAGAAGGGAGCCCAGCAGACCACTAACACACCAAAGAGGATAGTAAGTGTGAGTGCCCCCCTCAGACCACTCTTTCTGTGGTGCCCAGCGGTTCCTGGCATGGATGCGATCCTGCTTGCATGATACTGTGCCAGCAAGAACATATGCACATAGAGCAGAAGGGTGAGGAACAAGGCTGTGAAGAAGAGCACAATGAAGAAGATCTTCACCACTGCGGCCTCAAAGAATGTGATCATGAGAGCGCTGCTGAAGCCGCACAGGGCCCAGATTGTGATCAGGATGGATGCCGTGCGCTGCATAGTCATGAGTGTGTGGTAACGTAAGGCGTGGAATATGGTAATGTAGCGATCCACAGCAATCGCAAGGAAACTAAAGATGGAGCCTTGGAATGACATGCAGAGCAGAGTGTCCATCACACGGTCTATTCTGAGCTCAGATGTTCCCTGAGAGTTCAGATGGCCAGCATCTTTAAAAACCAGCATGATGTTCTCCCAGGTTTTGGAGAGGCTGGAGATGGTGTTAAAAGCTGCCAGGCTGCAGATGAAGCAGTACATGGGAGAGTGCAGGTTTTTATTGCGAATCACTGCAATCACAACCAGAAGATTTTCACACAGGCTCACAACACCAATGAAGAGGAAGATCTCAATGGGAATCTGAACCTCATGGCAGTCTGTGGCCTCTTTGGTCAGCGTAGTAATATTGTTAGTCATGATGTCTGGATTAAAAGGCAAGGGGCTGGTTCGTGATGGTTATCCTTCCTTTGATTAGTGTCCTCAAAACTCTGAAAGAAGTAATAATTGTTAACATATTTTTGCAGTCTATCACACTGATATTTGTATACTGTTTATTGTAATATGTTTCTATAATACATGAGATGACACATCTTAAGAGAACCACTCTTTAACTACTCTTGGTTTTTATATAAAACTTTGTTAAAAACAGTGCCCAAAGAGAGGAGGTTTTTCTTAAATGAGAATAGTATCAGTGCACTAGATACACCAAAATAATTATAATAAATGACACTAATTAATTTATGAATTAGTCCTATTTACAATTTTAGCTCATTATAATAATTACAATTACAATAACTATCAAGCATAACATATAAAGATAGCATGAGCTTTGCTGCTGAATCTAACTTCCAGCTACATTTAAAACTGAGGCAGGTGGAATGATTAAATCACATAAATCTGCAGTAATTTGATGATGATGATGATGATGAAATTTTATTGTATTATTATTGTGCTGTGTACATGTGCAAAGACAATGAAATGTAATTACTAAATTTGTAACTTTAGTGAGTGTATCCTTTTGTGGTTTTAGGTTATTTAGACTAGTTTGCAGTCAACTGTCCTGGTAGTGCCAAAGGGGTGCTGAACTACACTTCCCATCAGCTCCAGCATGTCACATGTCTCAATCACTCTCACCTGTGTCTCGTTTCACCTTGATTAGCACAACTATATAAGTTCTTATTTTCAGCGTCTTATTGTCCAGCTTTCGCTGTTGTCGTGTTTGCCACAGTCTCGCTTACAGTTTGCTTTCTTTTTTGGCCTTGTCATCTCTACAAAATCCTGACATCAGTAATCACTTTAAAAATGACAGTTTACAGTCAATAATCAGTTTATATCTATTCTAATTATTGTACCTGATTATGTTAGATCACTGCTAGGACAAGCATCTTTTTTATTATTACTCAGGATCCTTCATGTGTCAAGAATAGGAAGATAAATAACCGCTTATAAATGGCATGTTCAACTACCCTTATATACGGTATAAATACCTGTAAATTATTATTTATATAATGTAAAAAAAAATAATTAAATCACAGGCAGAGCAAATAGTGTTGAAGCTCCAAGAACCCTATGTCACCTTAATGAGGGTGTATTCCTGCCTAAGACCTGGATTAAGTGGCTACTGAAGATGAATGAATGAATGAATTACAGTTTGAAATAGCCATCAGTCTGCCAATGTGAGAGCAAGTTGATGAGAAGACCACTTTCAGAAATTCAATTAATAATTTAATGGATAATTTTACAAAATGTTTTGGCAACCTGACATGTATTTGCATTGTATTCACCATTCCATTCTTTTCAGGATGTCTGAAAGAAATAAAACCATTAGGTTATGATGGTAACAACATAAAAAAATAATAATTTATGGTCATCATCACTGTCATATCACAGCAAACCAGTGACTACATTTCACATCCTGCACTGCGGCCTACAAACAGGGTCGCCATGGACCAATTCCCAGAACACTCACTTTCATTCTAATTATGCACACCTCCATCCAATCACACACACAATCACACCACACATAAAATCGTTTTATGTGTTATTGTTTTGATCTTGTTCTTGCCCTCATTCTCGATTCCTGTTTTGCCTAGTTTGTGCCTGTTTGCCAATCACCTGACCTGTCGCCTGTTTTCGACCATGCTATTGTCTCATGATTTGGATTTCACTACCTGCCTCTCTTACCTACCTGCCGCTCCCATCCGAGCTCAAAGAGACGGCCTCCCAAGACACGCTCCCATCCGAGCTCGAAGAGACGGCCTCCATTGCCAAGTTCCAGTTCTAGGTCACTGACACGGACAACCAAGTTCTGCTCACGCCCGAGTCTGCTGACCTGGCCAACCAAGCTCTGCATACACCTGAGTCTGGTGACACGGCCGACCAAGTTCTGCTCATGCCTGAAGCCGACATCACGGCCGACCAAGTTCTGCTCACGCCTGAAGCCGACATCACGGCCGACCAAGTTCTGCTCACGCCTGAAGCCGACGTCACGGCCGACAAGTTCTGCTCACGCCTGAAGCCGACGTCACGGCCGACCAAGTTCTGTTCACGCCTGAAGCCAACGTCACGGCCGACCAAGTTCTGCTCATGCTTTAGACTGACGATGCGGCCAACCAAGCTCTGCGTACACCTGAGTCTGCTGACACAGTCAACCAAGCTCAACCTGCAGAGTCCATGGAGAATGATGCTCAGCCTCCCTGCAGGACTGAGGATATCGCTTGTTCAGCTGAGGAAATTTATCTGCCTCCCATTACAGCCAAGAGCTCTATTTTGCTTCCCTACTCTGCCTCAGAAGTCAATACACCGGGCTTCTCTACGTACATCGCGCCGCCTTCCTGTTCCACTGGAAGAATTTCTCCACACTCAAGAAAGGCCTGTCCAAAGCTGATGGCACAAATTTCCAATCCTGTGTCTTGCCTAATGACCCCAGCAAACCAGCTCCAGCCTCATGGCGTTGCGGGGGCTAGGGGTTCTGTCATATCACCGCAAACCAGTGATGACATTTCCCATCCTGCACTGCGGCCTACAAACATGGACCGCAATTCCCAAAACACTCACTTTCATTCTAATCACAGACTTTTGAACACTAGTCTTGCAAAGTATTATGTGAGTTTCCATATACCAAGCGTTTGTTTTTCGGTTTATGTGTTATTGTTTTGATCTCGTTCTCGATTCCTGTTTTGTCTAGCATTGCTGTTTGAACACCTGCCTGGCCCCGGGTTTTGCCCCTCTTTTTTTCTTTTTTGGGGGGGGGCCCCCCCCTTTTCCCCCCCACCCACCCTATAAATCTAGTACAAAGATATGTTAATGTATGTTCAGTTGATAATTATTGATCATTATGATAGCCTTATACTCTCAGTACAACTAGCCTACTCAGTCATAATGGCAAAAAGTATGCCATATTACTTAGAAACATATGCACGACATTGTTGTATCCTGTCTCATTCAAAGGGCCATGTCCATTTAAGTATTTAAATGCCATTTTGCAATAAGAAAACATTCATGCCATCAGCTAAACTGACAACAGTGAAACTGATACACTAATGTAAAATAACATTTTGTTAAAACAAGGAATTATGACTGAATAAAAATCATGTCAAAGTATTAGGTCTTACCGTTTTTCTGTTTCTGCAAGCAGTCCTACTATGATTGCTACTACAAAATGTAGTTTTGTGTATGAGATCTATTACAAGCAATATCACAGCATTTGTCCATACAAATGCATGATGGTGCAGTGTACTTTCTTCTTGGGATGATGGGAAGGACATATTCTGTGTTGCTTTGCCCTTGAGTTACTAAAGCACTGTACATTCTTTATGTCTGTTTCTTTAGCCTTGAATGATGGACACCACAAGGCCATTTACCCATCACACCATCTAAACAATAATGTAAAATTCATTTTTTGTTAATGTGTAAATTCTTTCTCAACCTGCTTCTATGTGCTAATCCTTCTCCCACATTGTTACAATTTACTATTATCTGGGAAATCTTTGAGTCCACAGGTCACTGTTGCATACTCGACAGAGCTGACACTCTGTGCTAGGTGGCACTCTGCTGATCAAACATAATACATGATTAGATATGCGAGTAGTTTTATAAACTTCATTATGTCATAATTACAAATTATATTTAATTATGTATAAGTAAATGTATATGGAATTGTATATAGTGGCATGGCATTGCAGCAGGTAGCATTGCTATTTTCCAACTCCAGGTTCCAGGGACAACCCTAGGTGTGAGTGAGTGTGTGAATGCATGTGTGATAGGTGCCCTGCTAGACTGGTGTCCCATTCAGGTCCATTCCTTTTACATAGGCTATGAATAAATGATATGCAAATTACATAAGTTAAAAAAAAATACTATAGCAGAATGAATCTGGAAACAATTACTATTTCAATAAAATTGTTATATATATATATATATATATATATATATATATATATATATATATATATATATATATATATATATATATATATATATATATATATAAGCATTGTACTAACCAAGCCAACAGCAATTAATTTACTGTTACATTAAACTATATTGGATAGATTTTTATTTGGTTTTACTACTCATTCTGATGAGCTAAGCAGTGAATACTTTGTATGTCATTTAATATTTTCATTAGCCAAGTTTTAAACGATGCAGGTTACAAGGGTAGTAAAACACAAACCCTGTTATAGTTATTTTATTTATTATTTTAATACTTTGTTTACCTCCATTAATAGGAAGGTTACCAAAATCAGGAACATACAGAATGATCCAGTTTTGGAATTTAACCTGTTTGATGTTTATCTACTTTAACACCTGTATAAATGTACTTGTACGTTACCTGGTGTTTGTTACTTGTCACATATTTATTTGCTGTTTGTTTACTACATGATGTCATCTGTATGTTCACCTAATGGTCATCGGACATATATACCTCTCTATATCTACTTTCTCTACTTTCTCAGGGTGTACCCCGCCTTGTGCCCGATGTTCTACGTTCTCTACCTCAGACCTTTGCACTATATTTTATATAGAACATAATATCCCATCCATCCATCCATCCATCCATCTTCTACCGCTTACTCCTTCTTCAGGATCGCGGGGAACCTGGAGCCTATCCCAGGAAGCATCGGGCACAAGGCGGGATACACCCTGGACAGGGTGCTAGTCCATCGCAGGGCAGTTCCGACCCCCGTTACTATTTATGACTGGGTTTGGACTACTCCTTTGTATTTGCGTCCCTAGACCTATTTTGGTATACACGTTTTGTATATCAATTTTGAAGGCATGTGTGTGGAACTTTCACTAGTAAACTGCGATGTCTTTAATAGGAGTGTGTAGTGGTGGCCAGGCGAAGCTTCTTGAAGCTTTCCAAACATATTTTACCAACAGTGTCCACTAGAGGCCACTAGTCCTTAAAAATATACATAGGCCTGTTTACCACGTGCAACTGATTTTAGATGACGGTAGTAGACCGGTGTGAAATATTTACCAGTAAAAGCCACAAAATAAACTACTGATCTAAGCCATGTCAAGTAAAGGAATTTTATTTTTTATTTTATTTCTTTTTTTTACCCTAAATGTGAGCCTTAAATAAGTGGCAGAGATATATTGATAGAGTTTAGAAACTTCTTTGCTCATACAATTTATTACCTTTATAGATCATTGATGTAATTATGTCTGTAAGATGGTGTGTTTCCACTGAACTGTGAGGGTGTTTCTTTGAATGGATAGAGAATGTGGCTTAAAGATTGGATTTGCTTGCATGTGTCCGAGTAACGAGTGCTCAAAACAATCCACCAAAACTGGACCCATTCTCAAAGCAATCACTAAACAATGATTCAAGTAATAATCAATGACATATTTAAAGGAAAACAACAAAAGCATTGATACAGAGCTTCAAATGAAAATGCACTCCCTTTTTTGAAACACGCTTCAAAGCTCAGATACCCATCCATCCACCCATCCATCTTCAACCACTTATTCCTTCCTCAGTGTCGCGGGGAACCTGGAGCCTATTCCAGGAAGCATCGGGCACAAGGCGGGGTACACCCTGGACATGGTACCAGTCCATCGCAGGGCACAATCACATACACACTCACACACCCATTCATACACTATGGACAATTTAGACACACCAATCAACCTACCATGCATGTCTTTGGACTGGGGGAAAAAACCAGAGTACCCAGAGGAAACCCCCGCAGCAAGGGGAGAACATGCAAACTCCGCACACACATGGCCCCGGCAGGAATCGAACCCCGGACCCTGGAGGAGCTCAGACACCCTGCATAACATATTCAGTGGTTTGCCTTAGAGGATATTCTTGACCCATTTGTACTCTTTGATATACTTGAACTCTTTTCAGATTTTCACACAAAGTCACATGATTGACCTGCTCCCAGACCTGGGTTGGGTGGGAGTACAGGTGGTCGTGTATTGCAGTGAGCTGTTGAATACGTGGGTTCATTGTGGTGGTGGGGGTTGTGTGATTTGGAATTAAAATCACAAAAATCATTCAACATGAAAAACATCACAAATATAACCAGATTTCCGAGCATCTTGCTCTATCATGGAGACTAAGCCCAGAAACCCTCAAGAGAAATCTTATTTCTGCCACCGGTACTCTCAACCTTATTTTTACCCACAATATTTGACTATTGATGAGGATGCAGACATAGCTTGACTGTTAAACAGAGAGCTTTATCTACAACCTAAACACCTGCTTAACCACTACAGATCGATATGGTGACCGTAACACTGCTGCTACTGACATGTTTAATTAATAATATTCCAAGATGTTTAAACTGCTCTGCCAAGAGCAAACTCTCTCCACTCACTTGAATGAAGCATCCCACAATCAGTTCCAGGAAAGAACTATGGTCTCCTTGGACTTGGATGTGCTGATTTTCATCCCAACCATTTCAATTTGAAAATGAAATGTTCAATAATAGTGCACATCAGAGGCCCATTTTGTATGGAGAACATCATCTATAAATGATAGACATCTTACCTGTAGCCCCATACTCGACACCACTTCAACCATGACTGCATATTGATATCTTGTCCATGAAAGGCACAAACAAAACTGAAGACACACCCTCTGTGATGTCTGCCACCCACCTTTAATGGTTTCGGCTTAACACCAAGAATGCAGATACAACTCTCCCTATGCTCATTTAAAGACAAGATTGCACAAAGTAGCAACCTGGTTACCTTGTACTTGTGCAGTACCCCCATACAACAAATGTCAATGCACAGGATCATAGGCCTGAGCATTCTCCCATGACCACTCATGTAAACTGTTTTATAAAATGTCATTCTAGATAATTATTGTGACTATTGAGATTTGTCAGAAGTTATGGATGAATGGGCTGAGCAAAAGTTTAGTTTGATTACAATGCCAATGATCGTGGGAGCAGCATAATTTTGTAGCCACAATGCCACGCGCCATCCTCCATCCATTCATCCAGCCCATGTACATGAAAAGAACATGTACATACATGCAGAACTTTGGAAGCCTGATGAATTAATGCATTTCTGCTAAATTTCACATTTTAGAAATGTAAAAATCAATGTCTAAATTAACATCATGTTTTTGCATCATTAGAAGACCATAGTTCATTCAGCAATACATTGAATCTTAGTACTTTAGAACTAATATTGAGCCCATGTCTTAACCATTTTGTTTGTTCAGTTACTTTTCTGTCCATAGGTGAATTAAAGAGACTTTCTGTACATGACTGAATAACACCTGTCACTGGATATAAAACATTGTGTATTCATCTGCATTTTGTTTGTACAGACTGTAATTATTATAAGCTTTATTTACCAGTGGAACAGTTTGGATGTTTAAACGGGCCCACTCTATTGTTCCCAGGTCTTTAGCATTGAATGAAGAGGAAATGTTTGACAAAGTGGCTTTAGATTTCTGGAAAAAGTAACCACAGCTGCTGTCACTATTTATATTATACTGACATTACTGATATAAATTAAACCAAAGGCACTGTGATGGTTTAGTAGAGACACGTTTCCGTACATGTTTACTTTCCATTTTTATAATTATTTTTAATTTGTTTAATTTGTAGCTTAACCACTCCTTGTTATCCAACGATTGGTCTGTCTGTAATGACATAGAAGTACACAAATTCTTCACTTGAGCAAAAGCAGATATATTTTGGTGTATTATTACTCTTACATATATTCATCGTGGCATTGTTTCAACAACCGTTTGTAACATGACAACATTTATCTCTATCCAGAGTTTAATTAATTTTTAGCCAAGATCTTGTATTGAGGAGGGGACAGTCGAACCACTCC
This sequence comes from Ameiurus melas, assembly GCA_012411365.1. NCBI lineage: Eukaryota > Metazoa > Chordata > Actinopteri > Siluriformes > Ictaluridae > Ameiurus > Ameiurus melas. The sequence continues at coordinate 29,266,009 of CM022757.1, read as the reverse complement.
GTAAAGTCTTCTCCAGCACATGCCAAAGACTTTCAATGGGGTTAAGGTCAGGACTCTGTGGTGGCCAATTCATGTGTGAAAATGTTTCCTCATGCTCCCTGAACCACTCTTTCACAATCCTGCAATATGTCTGTGCCATCAGGGAAGAAAAAAAAATTATTGACTGGCTAACCTGGTCATTCAGTACATTCAGGTACTCGGCTGATTTCATTTTATTGATGCATAATTTTGCTGAGCCTAGACCTGACCAATTGCAGCAACCCCAGACCATAACACTGCTTCCAGAGGCTTGGACAGTAGGCACTATGCATGATGGGTGCAACACTTCATGTGGTTCCCTTCTTACCCTGCTACATCCATCGCTTTGGAAAAGGTTAAATCTGGACTCCTCACACCACATGACCTTTTTCCATTGCTTCCACTGTCCAATCTTTATGCTCACTAGCAAACTGAAGTCGTTTTTATCAGATTATCCTCACACTGATTAGGCCACACAGCTGTTTAGTCCCAATCGTGTAAGTTCGCATCACCTTGTGCATGTGGAAATGCTCTTACTTTCACTATTAAACATAGCCATGAGTTCTACTGTCCATTTTTACGATGTGACTTCAACAAGCATTTTAAAGATCTCAGATCACGATCATTTAAGATTTTGAACATTAATTATTCTGAACACATTTCTTCCTCAAAGTTGACAGTTCACCACTCTCCTTCCAGGTGTTAATAATGCGTTGGAACAGTTCTTAACAAAATTCCATGCATTCCAATAATTTGGGTGAATTTAACATGCAGCAGAAGTTAACAGGTATTATGAATTATCTTTTGGGGCGGTTGTGGCGCAGTTGGTAGAGCGGGTTGTCCACTAATCATAGGGTTGGCAGTTCGATTCCCGGCCTGGGTGATTCCACATGCCGAAGTGTACTTCGCAAGACACTGAACCCCAAGATGCTCCCGATAGCGCCTTGCATGGCAGCTCTGCTACCATTGGTGTGTCAGTATGTGTGTGTATGTGTGTATGGGTGAATGAGACACAGTGTAAAGCGCTTTGGATAAAAGTGCTATATAAGTGCACATTTACCATCTTTTATTTCCCACCGACAAAAATTACACAAATTTTCATGAATATCAAAAAGAAAACTTGACGTTTATCTCCAGAAATACATGGCAGTATAAAATTTTGTGAAGTCGTAAAGAAGGATACTTCTCTTTCTAAGGTATTGGAGTAAAATAAAAAGTCTAAAAGTAGGCCTACAAATTACTTTAAATAGCCATTCCAAGTTTGTTGAATTCAAATTAGTACAATTATTATTCTCTTAAGCAAAAAGTAATGTTACATTAATTGGACTATTATTGGACATATTGTAAACATTTTGAGTGAATGTTGGCGCACTGCATATAAAGTATTGTGCTGCACAGTATGCAGCCAACATGTCCATGCAGGTCCAATACGGGTTAGTAATGGGCTGGCTTTTGGACCACCCAAATGGGGATCCTACCACATTAGCTAGAGCCATATCAACCTGCAGTTCATGCCAGATATCCCACTGAAGCTAAGCAGGGTTGAGTCTGGCCAGTACCTGGATTGTAGACCTCCTGGGGAAAAGTAAAGTTGCTGCTGGAAGTGGTATTAATAAGGCCAGCAGGGTGGGGCCTAATGCCCCAGTACAGTGATGGGGACACTACTGTATACTGTGAAAACAGCACGGACTTTCAGATGAGCCGTTAAACGGAGGTTCTGAAAATTCCCAGGACACTAATTTGCAGACGAAATTGGCCCCTGTCTATCATGGCTGCCTAATAATCTCTATCTCTGAATTCGCTGCATCACTCTCCACTCATAGCTGGTGTGTGGTGTGGTTCTGGTGCACTATGGCTACCGTCGCATCATCCAGGTGGATGCTACACTAGTGGTGGTTGAGGAGATTTCCCCCATACATTGTAAAGTGCTTTGAGTGTCTAGAAAAGTGCTACTGTAACTTCAACTAACTAAAAAATCATGCTGCCTGGGTATCAATGACTATAGGTTTTAAGAATTTTTGGAAATAAGGGAAATCTGTAGAAATCTATAATACTATCTCTTTCTTGAGGAGTAAAACACATTGATAACAAGATAAACCTTCTCTAATCCGTGTTTAGTATTTGATCACACACTTTTCTCAAGTGTCGTGTTTTTAATGTCCACTAGAGGGAGGAGCAGAGTGTTTGGCACACACGGTGAGGCGAACGAGGAGGAATGCCGCATTTTACACACTCCCAAATTTTACCACATTTAGGGACGATATTCCCGTGAGTTAATTCATTTTCTTTTGAGAAGCTTAACTGTGTAATTCATACGCCCTAATCTGGATTCTTAAAAATTAACCTGAGCTGCGGAAGTATTAGGAAACCAATCATTCCTGCTCCATGACTCAGCTGCTCGAGATTATAATGTAACCTTACGCAAATAGTGTTGTTCAGGGTTTCAGGCAAAGCAGTCGGCGTCATTAGACGCCTACACAGAAAGCCCTGCATGACTGAACCGGCCTAAGGAAGGCTTTTCCATGTTAAATGTTTCTTTTAATTATATTGAAGCGGTCTGTGGTCCGATGTGCATGTCTCTGCAGTTGTAGAGAACCCTAGAACTCCAGACTGTGATTTATTAGAGCACAGTTTTGTTTCTTTTACTGTATAATGTATAGTATTCTTGGCATATGAAATCAGTGAGCTGTATCTATCTGCTTATTCATCTTTGCTCTGTTGGTGTGGACGAGCAACACCGATTGTCCAGAAAATGGTAAATGGATTGTCCAGAAAATATGTTGTTTCATGTAGTTTTCACCTTAAACTGTGCCAAAATACAACAACAAAACCCTCATAGTATTTGTAATGGTTATAATTGGAATCGTATTGATTTTAATGGAAACTGTAATGGTTCCTGTGGGTCTCTTATCTTCTATGGGTGGCCTGTTTTGTCAAGTATACATCATTAAAGACCAGTAATGGTTTTAACGCTTAGCTGATGGTTTGTAGTAGTATTTGTAGTGGAAACCATCAGAATTTCTGTGATTGTTTCTATTGTCCCCCCAACATGATTATGAGACATTACAGTTGTTTATTACGAAATGTTCATTACGTTATTGGCAAAAGTGGGGCAAATTTGTTAGTTGGTGGTGTGTTTGTGTCATTCCCAGCAGAAGTTAGTGATTGTGATGCTTATGTCACAAGGGGACATTGCAAGCGTAGATAATATGATGTTGATTTGATTATGAGCAGATTTTGCTGTTAGCTTTTGGGGGGAAGAAAGTGCAAAATCTTATATTAATGAGAAATCCAGCCTAGAAGTAGTGGAGACAAAAACATTGGGCTCAATGTTCCTGAATGCAGTGCAGTTATACAGACACAAATAAGACAGATACTTGGCTCGGCTAGTTAGCATTAGCAATCTACAACATGATGTGTATGATGGTGCTGACACTCGAATTATCATGGAAACTGATATGTTTTTAAAAGCAGAGTGGACAAATGAGAAGATGAGAGTGGCGGACAGACTGAACGATTAAAGCTCTGCTGCATTGCTGTCTTTAGATAGCCATGAAGCAAGGCACCTTTATTAGTGGGTAGTCAAACAGCATTATGTAGCAAACTGTTAACCAAAGTGAGCTGTTACAAACATGTTGATGAAAGATGTTTAAACCAGAAAACTCGGAATTTCATTACAAAATAAATCTGGGACACCATTGACGGTCACGCTAACTATAAAGATAATTTTTTTAGTTGATCTTTCTGACAATCGTTTCCTGAAGTCTACATAATGGGTGCTGAACTATTCAGTGTGATTTTGTCATCTCAGAATGGTGTTCACAGTTTGCTGAAGGTCAGACGAGGATTCACCAGGAAAGAGCCTTACAGTTTTGTGTAGTGAAGAATGCAGTGGGCTCAGGCAAGGGTGGAAGAACAACAGCCCTGCTGTAGAACAGAGACTTGTGTGTGTGCTGCTGGAAGGCATAACATGAGAATCATAGGGGACTCTTAATCACCAGTCCTCACCATAAAGTCAACTGCGTACTTCCCCATATGTTTTTATTTGAAATTCAGTCTCATAATCTCATATTGCACAACATGTTAAACTTTAAGGTGGATGAGCTACAACAGTATGTCAAAATAAATGAATCGTACATGAACGACACATCATTAATGCTCACTGAAACTGGAATCTGCCAATTTCAGCTTGAGGCAATTTAGTTTAGCCAGTCCAGCTACTGGGGGAGGTGGGAGGAAACCAGAGAACCAAGAAGAAACCCGCATAGACATGGGGACAGCACGAAAATCTCCACACAGATAGTAATCTAAGCTCAGGATTGAAGCAGGGACCCAATGCACTACCATGCTGCCATTTGTGTTTTCATTTTTTGTTCCATTTTATAATCCTAGTCTTTCCATAGAGAATCAGAGAGAAAATCTGGTGATTTCTTTGCTATAATGCATTCAGTGCATCACCAGTTGTACTTTAATTGCTGGGAAATCACCAAACAGTTCCATGCCCATGAACACAGTAGAAGAGCTTCTGCATCAGTTGAGTTTCTTGGCTCATTCCATCTATAATTCTCATTGCAGGAATTGATAACTCTGACCCCAGATCAGGACTCCAGCCTTTGAGATACAAATTATGTTTCATGATACTGATGTTTTGGCAGATTGAGAAGTAAAGAAGAGAAGGCTGTCTGAATCACAGTCAGTTTGTTTGCACCATCTAGTCAGTATAAAGCCTAGTTTATGAAGGGGAGTGGAGAGGAGGAGAAGACTTTAGTTAGGAGCAAGTTAGAGTTAAAATTGCTGGTACACAACCCAAGTGCCCTCCCAGACCTCTGTCAGTTTTCTCCTGTTTACACACCTGATTGGACAGTTCATTTTTAGGAAGCCACCCCTCTTCAATAAATAGTGTTCGCAAGTGATCTGCCTGGGAATTTCTTTATATATGGTTTGTGTCTGTGTAAATCTTTGATTTAGATTGCTATATAACAGGTGTTTATTTATTTATTTTTTATAAAGTATGTCCTTGGATTTTGTGTTAAAGGAAGAAGTTTTATTTGTACCTGTATATTTGGATGACCAGAGATTAAATAGTATAGTATGGGCTTGTCTGAGGTGGACTGAAGAGTTCTTGCCCGTGTAAAGGACTGAAAGGGATTTTTCCAACCTGTGGAACTTTCACTTTTCATTATGCACCGAATTTTCCACTAGGATTAAAGTCTATGCTAGAAAATAACCAACAGAACAAAATGAGACATGAAGAGTTGGGCCGAGGGAGAAATAATGAGGGGAAGATGGCGAGAAAAAAGGATCGACAGAAGGCTCTGCTCTCCTTTTGTGGTGCCGCCCTCTCTTTTCCAGTCCCTCCCACCTTCCCTCTCTCACTCTTTCCTGCTAGGGAAGGGTTGAAAGGCAGCGAGCCAAGGCCAGAGACAGAGTGAGCAAGGCAGACAGACGCTTTGAAACTCCTCCACTACAGAGAGAAGTAGCAGCTACAGCAAGCTTCCACAAACTCTCTTATCTCCACAAGAGCTTTTCTCTGCAACACTTCCCTTTATCAGGTAAAAACTTAACTAGCCTGTTATGTATTTTCTTATAAAATAGGAATGCGTTTGAGCTAAACTAAAGTAGTGTGTGTAAGATTAACTTATTTTGCACTTTGCCCTTTCGATGGTGCTTTCCCGTGTAGTACGAGTTTTCTGGTTTGGTGGGTGTGGTGGGGGAGTGTCTAATTGCTTCAAGGACATGTCTCCGTGTGCCTCAGTTGGAGTAAATCGTGAAAGAAGAATGGGGAGAAAATGAAACTCTTTTGCCTTTGTTTTTCCTCACAGTATACTTTGCTTTATAATGAACAAAATGACACAGTTCAAGCGTAATATTCATTTATTACAACATGCAAACTTTTGTACAATCCTGAAGTTTGCTCAGATATTTGTTTAAACTTGCTCATGAAGTTTATTACCCTTATTGACTGTTTTGTCAGTCATTTACACATTTTAGTGTGCCACAACTTGCATACATATAAATGATTTTGTAAAGGGATGTTGCGCTGACTGAAAGGGATGGGCAGAGAAGGGAGGTAGTGGGGAATATGGAGTATTTGAAACATTCAAATCTTGGTCATGAATTAATCTCGGAAACACAATAGGCCAGTACACTGAACATGGATTAAGCCTAGAATTGTATTAAATTGAAATGCAGAGGTGATTCACCATCGGACGTCTGTTTATCATATTCTTGATTAATCTTAGTTTGGTATGCCAGTTCTGTTTTAATTGCTTGTTTGTTTGGTTTGTTTTTTTTTTTTTGGGGGGGGGGGGGTGCTTTTAAGCAACTTTGTTTTGAGTATGGAGAAAATGATGTAGATGTCTTCCCCATCAGTTTTAAAGCACAATTGTACCCCACTTCACTCTTCTCTTCCCTCATTGCATGTCCTCTCTTCCCCTATACAGCTTCACTGCTCTAGTCTTTATAACACCCCTCAACACCAGCGATGGAGAGTCCGGCTCAGAAACGAACCAGCCGTGGTGGGGCTTCCAACACGTTTTCGCCCACGCGTATGACTCGCCTGCAGGAGAAAGAGGACCTGAGCAACCTGAACGATCGTCTAGCTGTGTACATCGATAAGGTGCGCTCCCTGGAGGTTGAGAATGCCGGCCTGCGACTGCGTATCACTGAGTCTGAGACTGAGATCAGCCGTGAGCTGGGTGGTTTGAAGGCAGCGTATGAGAATGAGCTGGCTGATGCTCGTAAAACTCTCGACTCGGTGGCCAAGGAGAGAGCCAGGTTGCAGCTAGAGCTCAGCAAGATCCGCGAGGACTACAAAGAGCTCAAAGCCAGGTATGAATATATATATATTTATATATATAACATATAGGCAGGCAGAGGCTTCCTAATGCTTGGTTGGATCTAAATCTATACCAGTCAGATTAGAGTCCTACGATCTATCATTTATTTTGCTATAAACTCAAAAATATCTATATCTGCCTGATCATTACCCATTGACCCAACTTTGTTTCTCATTTATTTCACAAGTTTTGTTAGCAGTGATGTCATACATGTCTACTTAATTTAATATTCCCCTGGCCTTTGAAGTCTGTGTGTTCTTTGCATCTATTATTCCTTCCTCTGTCATTGTGATGTAACTACATTTATGAGCACACAAACTAGTCTTCTACAGTCTCCTTTCATATACCGAAATATAAATAGGAATCCCCAGAGCAGAAATTCTGTACACAGACTTAGTGCCTCAAGCATTTTACCTCTACTAATCCTGATTTATACACGCCAGTGTCAATTAGGGATTTTCCACCATTCATGTTTCAATGTAAGCTGTTATGGAAGTGTTGCGTAGGTAAAGATACACTTGTTAAATCCCCAAGGGGAGATCTGCACATTGTTACTTTACATGCAGGAGCTGCATTCACAGCAAAACTCAGAGCCGTTTACTAGCACACATTTCAGCAAATTCCGGCAGCAGCGTTCTAAGGTGGAAAGGTATGTCAACTAGCTACCTCTGGGGGTGTGGGAATAACGAATAACTCTCGCCACACCCTGCCACGGCTACCTGAGCGTGTTACTTCTGTTTGTTATTTAACATTGTTTAAATACTGTTTTATTTGCATTAAATTGCGTTCATAAGGGAGGAATCCAAGCACATTGTACTAGGGCTGAACAGTAGTGTAATAATATTAACACAGTTTAGTAGATTTTTTGCATCTATGCCGAGCCAAGTGAAGCTAGTGTTGTCTTTAGTGATCACAATATGTAACTGGTCTATCAGGATTTAGGAGATGAACTGGAATATGAGCAGTGTGATTTGCATTTGCTGTTATCTCTTTTTGCCTCAGGAATGTCTAAACACGGATATATTTATTTGTGGTGTAAGTAGAAAAATGCTAGCTGCTTCTTAAAAAAACAAAACAGTAGTAATACCAACATGGTGCATTTACTGTCATGACAACCAGACTAGGTCAGGGCAACACTAGTAGCTCTATAACAACTCATTCATTGATTGCCAGCATTGTTGCACTATCAGAGTTGGTCTCGCTGTCATTGGTGTGGCCCAGAAATGTGAGTGCAGCATATATGCATAAAAATATATTTATAATATACACATTTTAGAGACCAATCTGTGCATGGAAAATAATTTCACTGCGCAAAAGAGCATTTTTTTGCATGGTCAGTGCTTTGAGCTTAGCTCCTGATTATACAGCAGTGCTATTCTCCTCTGATAAGGTCTTTGTGCTCACATATGGACACAAGCAGACACAATCCATTTGTTGACTAAAGTAACTGACACGTGTTCCGGTCAGCGTTTCTCACTCATTTATCCCACGATGCTGATTTACGCTCGGCTCCTTCATCTTGTTTCTCGCGTTGCCCCAGTAGCTGCTGCTGTTTGGGAGTGTTTGGTTGCCGTGACAATGGAGCAGCCATACCACGGGTGTGTGAGTTGGTGCTGACTGGAATGAGCGGTGACTCATCAGCCTTTTTGTGGTTCTGAGGGAAGCAGACAGTCTCAGAAAGAGCTCTCAATACCCTAAACCACTCACCTAAATGAGGAAAGGGACTGTTCTGTGGATAAAAAAAAAAGTCAGTAAGGGTGTGTCGATTATTCAGTTACAGAATACAACACAATATTTCATAGTGTTCTAATTGTAAGCACATATTTGTGTAGGAGTTTGTTCGTGATTTCATATTCTTGTTGTGCAAACAACTATAAAATTAAATCTCATACAAATATACATGATTTTTCCACGAATTACCTGTTAAATCAACACTTCAATGCACTTTTTGTCTCGTAAGTTGTGGATTGTTTTTTCTATTCCTTAAATAAAGTTTTTACACACATTATTTTATACATACAATATTGTAGACTGAAAAGTTTAGTCATTGCTGTGTTGAGGACATTTAGAATGGACTCCTATTATGTCTGTGTGTTTTTAGGGGTTTTAGGGGATTATAGAATTCAGATTACTTTGAGAATTATTAATCAGTCTGATTCATCGTGCTTGGTGCGAACCCCCCTGGTGAAACGCTGTCTATTTTAGCTCCCCTCACTGAGATCAATTTACGCTAACTATCTCTGTAGCTCTGGCCTCGTGAAGTGGCACGACATGAACACATGGCCTGAAATAGATGAATGACACGTCTCTGTGTGGCCACTGTTACACCATCCACCTCACCCCGGACATGAGCATTTGCCTTCCCTCATTATTAGCAAACAGTGAGCCTTATGTTATGGTGTGTGTGTGTGTGTGTGTGTGTGTGTGTGTGTGTGTGTGGAGGGAGAGACAGGTGCTCTTGTTGAGTGGGTAGTCAGTCTTAACCTGTGTTAATCAGAATAGGCTCTTTTGTTTCGTGACATGTGCAGACCACTGCTAACCACATGGTAGAAATTTGAAAGGATGGCAGATGTGAGCTTATGATTCATTGGTTAAAATCGGCACTGGCTGGCTACAAACAGACTTACTATATTACTTAGCTGCCAGTAAACGAATAACACAGTTACTTTATTAGCTTGCAAAAACAATGTTCAGTGGGTGATGAATGTGACATCTGATATTCACTTACAGATAACAAAAAATATCTCCTCATAAATATATTAAAAAATAAATCTAGGCTACAGCAGACATACAATCCAAACCTTAGGTGATGCAGACATGAAACTGGGGCAGTAGGTAGTACTCCATCCCATTACTTAGCCTAATGGTGGCTCTAAAGCATGTTATTTTACCCATAGTGCATGAACCATAGCTCCACCTACTTAGATATTTAGCTAATTTGCATAATATGTGAAACCTATTTTTCGCCTATCTTCACAAAATTGGTGTCAAACTAATGAGCAAAGACTGAACTCCAATAATGATCTAAATATGTTAAGATTTGTAAACAAAATGGCCACCACATGCCAAGCAATTTTAGTTATTCTTGTTTTTCTGCCTTCAAAGGCTTAAACTTCTAGACTGTGTGTAAGAAAGACCGTTTATAGTTCATGTAGACAATTTATAGTTCAGCAAAACAAATGCTGACTCCGGCAGATAAAAATTTTTCACACCCTCATCATCATTTTTTAAGAGGTTTATGGGTGTGGTTGTGGCGGACGGTGTGGGCTCTTTTTGGCACAAAGAGGGTGTTTGCACAGTGTATGGTAGGGTGCAGTTAAAATGGATCCATCCAGCTGCATGAACAGACAAGTACTTATGTTCCTGACTCTTTTCCTCTATACTTTTAATCGCCAATGTCTTTGATACCTTAGGACATTGAAACTTGTTCCTTAAACAAAGCTGCTTTTTTTTTTTTTTTTTTTTTGTCTGGAGGAAAAATGTTATGAGTTTAAAATAGACGTGCATCATGTTTAGAAGGTTCAATGCGTCTGTATTTCAAATCGTCTTCATTATATCATCTGATTTCATGTGCCTATAGGGGTATTTCCTCTTTGAGTCTGAAAGGGTCTGTAATGCTTAATTATAAGTTAACATGTACTTCTGAACATTGAAATGAAATAGAAGCTCTCCCAGTTTCCAACAGTCGGCATATCAGTGGGAGCATGCATGCAAAATAACACTTATCACATTTTCCTGTTTATGTTGCATCCTGGATAGTCACATATTTTACTAAATAATGCTGTCCTACTGTAAATATACTGTGTACAGCAGTCAAATCTAGCATTAACTTGTATAAAATATAATATTTTTAATCAAATTAGAACAACATCTATTTTGTTAATATTTTCTGTTCTGGGACACAGTTGGAGCACATGTTTATTTATAGGCTTTTATAATGAAACATTCCAAAGAGTGCAGCTTTGAACGCAACTCTGTGGTGCTTAGCTCAGGACTCCGTGGCCTAAAAAGGGCAGAACGATGACTGTAGCTCACTCCCCATTCACTTCACATGCTTCCCAAACTCTTCTAACTCTAAAGCAGCTTGATCATGTGAGGCGTGTGGTGAGAACAGGCCGGAGGCTGGGAGGATCTGATTATGAGTATAGCAGTGGATTTGAATAAGGTCGTGTCTGTTTTCAGTTCTTTCTTCACCTCTGTCTTTTCTGTTCTGGGTATGTGGTTGCACCCCAGAGCTGGTCCAACATCATCATCATGAGCTCACCTGAGCTCACCTGTCATAATGTTCTCAGATTGTGCAAGGTGAGACAGGGCCTGTCATAGTCAATCTTGTATGCACAGACTGGTTGAGTGGTTATGCTTTCTTACGAAACTTTTCCTGTAGAAAAATTCAAGTTCACAACTAATTTCTTTTTGCTGATCTTTGGTTCTTCAGCTCCACACTCTGCTCAGTCTAGTAAAGCTAAAGTTAATCTTGTTCATGAAATGACCATGGAAACCAGATGGGGAAAGTTTGTGCTGGATGATTTTAGAGACTTACAAAGATTTTTTGTGTGGTAGAAGTTGGATAATGAGTGATTCTAGCTGTCCATAGTGCTGGTCTATCTTCCCACTCCATACTGGAAAGTTTGTGCAGGCTTTAAGCCTGTGTGTGTTGTAGAGTGGATCAGAGTTTCCATGGCTTTTGGGATTTTTTAAAACTATATCTTGCCAAGCAGCTATGAGTCATTCACTCGGTATAAATCAGAAAAAGATTTTGGGCAAACGTACACTCACTTACATGCATTTACTTACATGCATGCACTTATAAAGAATGGTTCCCATTTAATTGTGGTTGAAATTAGGGAAACTGCCGAGTGACTCACTAAGTCCGTTATATAACTTTCATTCTCTTTCTTGCTGAAAAAAAAAGCAGTTTCTTAGGGAAAGATGCATGTTGAGTATTGCACTGAAAATGTTATGATTGCTTTTATTATACATAAAATGCATTATTTTGCCTTACATTTGCCTCTTCCACCATAACTCTAATAGTCATTGGGGCAAACATTTGAAATTGAGGTATTGAGTTCCTTATGAATAACTCGCTTCTTGTTAATGCACTTTGTGGTCTCAGGTGAGCTGCAGTGGGGATTGTAAAGAGGTCCTGTGGATAAAAGTTAGAGAGTTTGACCATGGTTCGTGTGTGAATGGATTTTCACGTGGCCATGCCACGAGGCCTGTACTGTGAGAGGAGGTTCACTTTTCTCCAGTTCTAAACAAACACGCACACACACACACACTGCCTCCATTCCACTCTAAACTAGAGGCAGCTGTAGGGAGACAAGCTCTTTGTTGAGAGGAACTGAGCTGCTGCAGAATCTGCCTGTGTTTATTCTTTTGAAAAGCCAGTCATAAAGTATTTGGAGTTTGTATAGAAAGCCAATGATTCATTATGAAATGATAGAGCATGCTCCATATGAAATGGTCTCTCTATAGTTGGTGGACTGAAGGAGAGAGTGAGTCACCCTATTCTGGAGCAGCATGCCACTACTAAAGTGCCACGCTGGCTACTTCTGCTGTTAGGACTTACCGTTACACATTACCACTGGAACACTGTGCATTTGCATATATGAACTTGTGCTTTAATGATCATTCATAACCAACAAGTGTACATCATCTCTTACTGAATATTTTTTCAGCTTTTGAGCTGAAATTTATGCAAAGACTATTTGGCCAACTCTGCTAAGAAGTAAAGGCATTTTTGGTGCAAGAGGGAAGAATGTGTGTGGTTTTATTGCTGAGATTCAGTTCAACCTTACAGCTACACAAATATTCTGTATTCCCATTGTGTGCTAACCACTCTGAATAAATTATTGTATTATGGTTTATTGCCATAATAACTGTTTTACCTTCAGTGGCATTATACTTCTAAGTGCAAAAATCTTCATGCAGAAAGTCTTGGGTGTGTTTCAGATCTAACTTTGCTATCTAAGGGGTGTGTCTGAGGTTAGTGTAAATAACCTCTCGATCTTTTGATAATTCTTTTCATGCGATCGATGAAGTGATGTGGTGATATGCGTTTGGAAATATTGGAAGCTAAGAATTAGAACGATTAAGACTGCACACTCGTCAGTGTTCATCAGGTTGTGCATTATCAAGTCAATCTCTGGCATAGTGATAAACAGTCAGTGATGAGTAGCCTAATCTTTCATTTCACCCCATTTCAGGAATAAAGATTGTTTTTTGCCAGCAGGCCTTGTTTCAAAAGTTTTCTTTAAAAGAATTGCACAATTTACTGGAATAACACAATACAGCTCTAGTATCTTATTACAAAGACTTCCTAAATGTCCTTAATATTTTAACTAATATTGCAGAGTGGATGCATTGACGTTGCTTTAAAAAAACAAACAAAAAAACAACCTTCCGTCTCTGCTTTGTGCGATTATGGACCTTTTGTTTGATATATTTTCAAGCCTTATCCAAAATTTGGAAACTTTTCTCAATTCCTGCTTCCTGGTGTATATAATAAAGGTCATGATTTTGGCTTGGGCAGCTGGTATTTCCAGACTGTTTATATGAATAGCTCTTACTTTTTCAACAATATGCCAAAGACCAGAGTTCTCTTGGTAAGTATGACTCAGAGATGTCCTCTGGTGAGAAGGGAAGTGTTTAGATCCGTTGGGAGCAAGCAGGCCCCTTCATTGAGACTTGGCTGTTTATTTAGTGACTCACACATGGCACCACCCAACACTGAAGTGGCTAACACAAGAAAGGATAACTGTACTACAGTACATTTACTTCTGTTTGATTTAATTAGTGTGTTAATACAGATGTGCAAAATACTGAAGCAATGAAAAGTGCTTTCATCAAACACCGAAGCTGCTCTCCAGATATCCAGGAACCTCTGGGAGATAGGTTTAACAAACAAAAGTCCTGAGCATGCTGTTTCTGCTACCTGTATGTTCTGAAGAAGCAATCCACGTGTGGAAAATATGTGTGTTAATTAGTGAGAACTTTGATAAGAGCAGAAGTGCAGTGTGTACATCAAATGCGGCAGAGAAAGAATGCATGACCAGAATGCAGAGAATTCGAACATAAACATGATGTGTGCATGTGCAGGCCTGTCTGTTTGTGTTTCTGCATGTCTGGAGGCCTGTAACTGTGTGTGTGTGTGGTGTGTCTGTGTAGCATGTATCTGACTGTGTGACGGCGTGTGTGTGCATGTGTGTGGGACCGTACCTGGGAATTCTGTTGTTTTCATAAACGATTAGTGTTTGCCATAACATGACATGGCACAAACATTGTTTGACTTTTTTCTGGATTATCTGGAATTATACTAATTCACCAACAGCATCTCAGGGGATTTTAAGATACTTAGATTCTTGGGTTCCTAATGGGTTTCTACTTGGAACCCTTTCTGATCGGGGTACTTCCAGAGACTCACAGTTTATTCTTTTTCCTAAGAGTGTGTAATGAATAGCTAGTGTTTTGAGGTATTGTGGGAAGTGTGTATGTGTTTGCAGCGCTTTGACTCTAGTTGGTTAAAGACTATTTTAGTCCATAGCAGCAGTAGTGGTTGGGGAAAGCCTATTCCCAATGTCCTTGAAGACACCACAGTCAGGATCCCCACCTTCAGTGGTCAGCCGAGTCCCTGCTGGCATGATCACCCAACGGAAAGCTTCAGGAATGTTTTTATTGTGAATGCCATTTAATCACAGAAGTTAATAAAGATAGTAATGCCGCAGGGTCACATTCTTGTTTCTCACACGCACTCATTCTCTCTCTCTCGCTCTCTCTCTCTCTCTCTCACACTCACTCATTCTCAGCAAACAGAGAGAAGCAAACAGCGATATTCTGTCATTATGCCCTGTGATGTTTCCTTTGGGATAATAAATGCACACAGCATGTTCTTCCAGCCATGTTTTTTTTCTTCAATAAAAATACAAGCTAATAATTACCTTTCTGTGCATATTGGCTTGGTAATACCAAGCCCGATATTAAATTCCCCATTTAATAATGTAGTATGATTTCCTTCTGCTTTTTCACTTCTGCTTTTCACCCAGGCCAATCTTATTCTAACCTTTTTTTTCTAATTTTTTTTTTTAATTCAAAAGTGAGATTTGCTTGCTGTTCCAAATTCTGTCTCCACTTCTGTATTATCTCCTTCTATATACAGCCTCTGTTTAGTATTTTGCATACACATTTTAGGAAAGAATGATCCTGAGCTGGTGATAGCATGTGTAATATAAACTTCCAAGTCAAACTTGGACCTTGTGTGTCCCGCTGGGGACCTCATTTAACAACACAGAGCTGTAGAGCGGGCTATTTACATAGCAACTGGGCGTTTTAAGATATTCTGCTCTGGAATTAGGAAATGGCTTTACAAGCAGTTTTTTTAGACAATAGCTGGACATGTTCCTGGAGATGCTTAAAATTAAACAGACCAAAACAAGGATTACATTGTTGCAGTGATGTGGTATGAGAACTTGGCAGATATATGTTGGCAGAAGAATAATACATTGATGCACTATTTATTGATTGTTTAAAAATAAAGCTGAAATTATAGATTGGTAAAATGGAATGTGTTAAACACCAGCAAATTATTTTATAATTGCTAAAATCATATATCAGCCACCAATAACCAAGTCTATAAGCCTGTAAGCCATTTGATTATCTATTGCATGCACTCTTTCAGCTCTCGGAGTCTCAAAATTCTACACAAAATTTTTTTTTCTACAAATTACCGCATTTGTACTAAAGATACACAGGAAATACTTCAGCTCGAATCTCATATAGATTATTCAGCTAAACTTCTATTCACACTTATTAACATTTATGCAAGAACTAATGATAAAATGGCATCATGTGATTAAGAGGTTTTCTGTGCAAATTTTAAACAGCTTGGTGGCTGAATTTCAGTTTTAAGAAACTAAACCTTAAACCTGAAGCTTGTATGCAGCAAGTTAGTTGCTAAAAGACACTGAGTAACATTGTCACACATAAAAAAAGAGTGCCGATATCCTCCATAAGCCTCTGGCCTTAGCAAAAACTGCATTTCCTTAGCTTCACAAAGCTGCTCATTAACATCACAGAAGTTGCCATTGGTGAAATCTTTCATCACAGTCATTGTTTCAAAAACATACAGCTTGGTTTAATGAGAACAAAACTTAAATCTGTCAGCAGGGGAACAAAACATTGTGGTCTGGTGACTCAGTCATCAGTCATACTCTCCTTACTGTATCTGGATACAAATATATAAATATTTTTTTATAATTGTTTTTAGACCACCAAAAGAAACTGCATAAATATTTTTTTATAATTGTTTTTAGACCACCAAAAGAAACTTTCAGCCTGCAGTGCATGCTTCCAAATGCAGTCCAGTTTCCTGACAGAGCTTGTTCAAAATATTTGCCAAAATATCTGCAATATCCTGTAGGCAACCAACTCCACATAGCCATTTTCTCATGGTTTATTTTTTATGAAATCTATTTTTGTGCTCAGATTGCAAAGAAAAAATCTATCCACACTCATGGACCAGGCACCGATGCTGAGTAGCTATCTGTGCTGCTATAGGTGTGGAATGGCTGTCTTGTGGAGAATGCAGTTTAGCTGTGTCAGTGGTGGACAGGAAGGTGTCAGGTGATTTTCTGATGACAAATGGAAGAGCTCTGAGGCTTTTATTTTTCATTAGGAAATCACCCAGCATCTCCCAATTATCCCATGTAGAAATGTATAATATTCAAAGAGAACTATAGATTCTGCTCATTGAGTTGACTCTAAAGGCTTCTTTAGTGTAACACTGCTGGTTAAGTTTGTTGTCCTGAGGGTATAGTACTTACAGTGTTGGGTGGTGTGATGTGAAGGAAGGGGTGTGACTGAATGGGGTTTTACAAGTTATTTCACAAGTTAAAAGCAATTATTTACTTGTGTAACTAATTTGCTGCTCTTTGGAATCTAGTATTGAACATGATGGATGAACCACAATGAAATGAAGCACTTTAAGGGCTTGATTGGAGTATGTTTGTATGTTGCTAACATGATTAGTGTGTCCTTCATTATGCATCTTTGTAAATGGACAGAGAGGCTACAAAGGCAGGGAGATGAAGGAGCATGTTCTGGAAATAATTTCAGTTCAGCTGGTTATTATTAGTGACACTGAGGTCTAATCATTTGGGGGCTGTAATGTTTCATCCCAGCATCACACTGGCTCTGGTTCTTTCCCTAATTCAATCCCATGCTGGCATTAAACTGCCCTCCTCCAGTCAGCCATACTTTTACTGATCTGTTTACTAGGCTGGTTTGCCTCTGTTATGGGTTGCATTTATGCTGCGTTAGTGTTTATCCAATGTTAAATGAATAGCTGTGCAGTAAAACCCACATGTTGTAGAGTTTGAGTTGGCTGTTGAAGTTATATTATTCTGGCAAAGGCAGTTAAGGTCATCTTTTAGAGGTTTTACAGGTTTCATTGGCCAAGTTAACTTTCAGAAATACCTCCAAAACTGGTAGGTTTGCAGATTTTTTTTAAAAAGAAAAATAAGCAGTTACATATGTGCTTTGACACACTTGAATTATGGGGATCTATCAGAACGACAAATTTCAGAGTCGGTTGAAATGCCAGGTCCACTGTCATTTGTGATATTTTAATACATGTAATAAGCCCACTGAGATCCACTTAGGGTTCATTTATAAGTCGAGCCATATAAAAAAAACTGTGTAACCGAAGCAGAATAAAACAGACAAAGTACTACAATTAACTTTGGAATAAAATATGATTCATCATAATATAACAATGCTCAATGGAAATGACACTAACATAAAGAGTCGTTTACATTTTACCATATTTTACACAGTTGAAAAATCGCAAGTACAATACTTGCATTACTTAAGGCATTGTCTTGATCTAGTGCTAATATCATAACCCTTTGTCTTGTCTTGCTCATGTGTGTCTGTAGGAACAGTAAGAAAGAGGCTGATCTGGAGTCAGCTCTAGCCAGGCTAAAGGATCTAGAAGCTCTCCTGAACTCCAAGGATGCTTCTCTTACCACAGCCCTGGGAGAAAAGAGGTCTCTGGAGAGTGAAGTCAGGGATTTGAAGGCTCAGTTGGCTAAGGTAGAAATACTGCATGCTGTTTTACTTATAAAATACCAGGTTTCTATTTCTGAGACTCATTTTGGGGTAGTCCAGATGCATCAGTTCATAAATGTGATATGATCTGTGGTTGAGTAAAAGTCATTCTTCTTAACTTAAGAATGCATGTAAAACATGTATTTTACTAAGATACACAATCACCCAGGACTAATAGAATGCATCACATTGATGTCTTATGATATTTTTTTCCTCATGGTTCCTTATGACGCTATTCCCCCTCTCCTTAAAACCATCATGGATTGAAAACATTGTGTGTGTTTGTGTGTATTTGTAGTTGGAGGTCAATCTGAATGATGCTAAGAAGCAGCTGCAGGATGAGATGCTGAGAAGGGTGGATGCAGAGAACCGCATCCAGACTCTGAAAGAGGAGCTGGAGTTCCAGAAGAACATCTATGCTGAGGTCAGTGTTGTATAATCATTAATACTCCTAAACAACTGCTCTGCTGGGCTTTACCAAGTGCAAGAAAACGCTTTTCTACATGTTGTATAAGCTAACACGGGTGTACAGACAATAGAGCGCTACTGAAGAGAGCACCCAATCATGATTCATGTACAGAATAATAATAATACCTTAGAGGGTTGTGCACGATTATGATTCCTAATATGAGGCCTTTGCAGGAGCTGCGCGAGTCAAAGCGTAGACATGAGTCACGTGTGGTGGAGATTGACGGCGGTAGACCAATGGATTTCGAGAGCAAGCTGGCTGAGGCTCTGGCTGAACTCCGTGGACAGCATGAGGAGCAGCTCCGCATCTACAAGGAGGAGATTGAGAAGACCTACAGTACCAGGGTAGCATAACCTGGCTGTGGTTATCATTAGATTATGAGAAATTTACACTTATTCACTGTGTCGTTCTTCAGTTGTGTTAAATGCAGACAGCCTGAAGTCTGTCCCATGAACTTGATGAAACTTGATTCTTCCTCTAGCTGGAGAACGCACGCCAGTCTGCTGATAGAAACAGTCACCTGGTCGGAGCAAGTCAGGAGGAGCTGCAGCAGACACGTGTGAGGCTGGAGAGCATGTCTTCTCAGCTGTCCCAGCTCCAGAAACAGGTGAGCAATAACTAAAGTTTAGCAATAAAAAGTACAAGGTAAAGCACAATAGAGTTCATGTCCCCTTATTAGATATGACTGTTTCAGTGAAGTACATTATATGAGCATAATTATTCCACATCTCTGTTCGTTCATCCAAATGCTATTTAATGGGCCTTCAGGTTTATGAAAAATTCACACTTCAAAATAGAATAAAATACAAATTGGCCAAGCATTGCAAACATCTGAATTTAACGGAATATATATTTACAAAATACAAAAACATAATAGTATACAAAATGTTTTTGGTCGATTAGACCATCTTCAGTGTATGGGGGGGGGATCCCACAAACCATAATAAGTCCAAATGCATCATCACCTGACTGTTTAGCATGATTGATGGAATTCAACAGGACACAATTAGTCCAATTAACCAACAATGTGATACTGCAATCCATACCATACTCAATGAGATGCGCTTATAGTACAGTATGAATGTGCTGATGCATTAATCAAAAACAGCCCAAATGAAATTAATCATTCAATCCATAATGCCTTGTTATATACTATCTGACCGTATTGGCTTTCACATTCTTGACTTATTTTTCTATAGAGTTGTCTTATCTGTTTGTGTAAGCTCTTTGTACTTGTTACAACTTGCCCAGAATGTCCCCATGATTCACATATGTATATTTAACTGTGTTTGTTTGTGTGTTTGTTTTTGTTTATTTATTTATTTATTTGCATATTCTGTACTTTCTATAGTACAGAAAGATGAGATGTGTGTATGTTTGAATCACTACTATTCAACCTGTGTTGGCAATGTTTTTCCAAGTGGTCAGTAGAATAGTTTTTTTTTTTTTGCAATGTGAGTAAGTGTTTTATTAAGGTTTCTCCTTATTAAGTCAGTTGAACACTCTCTGCAGCTCAATAGCACAACCAACTGGAGGGTAAAAACTCGCACACAACCAGTCATTCAGCATTTTTTAAACCAACATGTTTAGGGGACAGAGCACTGAGATCTCACCCTGTCACTGTGCAGGCATAACTGTGACACAGTTGTGAATGCAGAAGTTACAGCTTTTATTAAATGCTGCTCCTCCAACACATCTGCTAGTTTTAACGAATATAAAAATGACGTACCTTAAAATATGATATAATGCTATATGATATGTATTCTTAATTGTATATTATTTTATTCCTACATGTATTTGTCGTATATGTTAGCTGATTGCGAGGGAGGCTAAAGTACGTGAGCTGGAGGAGGCTCTGTCTCGCGAGAGAGATCTCATGCGCCGACGGTTGGAGGAGAAGGAGAAGGAAATGGCGGACTTGCACCAGCGCATGCAGCACCAGCTGGACGAATACCAGGGGCTGCTGGACATCAAGCTGGCCCTGGACATGGAGATCAGTGCTTACCGGAAAATGCTGGAAGGAGAAGAAGAGAGGTAAGTAATAAATGATTGATGTGTTGGACATGCTCCTGTCCATGTCCTGCAGCTCAGCTCAGCTTTTACAATGTGGTGGGTCAGGTAATCCTTTACTAAACACACTGTCTTGCTCTAGACTGCGTCTCTCCCCAAGTCCTCCTCCTGGTCGTGTGATATCAGTCACGCGTACCTCAGGCTCTGGCACACACACTCAGACCCGCTTGGCTCAGAGCAGTAGCACTCGCACTTCATCTGGCAGCACTAAGAAACGGCGTCTCAATGACACAGACAGTGAGGCCTCCAGCGTGACGGGTGGGACAGTGACACGCACTCGCATTTCCCAGCAAGCCTCAGCCAGTGGCCGGATCACTGTGGATGAGGTGGACCTGGAGGGCAAATATGTTCGTCTCAGCAACAAATCTGACCAGGTAAGAGGACAATGACATCACAACAGTCTGCTGGGTGCCATAGGAATAGTGCCATAGGAATAGGACATGGTGATGTTTAAAATAAGGCTATAATCTGTAATTAGAGTCCTGTTAAGAATTCAGGGTGTCATAATTATACAATTATTTTCAGTTTATCATTTTATAAGCCTGTAAGATTTCCAAGCCTTTTAATTGGGTTATGTTTGAGCAAAGAAGCCATCAATTAGGCATATTTGAAACGCACTTTAAGTAGACATGGCATATTCTCTACTTTTCACTTGGTTTGTTATAAATGTAATAAAGCATATTACATGGGGATCTGCCACACTTAGAAATAGCTTATTCGTCTTTTAATTGTCATAGTATACTTTCATGCTACTATATCATCATATATGATCTGTTCTGTCATTAGTTCAGGATTTTTGTCTCCCTGTTCTCAGGACCAGTCTCTGGGCCACTGGCAGGTGAAGAGGCAGGTGGGCTCAAGTACTCCCATCATCTACAAGTTCCCACCTAAATTCACCCTCAAAGCAGGACAGACTGTTACAGTGAGTTAACCACATACTATACAATGGTAATGAATTCTCAGAGGAGTCACCAAGTATAAATCTTGAGTCTAAAGTATTATAAACTGGGTTCCAAGTCAGAGTCAAAGTTGAGTCTCGGTTTTATTCAACATTTTTTTGTAAAAACAGCAATAAAGAAAAAAAGCTTGACTATTTACTGTATATAGCCATTTTTCTACATTTCTTCTAACTAATTTCCTCAGTAAGCTTATCCAGATCAGTAGGTTTTACTCCTTCTCTCTCAACAAAGTTAATAATTGAGTGCAGGTACAATAACCGTCACCACTTCTAGTTTGTGTCTGTGTGAAGTTACTGATCTTCTCTCATCAGTACATGATTGTTCGTCTGCTAGGTGAATAAGGTTGTGTGCCATGTTTCCATGGAAATGGACTGTTGAACCTGAACAAATTGTTGGAGTAAAGCGTACTTTACGGAGTTTGATTAGGAAATAATTGGAAAAGTGACAGACAATTTTTCAATTTACTTTTTAACTTTTACTGTTTTACAAATTGTATTACTGTATTCTCACCTTTGGGATGAAGTGGAATACTGACTGTGTGTCAGGCCTCTGCAACCAACATTAGAGCCTGACTTCATTAATGCTCTTATGGCTGAATAGACACAAATCCCCACAGCCCCGCTCCAAAATTTAGCCTTCCCAGAAGAGTGGAGGATATTACAGGAAGGGGGGACCAACTTGATATTAATACCCATAGTTATAGGTTTGAATTTTCAACAACAAGGTTTCTATATAATTTGTTATACATACTTGGAGCCTGATGTAATCTGACCATAAACTACTCAAGTGAACTGAACTCACACTCTGTATGTCTCTGGGTTTACAGATCTGGGCTGCAGGAGCCGGTGGGACCCACAATCCTCCCTCTGACTTGGTGTGGAAGAGTCAGAACTCCTGGGGAAGTGGGGATCTCTTCCAGACTACTCTGATTAGCTCCACTGGAGAGGTGTGGCATGAACCAATTCTTCCTGACATCGTATATGCAAGATATTTTCCATAATGGATTTAGCTCATTTAATTCTCTTTCTAGGAGATGGCAATGCGGAAAGTGACACGCACACTGTTCCAGGAAGATGATGAGGAGGAAATGGTATGTTATGCTTTACATCAGTATATTTCTTTCCTTCGGTCCTAAACCTCTGACAAACAAATGGAGTTGTATTTAGATAGAACAGTGGGCCATGATGTACAGTAACTCACAAAAGTGAGTACACCCCTCACATTTTTGTAAATATTTGATTATATCTTTTCATGTGACAACAGTGAAGAAATGACACTTTGCTACAATGCAAAGTGAGTGTACAGCTTGTGTAACAGTGTAAATTTGCAGTCCCCTCAAAATAACTCAACACACAGCCATTAATGTTTAAACCGCTGGTAACAAAATTGAGTACACCCCTAAGTGAAAATGTCCAAATTGGGCCCAATTAGCCATTTTCCCTCCCCAGTGTCATGTGACTTGTTAGTGTTACAAGGTCTCAGCTGTGAATGGGGAGCAGATGTGTTAAATTTGGTGTCATCGTTTCTGCCTTTACCATAGTTACCATGAACAACTTTAAAAACGTCTTTGTTTTTCTCTTGGTTGTGTATGTTTTGTAGGCCGCTCACAGTACATGTGGAGATGGAGAGTATAACCTGCGTAGCCGCACGGTGATCTGTGGCTCATGTGGACAGCCGTCAGACAGGAATGCTGGCAGCTGTGTGTCGGCGAGCTCTGGAGTCTCCAGCGCCTCTCGCTCTTTCACCAGTGGAGGAGGAGGACTTCCTGAGGGCCTGGTCTCCCACTCCCATTTTATTATGGGCAACGACAAACCCAGACAGGTACAGAATGAATAGTACATTCAGAGTGCATATCACAATTAATTAAAGCCGTAAATGATAAAAGTAAATTCATAAATAATTAAATGTTAATATTTATTCATATTATGGTTTAGAGATTTATAGCGGTTTTTAAGAACTGATTTTTAAAAAATTGGGAAAAGTCATTAAAAATTATTATTATTTTGATAATAGGTTTATGTATGTATATATGTATGTATGTATTTATGTATGTTTTCAAAAGCCAATTATCAAAAGCACATTTTTATATTAGTAAAAGCACATTTTTCTCCCACCAATATAATTTAAAATCAATTCTTAAAACTGACTATAAAACTTCCTGAACTGATGCATATTGGTAGTGATGATTTTTTCATAAAGAATGTAAATATTATGTTTGTACTTATTTTATATTATTATTTAGTTTAAATTGTGACAAGGCCATGTTTTATTCAACGCTAATATGTTTGCTGTTAAATGTGTTAATTATCATCTTTTAATGATTAATAGATGATAGAGGCTCAATCCTTTCTTTGCGTTTTGTTTATCTTTACTACTGTAATAATACATTTTAAACATTTGTATCCTGGTATTTGAATTAAACATTTTAATTGTTTATTTGAAACTGGTCAGGCATTTTAAAGCCCAAAACATCATTTTGGCCATTATACTATAGTAGTTTTTACTGTAGTAGTAAAATTCCTCTCCTCCCTCTCCCCACAGGGAGGTCCTAAACCGGAAAACTGCTCCATCATGTAGACCCAGGAACAACCATAATGTCTACCCAGTTCAGGAAGATCAGTTATTTGTGCAAACTGGTAGACTCAGTTTCTTTTTCTAACTTGGTCATCTATATATTTTTTTATTTTTCATACTTTATATACTTAATTCTTGTTTTGTATGTAATAATCTGCAGGGTAGATGAAAAGCTTTTGTCTGGTAGACTGTTTGCATGCCGCTTGGGTTGCTATATAGGGTTTGTGTGTATAGTACTGTATACTCATCTTTGCATGTGAGCTAGGCAGCTGCTTTCCTATAGAGCTGTTCAGGGAGAGAGGTAGGCACATCCCTTCACACTTATCCAAAGAACAGGATCCATCTTCAGCTGTATTATAAAATGCTGTCACAACACAACACGCACATCTTAGTACTCCTGTCAGCAAGTTTACTTCCATAGGGTCAGGAGTGTCTTTGAATGTACTGTACTGTAAAGCGATTCTTTTCATATTTTCTTTTTTCAACTTTTAGCAAATGGATTCATAATTCAGATATCCTAGGAAAAGTGTTAAATACTAAGTCATGTTAGAAATTAAATTTGGGAATGCAGGAAGCACAGTCTTAAAGGGAAGATTAACAGGACCATGTCAGTTTATTTAAGAATCTATTTTGTGCCTTTACATGAATGTAGTGTTTGTGTCTCAGTAGCACCGTGTCCCAGTGTTCCTATTCTCAGCCTGTTCGAAAATGGCAATGGGTAGTGTTGGAATCAGAGACAAATATATGTTGTCATACTAAACATAACACGTGCATACTTTATATGAGCTTTTGAGTATTGAACGTCTATGCAATTGTTCGTTGATAGCAATTGTAGATAATACATTTAGGTACAAGGTAGCGAAGAATGTAATACAATTTGAAATTATTTTCTAAGATGTAACATTTATTGTTTGTAACCAAAGAAGACATGGAGCATAAGAATGTATGTATGTAATTGGTACAAGTCACTTTGTGTACATTAGAGAGCTGAATTTTGCATTGAACGCCAAAGCATAGGTGATTTAAAACATGACTAGTCCTGCCCTAGTTTGATATTTCGTATCTTCACGAGGACGGTTGAAAAATTTTTAATTGAATTGAAATAGTCTTTATGGGTGTAGATTATTTTGTATCCTCAGGCTGGACAGCTAGAAGTGTTGACTTTGTTGTTGTTGTCACTCCTCTCTCAAAGCAGCTATTACTTAAATGACAGGTGTCCACTCCTCTGCCTCCAAGTAGCCCTCACTTACCAGATTTGGTCTTTGGTCATGGAAAACAATCCTAACTTGCATGTAAGCTGACACACATGAAGTTGTATGAATTCATGGAGACCGGTATATGCAGTGTGTGATCATTTGGAGAGCTGGAAGGGACATGACTCTATTCTAAGATAGCCCCAAAACTTCTCTGTATCTCAGAAGGTGGTGGACTGGACATCACTAGCTTGCATAAATAGTGGAATTTCCCTCATGTTATTGTGCTCAAGTGCTAGCGCTAGAATGCTATGGGTTTTGGTCAGGCAGTGCAGCAGTGTCAATTTTTTTTTCTTTCTTTTCTTTTCTTTTCTTTTCACTTTTACATATGGAATTGAGACCAATTGAAATGTCCACTGTTGAAATTACAAATATATAGATTTACTGATAGTTGAATAATTAATGCATGACCAACAATCATTAATGTTAATATGTATTTAAAATATATGGGGTGTAATGTGGCAATTTAAAAAATAATCTTCATGGTAAGAAAAAACTTCCCCCATTCTCCCACCATCATGATCTTGAACATATAGTATTCTGTAATTGGCAACAACTGTTGTATTTTCTTTTTCAAATTTTCTGCTTTGTGGCTTTTTTGATTCATTATTCTGTTCTACACATTAGTTGATTACTGATGTAGAATGTGTACACAAACAGTGCCTTGAATTCTTTCAATAAAAAAAATTATACAATTTCGAACTCCTTGGATTTCTTTTATATATATATATATATATATATATATATATATATATATATATATATATATATATATATATACATACATACACATTATACACAGTGGCAAGAAAAAGTGTGAACCTTTTGGAATTTCATGGTTTTCTGAATAAATTTGTCTTAAAATGTGATTTGATCTTCATCTAAGTCAGAGGTATTGACAAATATAATATGTCTAAATTAATAACACAATAATTTCTGATTCCTCATGTCTTTATTGAACACACTCATTCAACATTCAAAATGGCAGTGATAACCTCAACCAGGCACTTCTATAGCTGTGGATCAGACCTGCACATGGTTCAAGAGAAATTTTCACCTATTCTTCCCTGCAGAACTGCTTTAGCTCTGTCATATTCTTTGGACGTCTCATGTGTATGGGTTTCTTCATGTCATTCCGTAGCATCTCTATTGTGTTGAGGTCTGGGCTCTGACTTGGTCACTCCAAAAGGCGGATTTTATTTTTTTGAAGCCAATCTGTTGTGGACTTGCTCCGTTGATTTGGGTTGTTGTCCTGTTGCATCACCCAAGTTCTACACAGTTTCAGCTGACATACAGACTTTCTCACATTATCCTGAAGATTTGTCTGATATACTTGGGAATTCACCTTCCCCTCAATGACTGCAAGCTGGCAATTGATGATGCAGCAAAGCAGGCCCAAATCATGTAGTTTCTTCCACCATACTTTTTCGGTTGGGATGTTGTTTTCATGATGATACATCTTTCTATGCCAGATGTAGTGCTGTGTGGTTTTTCCAAATAGTTCAATCTTAGTTTCATTAGTCCACAAAACATGTTGCCAATACTGCTGTGGAGTGTCAATATGCTCTTTTGCAAACTTCAGTCGTGCAGCAATGTTCTTTTTAGTAAGCAGTGGCTTCCTTTGTGGTGTCCTTCCGTAGATTCCCAGCTTGTTCAGTGTTTTATGTATTGTAGACTCATGAGCAGAGATGTTAGCCAGTTCCATTGATGCCTTCAAATCTTTGGCTGTCATTCGGGGTTGTTTCTTTACCTCATTGATGAGTCTTCAATGTGCTCTTGGTGTCATTTTGACTAGGTGCCCAATTCTTGGTAGAGTAGCAACAGTCCCAAAAGTGTCTCCATTTGTAGAATGTTTGCCCAACTGTAGACTGGTGAATTTCCAAAGTCTTTGAAATCACTTTGTGACCCTTGCCAGCTTTATGTAAATCAACTAATCGTAGATCCTCTGAGAGCTCTTTTTGGCGAGGCATGGCTCACATAAGCGTGTACTTTTTGTGCAGAGCAAACTCCAAAAGTTTGAGGAGTTTTTATCAGTCAAAGTAGCTGTAGTCCACACCTCCAAACTCATTTTCTTAATGAGACTGCAGGTGTGCAAAACAAAAAAAAGAAAAAAAAAAAGTGTCAAACCCATCAGCATAACTATTGGAGCTCTAGAGACTGTTCTCTTATTTTTCCACATTGTTATATTTTTATGCTAGAAAGTGGTGTTAAAAATTGGTCTAACCATCAATGAACTGGTGTGTTCTGATGTGGTGTGTAGGGGCTGCTCTGGGCCAGAAACTCCAGGGCCACCTTTTGGTCCCAGTCTGTGCCTGATTATTAATGGGAAATAATGTGTGCTGAAAATGTAAATATTGATGTTAAAACACTGAAATGAGGGCCCAATTCCTATATTTTGCCTAGTGCTTCCAAATCACAAAATCTGCCCCTACCTTAGACCGCTGAAAAAATTTGTGAAAGCAATGAACAAAGAAAGTGAAGGATTTCAATACTTGAGACAGATGTTTTCTGAAATAACTGATCCAAGACAAAGGAATGTTTTTGGACCACAAATCAAATGGCTCATCGATGACAGGCACTGAAAGCTATTCAAATTCCAGTTCCAATTCATCCCTTAAGGACTCGGGTTGAGGAGAGGCTACTGGAGTTCCTTCACAACAAACTCGTCAAATCGTCTTCTTATGAATCTTGCTTTGTGCACAGGGGCATTGCCATGCTAGCACAGAAAAGAGCCTTCCAAATCTGTTGCCACCATGTTAGAAGCATCCAATTGTCTAAAATATCTTTGTATGCTGTAGCATTAATATTAGCCTTTACCAGAAAAAAGGAGTCTTAACCCAATCCTGAAAAACAGCTCCAGGCCATAATCCCTCCTCCACCAAACTTTGCTGTAGGCAATTTACTGTTGGTAGGTAGCGTTCTCCTGGCATTCACCAAACCCAGATTCGTCCATTAGAATGTCAAACAGTGAAGCGTGATTCATCACTAGAACATTTTTCCACTGCTCCCAAGTCCAGTGGCTGAGTGATGTACACCACTCCAACTGATGGATGCTCAGCATTACGCATAATGATCTTAGGCTTGTGTATGGCTCCTTGGCCCATTTCATGAAGCTCCTGATACATAGTTCTAGTGCTGATGTTGCTTACAGGGGCACTTGGGAACTCTGTAGTGAGTGAGGCAACAGAGGATCGGTGATTTTTAATGCTCTACATGCTTCAGCCATCCTTTGATCTCCTCTGCTTTGTGCCTGAGCTGTGGCTACTAGACACTTCCATTTCACATTAACAGCACATAGACAAAGGTGGCATCCTATGACAGTGGCATTTTTAAAGGCCCTGAACTCTTCAGTACAACACATTCTGCTACCAATATTGTTTGACACTGCATAGCTATGTGCTTAATTGTATGTACATGTTAGCAAAGTGTGTCTAAAACACCTGAAATCAATAATTAGAAGAGGTTTCCACATAAGTTTGGCCATAACGTATATGTCCAGTTAGTTGACACATGCTTTAAGCATACAAAACTATCGGGTGCAACATGTCAATAAAGATATTTTTTCACGATGAACATGAAGAAAGGTGTAACCAAGAGATTATAACAATGGAAAAATGGTACCAGGGTAACTGTAATCCATCAGTGTGGACAGATTATTGTTGGACACTTAAATGAAAAACATAGGAAAAAAGCTAAAACAGCAACAAAACATTGGGTCAGTGAAAATAGTGCAGTGTTAGCACATGAGCACATGAACTCCTTTGTTCAGGGGACAACATTTGGTCATTTCCACTTCTTTTTTTTTGTTTTGTTTATTATGTATTTATTTATTATACATATACATACACACACACACATACATACATACACACACACACACACACACACACACACACTGCGATGGACTGGCACCCTGTCCAAGGTGTACCCCGCCTTGTGCCCGATGCCTCCTGGGATAGGCTCCAGGTTCCCCGCGACCCTGAAGAAGGAATAAACGGTTGAAGATGGATGGAGATATATATGATATATATATATATAATTTTTTACAAATTATATTAAGTCTTAAGTCTCACTACAGATTCCCGCCAGGGCCATGTGTGCAGAGTTTGCATGTTCTCCCCGTGCTGCAGGGGTTTCCTCCGGGTGCTTCGGTTTCCTCCCCCAGTCCAAAGACATGCATGGTAGCGTGTCTAAAGTGTCCGTAATGTATGAATGAGTGTGTGTGTGATAGTACCCTGTGATGGACTGGCACCCTGTCCAGGGTGTACCCCGCCTTGTGCCCGATGCTCCCTGGGATTGGCTCCAGGTTCCCCCGCGACCCTGAAGAAGGAATAGAAGAGGGATGGATGGATATTAAGTCTTATTGCCCTGGAATTTAAGCACAGCACGAATCGTGACAAAAGAACGAAGGACTCGGATCTGGAGCTGAGGTGAACTAATAGACTGCATAGCTTGAAGACCAGTTATTAATCATTTCTGTTTCTCATAATTTGGCCTGTAGTTTATTTTTTATTCCAAATGTGATCAACGTTTGCGTAAGTACTAAATGTGTTGGGGAGTTTAACATGTAACATTTTAATTCTATTCTGCTGAAATGAACGAAATGACGCAAAAAAATATTAATTTTGCTGAACGAGATTCAAAGATCCGAGTCAGAAAAATGATCCGAACTTCCCATCACTATTCACTAAAACTCAAGGACAGCTTGCAGAACGGGGTGGGGTTGCACTGTAGGCGGGGCTACATGTGTCGCTCCGCCCATAACCCGTTTCATTGGTTAGTGGCAGTGTAATGACGTCACGCCTCAGCATGATCTGATTGGACTCTATACACGGTCGCTTCCGCTTTTAGTCTCGGTGGATAGCCCATTATGTGGTTGGCGTCTGTCATTTCCTCTAATAAGAAGAGTGGCTTTAAACTGTATGTTTCGAGTTATATCCACAACTTTGATGGTCTCTAGCTAACAAACTTAGTTTGACATGTCATACAGTACTCTTATACGTTACATTTTCTATCTAGTTAACAATGTTGTTGTAGTAGTTAGTAGTAGTAGTAGTAGTAGTAGTAGTATTATTATTATTATTATTATTATTATTATTACTATTAACCGCTGCGGTTGTGGCGCAGTTGGTAGAGTGTGTTGTCCACTAATCGTAGGGTTGGCGGTTCGATTCCCGGCCCACGTGACTCCACATGCCGAAGTGTCCTTGGGCAAGACACTGAACACCAAGTTGCTCCCGATGGCAAGCTAGCGCTTTGCATGGCAGCTCTGCTACCGTTGGTGTTAGTGTGAATGGGTGAATGAGACACAGTGTAAAGCGCTTTGGATAAAAGCGCTGTATAAGTGCACATTTACCATTTATTATTTGAGATATTCTGTTTTTGAGTTTGCTTCATATTTTCTACCCGAGTTTGATATAAAATTTATATAGTCAAGTGAACTCGGAGGTATATCGCCATTTTGTATAAATTCCTGCAATACTTTTTCCTTCAATTCAACTTGGTTGTTAAGAGCTGCATGTTGAGCAATTTGTGTGACTAATTAATTAGCATAATTAACTCCTCCAGTAAAGTAAAAAAAAGAAAAATCCTATGCTATGGAGGTTGCAGTCACTCGATCTCAACCACATATTTTAAAATACAGAGGCAAGACAAGTATGTCTCTGGGGCAGATTCAAGATTGTGTATATTTTATAAAATAATAAATAGTAACGGACACACACACGCAAACCCATTTGCTCATCAGCTGCCACATGGACAGAAGCTCTGTCTTCACTGACTCCTGAGAGAGAGAGAGAAGTTAATGAAATAAGGAACATTTACTTGAACATGTTCAACTCTGTAATTTTAAATGTCATATTTAAAACAGCTTAGTGACTACAGAGCAAGGATTTGAACAGTACTGTTTCTTGAAACTTTCATGTCAATAAGGGCCCTCTGAATTGAGAAAAAAATCGAACAGAGAGAGATGCAAGAAATCTGAATAGAAATAACATGTTATTGACATGACTTTTCTTGATCCTTAAATATTAAGCCCAGATTGTAAAGTATGTAGCAGCACTACCTACCAAATGAATGTTCTCCCCTCTTCCTTCAATTGTTTGTATATTCCTCTATTAAATTCCTCCACTTCACTGAAATAGCATATGGAAAACATAATCACTGCTGATTTAACAGAGATACTGTTAACACTTAAAAAAGGACACATTGGACATTGTGTAAAAAAAACCAAAAAAAACATTTTCTACTCTTACCTGTGATGATAATCAAGACCAGTGAAGAAAGCCTTCTCAACCTCCTGCAAAGACAAATTCTGCAGCACAACCAGGCCATGTTTGATGGCCTATCAAAAGAAAATATTTAATTTCAAATAAATATACTTGGGTCTGTACACGAGCATCATACAATATAGAATACAGTTTCAAAGTGCATGAGCAGGAACATGCACAAATACATGATATTGTTAGGCATACCTATGAAAATACACCACCACAGATGAACTTCACTTCAAATTTAGCTGTGTCCGTGTCCTTTGCAGTACTGACTTCAGATCAGCAAAAAGGGTTTCCTGTTGTTCGTCACTGTCGAGGTAGACACAGATATAACTCAATTTGCATTTCCCGAGAGAATGTTTGAGAATGACTCCACCTTCATGGAGAACTGTGCGGTTGAATTGGCTCTCTAAATGGGTTTTGACTTTGCTTAACTTTGTTGGGTGAAACAAAGCAGAAATGCAGAGTGGGTAGTGGAAGTCCTTGCAGCATGTAGTGCATTTCTTCAGTTTGGGCAAGGCCCTTCTTGGATTGTTATGTGCTTCTTGAAAGAGAGAGAGAGTCCTATTGGTCAAATGAAACATTTTAAGTTCATTTCATAAACACAAAGACATAAATTAGGCTTAAGTCTAGTACTTGACAAATAGATCTTTTAAAAAATCTTGTCATACTATTGCCTACACTGAGTTAAATCTGTGTCCTTGAAATCACTTCATATAGACTATACAATACATGACAGAATCTAACACGTGGTATTAATAGTAAATTATTATGTAAGCCTTTCTGTTAGCTATTTCTGACTATTAGGAATGTCAAATGTCTCATTCAACATCACAAAAACTATGTCAAAATGAAGAGACGTGATAACATATTGTGGGGTAAAAAGACAGTCTGCACAGTTTAAATATTAAGATTATTTTAACTTAATTAAAATGGCAAAACAATGAGCATTACACATGCTTTCAAAATGAAGACAGTAGCATTTATTGTAGCTGACAGACATCATATTGACATGCTTTTATTATATTTGTTAATTTTAATGTGCTGGCTAGAATTTATCATAATCATTATGTCCACACAGTTAGGGCTTTCCAGTTGCACCTCAGTTTCATTAAGTAAATACACTAACAGTTCGTTTTACAGCATTATAAGCTAAAATATGATGGTTACTACATAGTGCATTTAAGACTATAGTTAGCGAGTTAAACAAATACAAATTGACTCACATTTAGTACTCACACTCTGTTTATTGTCCATCTTCTATGTTGCCAGAAACCTATTTCTGTAGGTGGTGTAATCACTAAAACCCAAGGTCCTAGAAATTTGGTCCTGAAAATGCAGCCTCAGGTTCTGCAGGATCATGTTACTCAATTCATGAACAAGTCAATTAACTAAGACTGGTTCTCTACCTTTTTAACGAAAGCACCCCCCCCCCCAACATGTGGCGCACATATTGGAGGAGACCAGGTGTAATGATGATCTATTCTATATAAAATCTATGTAGCCTATCTATAACCTAATATAGAGTCTGTTTTTTGATAGATAGATAGATAGATAGATAGATAGAATAGATAGATAGATAGATAGATAGATAGATAGATAGATAGATAGATAGATTTTTTTATTTTATTTTTTGTGATTTTTTCATAACTTTTATAATTTTAACAAAATAAACTTTTGATAAAACTATATAAAGGACAGGTATGGAACATGTAGGATCAAAAATGTTTCTGAACACTATAACTACTTTGAACAAGAGAACTAAGCTGTAATAACGTGGACTATTTTACATGTAAAACATGTTGCATTACATTCATCTTGTATTCTCAAAAACATTCCCATAATGACGTAAATTGGGACGAAGGGCGCGTCATGCGTTATTCATGACATTGTTAAATCAATCAGTGGGACACCTGCACTTGCTTCTTTTTACATTCATGTCTAGATCAGCTGCCGTGTGATCACTGGGATGTGCTGTTCCGGCTCTCAGACACTCAGTGAACAGAGCAGACGCAGAGAGGTGAGGGTGCAGTGGGAAAACAACACCTCGCGCTTGCAGGACAGTTCTGCCGACATTTGGAAAGTTGCTACGGGTTGTCCAAAAAGTCGCTAGATGCCATGTCTGTTTTTTTTTCTTCTTGAAAACAATTTGCACCCCCTTCCGATGTTTCCGCCTTGAGAATCACGGAATTAAGATATAGCTGCTGTTTTTACATGTCAGCTGTATGTTATTGTGGCCATGTCGGAGAACGATTTGTTATGTTAGCCTAAAGGTATTTGGTTTGTGATGGTTTCTCCAAACACTTTTAAATGGACACGTTATGTCGGGCGCTCCAGCTGGCATTCATTCATTCATTCATTCATTCATTCATTCATTCATTCATTTATTTATTTATTTATTTATATTAAATATAAATATAATTTAATTTATAAATAAATAAATTAAAAGAGTATTTCTTCTCACCCCACCCCAAAAGCTATGCTTGCACAGTAGTCCAAACGTAGACCCCGACGTATACCACTGGGGGCGCTGACTTTCAAGAAGTAATTTTCTCCAAATTCCCGTGTAATACAAACAATCTGATATTAAATTTGTGTTCTGTTTGAGTTCTGTCATGATCATCAAAAATTTCTGGGTAAGTCACACGTTAAGAGGAAAAACGTTAGTCCTATTACATTGCATTAATAAGTACTGTCTACTATCTTCTTTTCTTCATCAGATTGCTGAAACTGTATAGTAGCTCATGCATGAGCAGAATCACTCCTGAGAGCCTGAGCCATAAGCAGAAAGTATGCTTCAGTTTTTACGTGTACGCTAGGAACCGCGTACAGTACGCAATTTTGTCATCACCAGAGTACACGCGTACTGCGCGCACTCTGCACATGCGCATTTAATTTTTTGAACTATTTAGTTGTTCCACAAGGTGGCAGCAGTGACCCAGGGCCGTTGATTCTCAAGATAATCGAAGAAGAAGAAAAAACAGAATAAATGTAAGAGACGGAAACGAGTGCAGGTTAGAAAGTACACGCATTTCTACCCTTAAAGCGTAAACGGATTTGTATATTGGTGCTAATCGTGGCGAGAGATTACCCAAGTGTTATGCTTCGTGTTTTTGTGATTCTTCTTCGTTGTCATCCTTCACACAGAAGACCTGCTTTACTGCTGTTACTGGCTCTTGTAGGCCAGGAGGGGTAGTGCAAGTTGTCGTAATGCGCATCCGTCGACCACCTGTGTATGCGTACATGTCAAATGGAGTAGACTCTGTGCTTACGCGTAAAAAAACGAAGTATACCAGAGGCTTTAGTGTTTCTGAATGCTGCAACAGAATCCTACTCCCTCCATGACCAACATTGGTAAAATCCTAGTCTGCTGTAATAATCAACAAATTACACAGACCGAAATGCATAAAAATCTCCTCCAGTTTATTTACAGTATTTACAATTCTTGAAGTATTACATTCAGCTGACATTGAAAGTTGAGATTCTACAAATGTAAATGTGGTCCATAATGTATAACCTTTCAAAGACACATTTTATGTAACTGTGATGAGAATGTAATATTTACATGATGGGTCTATTTTATTTGAGAATTCCCACCCTGCTGATAAATAAACAAACAGTAGAAACCCTCATAGAATTTGTAATGGTTATTATGGGAATTGTATTGGTTTTAATGGAAACTATAATGGTCCCGGTGGGTCTGTGCTGGTAATTTGTTACTTTCTATTGGTGGCACGCTATATCTAGTGGACACCATTTAAAGAGCAATAATGGTAATGGTTTTAATGGTTAATAGGTGATGGTTTGTAATGGTATTTGTATTGGAAATCATTACAATTTCTATGATGGTTACCATTGTTCTTTTTTCAGCAGGGCCAAGTAACATGAAACCATAACTCAGTATTAAAATGAAAAGCATTTACAACCTTTATAACCTTCTACAAGATTTGCATGTGTTCAAAAATTAAATCAATGTCCATCAGATGGCAGTGTTGTGCTGCTGCAGGAAGTTATAGAAATCAGTTCACGTTATCCAAATGCTGATCTTACAGTTGACATACAGATGGGCAAGTGTATTCCTCTATTAATCCCCTGTCCATACAGGAGCAGTTTTCCCCCTCTCTACTTTGTATGGAAAATACAGAGGTGTAACTGGCAGTGGTTGTGCTCTAGGAACATGGCAGCTATTGTGTTTTTAACCCATTCAAGTGTGTTGAGGCTGTGATTAGTTGGCCTGTCTGCGTGGTGATGGTGAGGGAGGCCTTCTTACTGGTGGCAGGTCGTAATGTCCCGGGATGTGACTGTTGACTGGCAGGTCGTAATGGTTCTGAGGATCCTGTTCCAGAACGTTTCCAAGAGGACATTGTTCTGGAAAAAATGGGACACGGATCATTTAATAGTCCAAACCAAATATGAACATTTCTTGCTTCTACCTCATAAAACATTCTAGCTTACTGAAAAGCCAAAAAAGTCTCTGACTGCACAAATAAATTCTGTAAAAAAGTGAATCGTCTTTGGTACGCAAAACTAATGGGCAAAATTAGTTTAAACATGTGCTATGAAACATGACATTTGAAGGGTCCAAGTCTACTATTATAGTATTGTATTCCTCGGATTGCTCACCCAGTTTTTTTTTTTGTTTGTTTTTTTAGATAAAGTAAGCACTAGACTGCTAACTCAGCAAAAAATGAAAATAGTTGCCACACTGTTTTTAGCACACCTCTGCTTTTGTTATGTTTTGCCCCTTCTTTGTACTCATATGACCTCTCCAGCTCCATGTACATTTCCATCTCCTCAAACCCAATTTAATCTCAGAGAGACCTCAGATTAGGGGTAAAACATGTTCCCATAGATACAAAGCAGTAGAGAGAATTAATGTACATTTACTGGCCTAAATGCTTACTGAAAAATGGGCCAATCAAGTGACAGATTGTTTCCTCTTAAATCCACTGCTAGTGAACCGTCCAGATTAATACTGCTTCCAAGCCCAGTGTTACTGATAAGAGGTTATAATTCATATCTTTGGATGATAACGTTGTAGGAATTTTTGGTTCATGCACAATCAGGTGCTCTGACATGAACTCCTCTTGGCTTCCTTACTTCAGGATGAAATGTGCTAAGATAAATAAGGTTCAGTGAAAGTTACCTCTACAGGAGAAACTAGTGGAAGGAAGGACTGGATGTCGGAGCTCTGTGTAGGATCTCTCAGGAGGCACAGCAGGTTTCATTTCCATGTAGCTGCACTCAGGAGGGCATGGAGGAAGACCAGGCAGGTCTTTAATGGTGGCATATGGATTTTCACTGTTTAGAGAACTGCTGCTCACAGCAATGCAGGAGTCCTTCAATTCTGAGAACAGATTAGGGAAGTGATGGATATAAAAAATAAATATATTGGAACCTGTGCATACCACAGGAACAAACATACTGTACACAGTGATACTGTAGATGGCACTTACGTTTGTTATAGTATTTCCCAAAACTGGCACTGTAGCTATAACTGCGGTCAATTCCAAATGCTCCTGCAAAGTATAATTTAGGAATTTAAATAAATTCCAAACACAACAATTATACATTAGGAGGAGACTAAAAAGGTTTTATTGATAAATCCATTGAGGATTGTTTAATAACAGCCAAAACCGTAAATAAAAGTCTAGTGTTGGTCAAAATAGGGTTTTTCTTCTTGTAACATACTTTGACACCTCAGGTTTTTTAAGGAATAGATTTATTTCACCAAAATGATGTGAAATACCTTTAATTCTTAGGCCTAGTCTATCCTCCTGCAAAGACCAATGCGGTTTAAGAAGCCAGTGTAACAAACACGTTTGCCTAAAGATGTCTATATCCTTGGTACTTAATTGTTTTACAGTTATTTCCACACAATTTGATCAAGATGTTCGATAGCTACATGCCTTAAGTCTAATAATCAGATATCAGCTGTCAAAACGTCCGTGATGCTCCAGTGCCACAGTCAGAATGGAATATTTAAACTCAATTCTCCCTATTTTCACTTTTGAGGGTAAACAGACTTTACATACATGCTATAACCTTACTTCTGATTGAATTACATACAAAACATTTCAGTACAGGAATGTTTTAAGAAAATGTCATAATTCCATCATGTGAAGGGTTTGCCCAGGCCTCCACACACATTGTAAAGTCAAAATAACTATACAGTAAATGACATAGTAAGCAGGCATGCCTTGGTCTTTAGGGGGTTCCTGGTGTTTCCAGTCAGCAGGTAAAGTAGCATTAGTTTCCATTCCAAATAAGCCTCTTCTCTCCCGCTCCATATTCTTCAGACTATAGAACAGCTGCTTATTGGTGTTCTGAATCAACAAAATAGCAGAGCGAAGGAGGGCTCTTTAAGTAAATGAAGTAAGTATCAAGCTACACTTATGTCTGTATTCACACTGACTATTAGCATTCATTAAAAACACGCCTTTCCATTCATTTCATAGCGGACTACCTTGATAAGCCGGTCCTGGTTATTAGGGATTTGGGGTAAAGGAAGTCTGTTCTGGGACAGGGTGTGGTAGCTAGGGTTTGAATAGTAGTGATGGTAGCTGTGTGGAACATCTAATGCAAAGAAAGTGTCATAAGAATATACGTTGTTATTTGAAGGGTTTAATTTTCAAAGTGAATTATGCTCAGGATGTTTCAAATGAAGAAAAATTATTAGCCATAGTGAATCCTACCTGGCACAGCGTACTCCGAGGTGACATTGCGGGTGGAGGAGAAGGATACCGTGGGTGTGTTGCTCTGTTTGTCCTTCTGTCTTCGTCGGTAGTAGAGCAGCAGTAGTGTTAGCAGCAATAGCACCAAGATCAGCAAGACCACAATGCCGACAATCGCCCCCCAAGAGTCTTTCTCCACCGGAGACACAGGCACCATCATACTCACCACTCGCTCTGTAGGAAAACAGAAACAACAATTACTAACAATGTGCCATGACAATAGTACAATATAACTTATATTATATCTAATAAAATCTTCACAGGCATTATGTTATAATATTTCTTCGTTAGGTGCAAATATGGAAGACAGAATAAAGAACATGCAACACACATGCAGTGTGTTAATACAGCTAAAATATTGCTATCTCCATTAAGTTTGTGCTTTAAAATCTTATAAAATGTAAGAATACCTTGTGCACAGTCCACTCCGGATCCAGTTTCACACAGACACTCACCAGTGTGAGGGTCACATGAATGGTTAGGGGAGCACGAACACATCTGATTACAGTTGGTCCCATATGTCCCTGCTTTACACACTGCAACAGAGGTATTTCATTAGAATGACTCTTAGCAAAGGCAAACCAATATTTTTCTGATCACGACCTTGACTTACACACAGAACAGTCTGATCCAGTCCAACCCGGGAGACAGTGACATGATCCATCCTGATGATGACATGTGGCATTGTTGGCACACCTACATACACCACTGCACTGCTTACCAAAGTGACCAACTGGACATACTAGAAATCACAGATATCTTTCAGTTAATATGACCATAAACAACATAATTTTGTGTATGGTTTGTCCTAAATAAGTTATTTGAAACAGACTGTAATCTTTCAAATAAACAAAGGTTTACTAGTCTGTAAAGATAACAAAGGACCCTAACAGTGTTACTCTTCTCTGCTTACCAAAAACCTTCTATGAAGGAGGATTGTTTCATTCCTTGACTCCACACAGAAATCAAGCTAACATCTTCCAAACTCCATATCAGTGTGTATGTGCGTGTATGAGTCTGCATTTATGTATATTAGGATTCCTACCTTGCTCACACAGGAGTCCTGTATAGCCCGGTAGACACACACACTGGCCTGTGATGTGATGGCATGAGGTGGAGTGGACACAGGCAGGACATGTTTGACTGCACTTCTCCCCATAGACACCCTGAGTACACACTGAGGGACAGAACAACAGGATCTGTACACAACTAACCTATAAAAAGCTGCTATTCCATAAAAATATGTAATATTGGATAATTTCCCTCTATAAATAAATGACCAAGTATAATAATTTTGTGTCATTTGTTTAATGGGTTCTCTTTATCTTTAACTTTTAGGACTTGTGTGAAAATCTGATGATGTTTCAGGCAATATATATTCAGAAATGTAGAAGCACCTACAGTCTGTTAAATCAGATCACACTACTGTACATGACCTTGGACTCTCATTCTGTCTGACAATTCTGTAATTTTAATATATTAAGCAATAACATGTTGAAAGCAGGTACAGTGTTAATGCCAGTTATGAAGATATACTTAAGATCTACAATGGGCAGCTACTTTAAACCACACTTAAATCTGAGAGTGAGCTGAAGCACGGTGACTGAGAGGATCTGCACTCACCATGCTGACACTGAGATCCCCAGTAGCCAGGCTTACACATGCAGACCCCACTGTGTGGCAGACAGGAGGCGCTGTTGAGGCACGAGCAGCTCTGATTACACTGACGGCCCCATCGACCTTGTGGACATTGCTCTGTGCAACGCAGACCTACACACACACACACACACACACACACGGTTTAATTAAATTACGCTGGTCTAGTATGCAACTATTTACCTTTATATCAGTGGCTACAGTGAAGCGCAACCGACAGAAAAGATGATAATTAAGATGTACCCGTCCAGCCTGGCAGACACTGGCAGTGTCCTGTAACACTATGGCAACCTTCATCATGGAGGCAGTCACATTTATGCTGGCAGCCTGGGCCAAAGCTTCCCACCTGTTTAACGAGAACAAGCAGAAATGAAAAATATTCTTCTCAGTCAGAAGCAATGATGCAAAGCATTCAACTGTAAGCAGAAAGAATGCACAGCCTTAATCTAATCATTAGCTTGATTTTTTTTCATTTAGTATCTCACTCTGTTGAATGCTAGCATGCTTCCTCTGAGACATGTGAAATCAGCCACCACATCCTTTTTTCTTTTTTTTTTAACTGTTGCTCGTTCTACATCACAGGGCAGCTGAAAACATTCAAAGGAAAGTGCTATCTGCTATACATGCTTTGAGCTGACAGACGCAAATTAGCTAGTGCAGCTCTGATTGACAGGTGAGAGAGTAATGCCATTAATCCCACCCAGGGAGCATGGTCTCTTGAACTCCCAGCCATGTATGAATTATCTTGCTTTAAAAATATGATTGCCAGGCATGAGGTAGGAATACAATTTAACTTTATAACAGCTATCAAAGGCAAAGTCAAAGGCAATGACTTCTAAAACAGTTTAGCATTACCATCAAAGAAAAATAAAAAAAGGGGTGTGAGTGTGAGCATTTTAGCAGGTGTGGGTGGCTGAATGGCTCTCTTGTTGTTTTTCCTACCAGCATCTTACCATCTTTGATGGTATCTGATTGCTGATGGTTTTTAATATATGTATTTGGAGACACTCACAGGGCAGGGCTGGTCACACAGATCTCCTCTCCATCCAGCCGTGCAAGTGCAGGAACCATCGGCTGGGTGGCACTGAGCGTTGTTAGCACACTGGCATGTGGCATTGCAGCCCGGACCCCACGTCCCCTCTGAACATGGAATGGAACAGTCTGGACCCCTCCACCCTGTAAAAACACACACATGCATATACCCATGTTAATAGGCGATGACCAAATGGCTTCAGTCAGCCAACTGTATCAACTGTGACTTTGTAAGCTACGTTTGGTCGCTGACAGCAGTAAATTAGCTTACCCTCTTTACAGAAGCACGTTCCATCTACAGGAGAACAGGAAATAGCATTTTTGCAGGTACACTCAAAGGAGCAATCTTTTCCATAGAAGCCACTCTCACAGTGCCTGTCACAGTGGCGTCCCTACACACAGTTCAGGGACCACAGGACAGAAAATATCATCACTACCTTATCTGTAAAGCTATGTATAATCCTGAGAGCCTCAGAAGCACTTTGGTTGCAATTCTGATTTCAATTTCAGGTGATCATTTTTCTTATAGCAAAAATGTCTTTATGCCAGTTTTTAAATAATGTATCACTGATTAATGTTAAATCCACTCACTGTGTATCCCGGAGCACACTGACACAAACCACTGACAGTATCACACACCCCACCATTCACACACAGGCAGGGCTCCAGGCAACCATTCCCATAGTATCCGTGAGCACAGGTCTCGTTACAGAAGAGTCCCGCCCACCCAGGCTGGCATGTACACTCTCCCTTCAATGGGTGACAACTGCAATACATGTAAATATACATGTGTATTAAAATTTCTATGCTCGTAACAATCATTATTAAACATGTATTAAACAATTCTTATTCTTGGTTTTATTCCTAGTAGGGAGGTGTTAGGATCCAGGACCATAGACCTCCTTGGTAAGTTTTAGACAACTTTTATCCACATAAAACAGATTTACAATCTTCTTGTAAACTTAGCTTAAACCAGCATAATAAATTTCACATATGAATACAGTGAGATATATATATATATATATATATATATATATATATATATAATATTAAACAATACTAGTAATATGTGACACTAAAGAAAGATTTCTTCCAAAATTAATATATTCTGGCAGTATTCTGGAAGTAGTGCATATAAAGTATTATGATGCAGAAAACAGTCCATACAGGATTTCAAGGAATGCTTGATTTTGCTTTTATTTTTTTCTGAATACTACTTGAATTGGCAAAATTGTCTTTCACAGTGGTGTTTATTGGTAAATAAGACTTTATAGCTGTAGTCATGTTCGCCAATCATGAATCAAAGAGGGCTTTGACTGAATGCATGTTGTGATGACGTCACATGAAGCATCTTGGCCCAAATCTGTAGAAAATCTGACATAATTTAAAAAATATTCCTCCAAATATTGCAGAGTTTGCTTGATTTTGCTTTATCGCAAAATCCTGGAGGGAATGTTCACCTGAGAGTGTGTTGGTGGTCACACAGGCAGTTGTGTTCACAGTGCATGCCAAAGGCTCCATCGGTGCACATCCTCTGAGAGCACTGAGGTCCCCTGAAGCCCGGCTCACACAAGCAGCCACCATCGATGTGATAGCAGCGTGCACCATTAGTGCAGTCACACACACCCTTACAGTCCTGCCCATAGCTCCCCACTGCACACTCTTCGTTACACCTGTGGAGTGAGAACATGTGAGAATAGATAGATGCATACATACATATACCCACAAAATTAGATCTGTCATACCCATATCCATACAGAAACAGTATTACAACCTGTGTTAAAGTAACCTCTGATTTGGACATAGATTAAAGTTCTATCTACACAAGTGACATGGCATCACTTCCAAAGCTATTTGAAGTTTCAAATAAAATTATTGCATAAAATATCTGAGGCTTTGCTTTTTGTTTTACAACAAACCCACCTCTCACCAGTGAAGCCAGGAGCACACTGACAGTGACCCTTCTCTGGGTCACAGTGACCACCATTATGGCACAAGCACTCGTTAGAACAATTTATGCCAAATCTTTCCTTAGGACATCGTTCTGTACATACTGGGCCCTGAGAGAGAGAGAGAGAGAGAGAGAGAGAGAGAGATTAAATATCTCAAACAATTTCAATACAGATTAATCCATCAAGGCAGGAGTCTGTCCAATAGTCTCAGAGAGAACAGAAATTTCTCACTGTCCATCCAGGTGGGCACAGACACACTCCATTCCCCTGGCAGATGCCTCCGTTCTGGCACGAGCATCGAGGTGCACACCGGCCTGTCCTCAGACAGGGAGTATCACATCTGTGGAGTACAGAGATTTCACTGTACTGTAAAGTCTCCTAACAAACTACAAGCTCATGGAAAAAATGGACACATCAAAGATCACACACACAATACATATATATTTGTTGATCTTCTCAGTCGAAATGAACAGTAAATACAGTGAAAGAATTACTTACAGTGTCCCAGTAAATCCTTCTCTACACACACACTCTCCTGTTTCTTTATTGCATGAGCCACCTGTTCCACACTGGCACTGCTTCGCACAGCCAGGCCCAAAGTATTCCTTTGGACAGGGGTCCTGTCAGCAAACATGTACAATATAGAAAATATTACCATAACAAGCTATTATACTTACGCAAATGAGAATAAATGCATGCTCTTTTTAAAAAAGAAAGAAAAAAAAAAGATAATTTATTTACAGGACCTCTATGGAAATTTACAAATATTATTTCAAAATCCTACAGAAATCTGAAATTGTAATGAAATCTTTAACAAAAGATGAGTATATAATAAAATATTGTAAAATATTGTGCTAGTAATAAAACCTAATAGTGAACTACTACGACTACTACTACTGCTATTAATGCCTCCTCTAAAATAATGTTAGGTGACCCTATATATCCTGAGTGTCTTTATAGACCCTACCTGGCAGTGTGAGCCGGTGTAGCCTGGAGGGCAGAGACAGGATCCAGTCAGGACATCACACTGGCCTTTATTCTGACACTGGCACTGTTTGTTGCAGCCTGGGCCCCAGCGCAGAGCATTGCATGCTATAAAATATAGTAAGTATGTTAATTTAGCACAATACCCTAAATCTCTGCATTTTCTTTATTAGTTCATGCTTACACAATCGGCAACATGTACTTCAGGATGGCTGTCAGTTAGGAGAGAATAAATGCCAGGAATATATGGGCATGATACAGTATGTGAGTGGGTAAGATGTAGCACTTCTGGAGAGAAGAACTGTGCTCCTTATTGAGTATGCACTGAGATCCTGTCACAATTAAGACATTTTCTGGAAGCTCTTGACAGAGTTCACACCTGCTGGAATAACAATTACCTCTACACTAAAGATGGTCCCTTGATTATCTCTGTACTACATTTTAAAGATATCATGTTACATCTTTGAGTCAAGACTGCCAAGATGATTTACACAGAGATAAGAAGATGAATGAGGTTTAGATGAGAAATTTTACAGAGGAACACTGATGATGCTTAGACGGAAGATAAAGCGGAGTTCACACAGGGCTTAGATTTCAATCAGGTTGACTTCAGACATGAAAGGTCATGAGAGGAGTATCCATCACACATGCACCACACACACACACACACACACACACACACACACACACACACACACACACACACACACACACACACACATACACACACACACACACACACACACACTCTCACTCACACTCACATACACTTTCTTATACCTCCATCAATGACACTACATATGAGCACCTTCACATACATACAGTACATACATTTACTTACTAAAATACATCCTTAATATGTGTGGTTCTCAAAACAAGAACACAAAAACACAAAATCTCTATA
Organism: Ameiurus melas; assembly: GCA_012411365.1. NCBI lineage: Eukaryota > Metazoa > Chordata > Actinopteri > Siluriformes > Ictaluridae > Ameiurus > Ameiurus melas. The sequence continues at coordinate 29,221,190 of CM022757.1, read as the reverse complement.
ATTCCGTATCACAAAACTGGTATTGCTTTTGTTGGTACATGAAGAAAATTTAATTACACAAAGCAAACAATTTATTTTAGTGATCTTTATGGGTAAGTTAACAAACCTGTGTATTCTATATTAATAAATGAGAAGTCAGAAACCTTTAATAAGCTTGTAATATGATGTTGTTTATCTTTTATCTTCCACATTTTATGTCACACTATACATTAATTTCAAGCATTATACTTGCCTGAATCCATTATATTTTTGATGCAAGTGAATTATGTATTTATGCTATATTTATATTTCAGTTGAGAAGTTCAACAAAATAGACTTCATGTTAAAACTATATGTTAAACGTTAAAGGTTACTCAAGGTTTCTTCCTCTTATTGTCTCAAGTTTTTCCTTGCGACTGTTGTGTCTGGCTTGCTCATTAGGGATAAAGATATAAATGTAAAAGTTATATCCAGAATTTATTTCTGTAAAACTACTTTGTGGCGATGACCATTATAAAGTGTTATGCAAATAAAATTTGATTGACTTGAGATCACATTTCCATAACATGACATACTATTACTATAAATATTCTATTGATTTTTAAAGTGACTGCTGCATTAAATTAGTTGGGGGAAAAAATCTGCAAAAAATAATGTTGGAAGCACTTTGATACCTTTTTTCACAACCTTGTAGGCTTTAATCAATTACGTTCTGAGACTTTACAATTGGAAGGAATAGTGGTTGAAAATACCTAAAAAAATAACAGAAAGAATCCTAGCTGGCTACCAAAGTTTTTGCAAGCTGTGTTATCTGCCAACGGGGGTGTTACTATTACATTAATCAAATATAAATTAACTGTGCATTAATATTTGCAGAAAAAATTATTGTAAAAAGTTTGCTAATCAAAAAATCAACCAAATATGTAATATGGCCAAGGGCAGCCTAACTTTTGTATACAACTCTATGTACAGAGCATGATACAGCATCTATGTACAGAGCATGATACAGCATGATACAGCATGTATGAAACAAAATGCATATTTAACTGTACAACCAAAGAAGTACATGCTTTGCTGCTTGATATCTACTTGCAGCTTAGCAGGTGGGAGGAAATATTTATCCAAAGAGGAGATTTGAACCCACAGCTAACTATGACAGTGAACAGCTAACAGAACTGCTCCATGATAAGATGTCAAACTGGAGAAACTTGAGCTCAGCAGCTTGGCTCTCTGTATGAAACTTTGAATGACCTCGATGGAGTTTGTTTGCAAAGGCAGATACTGATGAGCCGAAAAAAATGCAACTAACATCAATTTTATTAGGTCAAAGCCTTCATGGAACACTGCCTTGTCAAATGACTCACAAAACTAACTTGTTTTGTTAGTGAACTGCTCCAGCTAACTATATCCAAGTATTTCATGTTAATGTTTATTATTTTCCTGGCTAAAAGGGTCCTCTAAAATATACAGGATTTATTGATGCACGTGGGGGAAAAAAGCGTTTCTTAAAAAGAAATCTCTTGTTTGCCACCTTTATCCTCTTGTCCTCAATTCCACTATGTCAGTGACTTTTATATACTGATAACTGTGCTTGAGAAGGAGCATCTGATTTAACCTTGGCTTTTCACAGAAATGCAATAAGTACTTCCAAATAAATTGGCAGAATTCCATTGTATGTAGAATGTTATTTTTTTTCTGACGTGGGAAAATGTCTTACTTCCCCCTGTGGAAGAAGATCATGGTGAGGGTCTGATCTGTAAACTACATTCCCATTACCAAACCCACAGGGCATCATTTAAGAGGATTATTTAGTCAAGTTGTTATGATTATAAGTTTAGTTACAGCAAACACTTAAGGCAATAAATTGGAACGAGCATTTTCCCGTCATGTTCTACGTATGTGTCACTATCTTTTTTAAGTTACAGTACATTGTGATTGAATGCAAGACTGGTTTGACTTTCATGTTGGGATTGTTGCAATGTGGCATTATAAATTGTGCTTTCTTTGCATTATCATCACGTTTTTTGGCTTGGGTTTTGTTTGAATAAAAGCTGCCAAAGCACTAGGTAATAGCTTGAATCTGCAACTTTGGAACTGTGTTCCATTAGTTTCGATTGGGAAAGAAAGCTGTGTTTAAAATTATAACTTCTCCTCTTTCCCACATCTCTCTCAGCACTCAAGCATTCAGGAAGTGCCATATCCTATTCTCTAATAAGCGGGCTCTACAAAGCAGCCAATTGGAGTGTGGGACCTCTCTGACCAGCCAATCCTATTTTAACTTCTATACCCAGTACCAGGGGCCAGAGTTTCCATTTCAGCTGCCTGTATTTCCTTCACAAGGCACTGCCCTGCACCATTAAGACTGCAGTCCCTCGGTAGAGAGAAGACTGTACGCTGGTTCTATGCAGCTGATCCAGAAAAGTTGGGCAATGTGTTGTGTAAGATCTGCATGACCTACAAATGAATAACTATCAATTCCAGCTGGCTTTAAACTCTTAAAACCTGCTCAGAAATGGGGCTTTGGTCGGTTATTAGTATTATAATATAAAGTGAATGTGAATGCACAAGCGTTGTAAACACCAGACTAGAAGAGAGTAAGTCAACCAAGAAACAGTATCAGAGCACTACCTGGTGAAACACAAGTTTTCTGATTGTGTGTTTGTGTAAGAGCGTGTGTGTGTGTGCGCGTGTGTGTGTGTGTGTGTGTGTGTGTGTGTGTGTTTAACTAACCACTGGAACAGTCGTCTCCTCTCCAGCTACCTTCACATTGACAGCGGTCCGGGGCGACACACCTTCCATGGACACATTCCTTGGTGCACCGTGCTAGCGCACACACACACACACACACAGGTTAGAAAACGCATACAGAGAGGAGGAATACATTAAAGTTCTATCTAAACTTAATAATTGTTAAATTATGGGATTCCAATGCTGGTACAGAAAGCACCAAAGTCTGATTTGTTACTTACGAACACATTTGTTTCTGCTTTCATAGAATCCTGGGCAACACTGATACCTTCTACGATAGTCCATTTTCACTGACTGGCGATATGCTGTTTTATATGTTATCCTAGAGAGAGAGAGAAGGCAAGGAAGAGGGGAAAAGAGAGTAGGGGGAGAGAAACAAGTTTAAATTACACACTCTCCATTCACCCAAGGACACTTATGTGCTCTAAGCTGCACACCACATGTTATCCATGTAGAAAAAGAATGATCAAAACTCATAGCAAAACTTTGTTTAATGTTTACCATGTTCCTCCATCATGACAGAGCAGTTACAGAAACATACTGTAAATCTAATCCAGTGAAAAGATTATTTTATTTTGCCAGTTTAGATGTCATGCAAAAAAAAAGACTGGGCATTAATATTCTGATGAAGTTACAGAAGGACATGAGAGCACCATTTTGCAATGCAGACTAAAAACCTGCCATTACTAAAGCATAGCACAATGAATCTGTATTGTAGTTTTTTTCACTAATCTAGTCATCCAAGCATGTCCAGTCTATATCTTAGACTCATGTTTCCAATGTATTTAATGTCTTACCCGTGTGTGACATTCTGTTTGCATGTGATACACTTTTATACTTATATTTTGTATATTGAAGTGTATACACGTTGCCATTTTGCAGCCTTTGGAATATCTTGTCTATCATTTAAGTACAGGTCATCGAGTGTGTTTTTCTCTCACCGGTGTCGAACACATTTGTTGGCGCTCCAGGGTTCAGAGCAGGGCTCCTCCAAAACCTGATCAAATGGCTGAGCATACGACTCTTTCACAGAGGTGGTAAAACTATAGAACATAGAAAAAGAGAGTCACTCAATCTGACTGCATTCTACTCTTTATACATGGAATTAAACACGAGACGGATACAGAACAGGTATTAGAAACAAAACCACGTTTATTTATTTTGATTAATGTTTCAGTCAGAAGATGTATTGTGCTTAAGACGTACAGAATGTGTTCATGAGGTTTGGTTAATTTTAGCCTTGTGTTTGAGACTTACCTTTCCCATAGACTGCACACATTAGGATCCCTGGGGTCCAAGCACTCTGTCAGATTACATACAGAGCCCAAAAGAAATAGGACCACACAGAGCCACAGTGACTTCATACTGCTGCAGGAAAAAACAGCACAGTGTTACAGGAAAGACATAATCAATACTCAGACCATTGTGACCCAGAGAGGGAATATAAACATTAACAGCTAACCCTACATTGCTCTTCAGGTCTGTGAGATGAGTTCTTCTCTAAGGAACCAAATGAGTAATGAGCCATCTGTTTCTGGCTGGTAGGGCAGTTCTGTGTGTCTTCTAATGTGACTTCTGATATATTCACTTTTGATAGATAATTACTGGAATCAATATTATAAAAGCTATGAATTTCAGCATAATATTTAAATAACTTTTGATTGTGTTTACATTATTGTACATGTATTGGACATACAGTTTATTACAGCATATAATAAAAAATTCCTGACATGATAATATGCCAGATCTGGCCATAATCGAACCCTTGTTTTTTAAACATTGTCTATTTTTTAACATGTTGGGTTTTTATTTTTGGTAACTTGATTAAGATGGATATTTATATACTAATATTTGCATAAGGATTTCAAATCCACTTTCCGCAAAGTAGATTTATATGTTTTCAGTTTCAACTGTGTTATTAAACCTGATACTAAAACATAGTATTAAAAAGTGGATGGAAATTATGTAATTATAATGTTGATCTAATATTAACAAGCTTAACTGCTGCAAAACACTTATACCCCTGAGGAACAGTATGTATTTTTATTTTGATAATATTCATGTAGATTTCACCCCCCCAACCCCGCACATATACGAGAGAGAGAGAGAGAGAGAGAGTGTTAGAGTTTCACCATCTGGTTTTAATCTAAGCAGTGACGGCCATGGGGACTGAATGAAGTAGGGGACAGAAAAGACTCCCAGAAAAGACTCCCAGAAAAGACTCCCAGAGAACTTCTGAGACACCTTTGCTCTTTAAACCACTCACAGGATGGACACACACACACACACACACACACACACTCTTGAGTATTGAAAGTGGATCTATTGTTTTAATTATAACAATGGATATATATAAAGTATGAAAATACCCCAAGAAAATAGTATCTTATAGTTTGGAAAATCCAGTTTCTTTATTAATAAAAATTGATTTTATTATGTTAATGCCAGGTTGAATGAATACGCTTTGTTTGTCCAAAGTAAAAGAACTCTTACATTTAAGTAAGAAAAGCATTCCTAAAAGTATTCCCATATTCCTATAAGTGGATTCCTGGATCTGTCTAAAGTAAATGAATTATGTTGTACCACTGTGATAAGCATGCAACTACTGATGGTTAGAAGTTTATGACCACTTCAAATGAAAGCCTTTGCAAACAAATGTTGAAAGTTTTGAGATTTTAAAAGAAAGAAAACGTCCTTCTTTCTCATTTATCATTTTTATCTCAGTCCCCAAGTTAGAATAAATCTGGAGTGAAATAAATAAAAAAGTCACAACACAGACATTTATAAGAAAAGGCACACAGTTTTCATTAATGAGAACTGCAGGGTTTACTAGTCACTACACTGCTGTGGAGTAAATACTCCATGTTTTTTCGGCATTTTGCTTCATTAAAAGTGTTTCTGACCACAAAGGGTTCTCAAATAGTGGAAAAAAGAGAGCACACTTAATGATTAGAAGTCCATGTAACATGAAAATGTGCCAGAGTCATACCCACATTACATAAATCTGCACAAAACATGTCTGGTTATATACATTTAGTTCTACAATAACTGTGTTTATATTTTAGAGCATAGCAGGGTGAGGTTAGAATATCAAAACTGAAACGTTCTGCAATCTAGCTTAATGATGTAGCTACTCTACTACACAACACAGATAACATCCTGGTGAGAACTTAGTGACGTGGCTTGCTGAAAATGTCAGTGAAACACAATGAGACCCTAAGGTATCTGGGATGTTTCAGCACACACAGAGGCACTAATCAGCTATGAGTTGGTTCTAATGGATAAAGCAGACCATTCCTCCCTACCCTCTCCTGCTTTTATGTGGTCTGGTAAAATGAAAAAGAGACATTAAGCTATACACATATACAAGGAGAGAAAGAGAGACAGACAGACAGAGAAAGAAGAGGGAGAGAGTGAAAGAGAAAAACAGGGAGAGAGTAAGGATCAGCTTTTGGTTTTCCCAGTTCTTTCATCAGTGCTTTGTTTGATTTTCAGACTCTAAAACGTGTCCCACATGGAAAATGAGTCCCATACGTTGGCCTATTTTTAGGCGTTCAGCAATTGAGCAGTACTCCGAGACATGGACATTTCTCAAGCTGAGTGAGGGGTCCACGCGCTTGTGCTCTGACCATCCAAACCAAAGATGTTCAATCACTTAAAGCGCTTCACAGTGCTACTTTCAGAGCCACATGAGGACCTCACAAAAACAAGGGACAAATGAAACCAGATGTAGTGCACACGCTTGCTTCTTTATTATTCACTTACCTCATGTTTGGGATAAAGTCTCAAAGGTATGGAGTTAAGTCAGATTCAGAACATAAACCCACATTCATACTTTTACAGAGAAAAACAACATACTACATAATTCACCTTGGATCATAGATATTTATAAATATAGGCTACCTAAGGTCTAAGCTGCAAATTCAGCTTAAAAATCGGCATTATGTATATTTCAGTACCTTACGTTCATGTGGTTGTGAAAATTTAGCCTGTAATTTTTAGGCAATGGAAATTCAGGGGAAAACATTAAAGAGCAAGCAAACTCTCACAAACAAGAATCTAATCAATCCCAATGACACAAACACATGTTTGAGTTATAGCTTTACTAAGCATGCACCCATATTTTTATTTTATTTTATTAACACCATATGAAAATGTCAGATGCTCTTTACACTTTTTACAAGTTCTATGGTGAAGAAAATAAATTGAAATCATATAAAATGACTAAGTAAAATAAGCTGTGGCTATGATACCTCCAAAAATACTACTCATACATCGAAATTACACAGCTGACAATATCTGAGTAAAAGAGCAAAGACGAAATTTACTTACTTGATCTTGACTGTCTGCTATCTTGGTGTATACTGTACATATTATATTGTTTGTTGTTAAATAACTACAGATTCAATGTGTGTACAGTCTTTTAAAGAGCAGCCTTTAAAGTTGTCTTAACAGATGTTAAGAACATTACCATTTCCAAGATACTGTCTTGCTACAATGACACATAAATCTTTACCTTTAACCCCAGAGATTTGTTGTCATTGGTTTGGCTTGGGTTTGAACCAAGCTGGTCTTTCTGACTATCCAGATGTTTACCTAAAAGCTGAACTTTTAGAAACCTTAATATTTAAAACTATTCTTAAACGAATTTAAACGAATTCTATACAAATTCAGATTGTGAAAAAAATGTTGACCATGATTTTTAAAACTGATTTCAGACATTAGTTAACTCTATACTAAAGCCCCAATACAAACACATCCATGTCTTTTCTACACTATTTTATTAGGTTAGATTTTGCATGAATGAGACTTGCTCACATGGGTGCAATCAAGACATGCTATGATTAAGACAAATTCTTAACCTGACTTCATCAACAGAGTTGAGTTTGTAAATGCAATCTTCTATTTATTTAATCATATGTCCGCTTAGCTAATAAAATTTAATTTGAAAAATACAAAAGGCAGAAATGTAAAAAAGTATTCAATTAGAATATTAAACCAGTATGGAGTTAACCTCCTATCACAAATGTCCAGTCACACCTCTTATGGTGTTTCTGGAAACTAATCTGGTGCAAATCTCTCATACAGGAAAAAAAACAACAACTGTCCTTTTGGATTTCCCACAATTCAAATTCCCGTAATGCAAAACTATGTTTAAATAACAAACTCCTTTTTGGCTACTTTGCTCTTTTATATAATGTGTATATGATGAAATTCTACACAGTGCACATGGCACTTATTATTTCCATTCCCTTTCACCCTCCTGTTTGAGGCTCAGTGTTAATTAAGGGAGAAAATATTAGTCACTTTTTGGAACGAAGAAATGCGGAGCAAAGGAAAATAACAGAGGGAGAAAAATGACTGGGCCAACGACCAGTGATGTGGGGTGCAATGATGCAGGCAAAGTCTTAAATAACACCATACTAATCAAGTAACTCATTAGATTCCATCGACTAATGACAAATGTGGCCAAAATGGAGATATCTTCTCAAGTTTAAACAAAACAACACTTTCAGTTTACTCCAGAAACACACCAAAACAAACAAACCTGCCATGATTTATGGGGTGAACTGAAGTGAAAACTATGATCTGTTTTAATTTCATAATCACCTCTGTTTAAAATCTATATATAAACAGCTAAATTGAAACTGTCAGAAAAACAAAAGTTAAATCTTTTTGTAAAACCACACAAATGTGTGTTTCTCTATCAGAAAAGGTCCAGATTAGAAACCCTTTAAGTAGCTACAAGCCCTATACAATTAAAATAAAACTTTACTCCTAAGAGCGCAAAATTTGCATATAAACTATGATATTACAACTCTAACTTCATTTAGTGTTCCAAGGTTGGATCAATTGCAACATCTTGTGAGCTGTTGTTGAAATGGGAAAAATTTAAGAGTGCTATTTAAGTGATCTAAACATTTAATTATTGTGGAATTAATCAATGATTTTCAAAGGCCTGTATGCTAATCAACTAGATGTCTAGTCTTTACTCACATAATACCCTTTCATTCATTCATTCATTCATTCAACTTAAGTGCTTAAAAGTAAGTGCTTTATCCTTGTCAGGGTCATGGTAGATCTTGAGCCTATCCCAGGAACACTGGATGCAAGGAGGGAATAGACCCGGGATTGGATGCCAGTGCATCACAGGGGACCATGCATACACATTCACACACTCATTCACACATAGAGTCAATTTAGCTCCAACACTGTGTTTTTGGGAGTTTGGAGGAAAACAGAGAACTGGAAACTCGTGCAGACACGAGGATTACGTGAAACTCCACAGAGACCATAACCCGAGGTCATGATTGAAACGTGGACTTTGGCGCTTTGTGGCAAGGATACCCACTGCGCCACCATGATGAACTATGCCTATAGAAATCACCCTAATGCATGAAAACAGCTTAATGATTTCAATAAGCTCATATTATTAGCATTCAACTTACTGAAACTAACAAAAACAGTGCAGTAAAAAGAAAACTTGGCTCAGACAGAGCCACACAGACAGAGACACAGAGAGACTGAAGGAGAGATGGTTAATGATGGAGCAACCACAACGCTTGCTCAGAGACTCACTAAACCAGTGGCACCAGTAAAACCCTGTTACTGTAAACTGGAGTAAAATTCCATAATCCAACACATCTGTGCCTCTGTGCTGGTATAGAACACACGCTCACATCCTAGACCACTGCTGTCTGTGGCTATGGTTCAGGGTCGTGATACATAACGGGGCTTGAGGGTGTGTGTGCTTTGTTTGAGTGTGTGTTGGGGTGGCGTTGGCGTGTATGGCCCCCTTCCATACGCTCATCAACAATGTGGAGTCTGTGACTCAATAGGACATATAGTAGAGTACCACACCCTGCTTTTCCATGTTGCATGTTCTAGTAACTCAGAAGGCTGTGGTACGCCAATCTGTTTTGATTGGCAAAAGCTTTCATATCATATTTTAATTTGTGTAGTAAGATCATTTATACATTTTTTAGAAAGATGCCAGTTCTCAAGACTAGCTTTGTGTTATAGCATTTATTTACATAAACTATTCCAATTAAAATGTTATGACTGCAGCTGGGATTTAGGGGTGTTTGTGGCACAACATTGCATATAAAGAGAAGCCACAAAATAATCCCCCAAACAACCACAAAAAGAGTGGAAAACACTGAGCTTGTGCTGATGCCACCCCTGTGAGCAGTGAAAGGAAAAAAATGACAAAGACAAAGTGAGATAGATAGAAGGATAAAAAGAGGAAATATAGAAGGACACAGACACACACACACACAGAAGGTAAATATGATAAGTGAGTGTATCAAGTGTTTTACAAGTGGAAAAATATAAAATATTTTTTTAAATGTGTGTGTGTGTGTGTGTGTGTGTGTGTGTGTGTGTGTGTGTGTGTGTGTGTGTGTGTGTGTGTGTGTGTGTGTTTGTGTGAAATGTGTTTTTCTGGGAAAGCATTTGTGGTGGGTTTATGGCGTGAGCGATGAAACAGCAGAAGCATCTCCTCTCAGGATTTATGGAAATACCTGTGACTTTACTCTCTGACCTCTGAGGCTTCATTAGACACATTTATCATGGTGATTTACAACTGACTAAAACTCATGCCTGAAATATACCATCTATTCTCTGCTGTCTACAACAGTGGAAATTTTCTACATTTAAACAAAACTCAGGCTTTTTATACTTATCTCTTGTCATTTCTGTCATGTCATTGCTGTCATTACACTTACAATCTAGAAAGAATGCAAAATTTTACCAGCAGCAAATCAGTGACAACACAACAATCTGCATGACACTTAGAGTCTATGATAATGCATATGTTTCCTCAGTGGAAACTGACAGGAGCGCTGCTTACTGTCGAAGTGAAGTGTTAAAACCCCCACTGTGCACAGATCTCACTCATCATTACAAACACCTACTGCAATGGAAAAACACAGTCTCAGTTCTACAGTCAGACAAATGACCCTGTTTAGCTCGCACCGTTTCCAGGTAACAGCTCAAGTTGGAATCTCTTTGCAGTCTCATATTTGTCACATGTTGTGGATTGTTCGGTTCCAACATCCCAAATGTAAGATCTACTGCCTGATTTTCCCAGAATTAGACTGTTAGCCTTGTTATGTTTGGCTCTGGGGAACAGTCTTTAGTAATCCCAAGCAATGCTCAGGTCTGTCCTCTGCAAACAGAATAACAGGATATGTGGCCCCTTTCCTTTGCATATCTCCCACTATACTGTAGGTCTCTCTCCTGCTTAGACACCCCCTGGCATGCATGCCATCATCAGTAACTGTTGCAAAAAACCACATGGCTGATGTGAAAAAGACAAAAAACTCAAAACAAAAACAAACAAACAAAAAAAAACCCAATGTATATGGAAATCTTGCAAGCAAGTGATTCCATTCTTTCCATTTTAAGAAATGCACTAATATATCTGTACATAAATTAACTAATCTCTACATAATGGAATATGTAATAAAAATGGATTCTTTGTCTTGAAGGAGTGTCAGTGCTGTTGACATGTGAAGTGCAAAAAGTACAAAGAAACTGTTACTTGAGTAAAAGCAAGGATACAATGCCAAAATCATATTCAACTAAAAGCAGGCGTATGGAGCCAAAATCTACTTCAGTGAAAGAAAGAAAGTATCTAGACTTATACAAACACAAGAGTACAAGTAACTATTTTTAACTGAAAACAACCCAGGCATCAGTTTTTAGTTAATTAACATTCCAACACTGATAAATGAATGCTAAGTTGGTATTAACAGCAAAGCAAAACTGGCTAGCAAATTTACCAAACATGCTAACTTACTTCAACATGCCTTTAAGATAAAGATTTGATAGCAAAATGCCTTTTTCTCAAAGAGAAATAAGCACAGCTGTACACAATTTAATGCAATTAAATGCAATGCAATTTTTTAAAAAAAGCAACACCAGCTAGAAAAGAGAAAAATGGGGTGGGGGTGGATCATGTCATTTGATTTTTTTAATTGAAAAATCTTGATTTAAAAAAAAAATCTTTTTTCAATTAATTTTGTTTTTCTTCTGTGAATTTACTTGATTTAAATTTATGTAAGTGTTTAATTATTGTTCAAGTACTATAATACTTGAGTAAAGTATAAATTTTCCATAATAGTACTTAAGTACAGTAATAAAGTACAATTACTCAAGTATTTTCCATCCCTGTTCTAGACCAGCTGAGATACATCACACTGGCTGTGTCCCTGCTGTTGAGAGTAAAAAATGGTTTGTGAATGCAGCAAAATAGCAGTAATGAATTGCTATGCATTTTTTTTTTAAAGCCAGGTTTCTCCCATTTAAAGACATTTTAGCTTGCTGCAGCTACGGACTCCAGGGGTATTGAAACTGTCCTCGTGCTTTGACGGCTTGTTTTGCTACACAACTGGAGCCCGTATAACCACAGACTGCATGGCTGTGGCTTTACTGGGCCTGGGACATGTGCTGGCCGCGCAAACACAACACACTTCTGTACAAATGTATGGTTTACACACACTCACACATTCTCTACCACATACATACACCCAAACCCCGGCCAACCCTCCTCACAAAAAAAAAAAAAAAAAAAACAAAACAGTAAGAAAAATAAACAGTTACAGCTAAAGAGGTTGGATTGCTGAAGGGAAAAAAAAAATTTGAGCCCTAAGAGAGAACATGACCATACACAACCATAATTATATATGCAGTATATGTGTGTGGGCAAAAGCAAGCAGAGAAATGAAGAGATCTATGTAGGCATTGTAAACACTTTAAAAGTCCAGCTTACAGCCCATTCAGTGGACAGACAGTAAAAGTTGAGGCTGTTTCAACACTAGCACATCTGTGCATTCATTCAGGACACACGGATAAATGATGGCTTAGTGGTTTTGGGGTAGAATAAGTACTCAAGGCTAATAAATAAACACCGGGTTTATACACTTTTTTCTAAATTCAAGAACTTTCAAGTAATTCAAGTCTAATTATTAAGTTTTTTCCAGTATAATGAATAACAACATTTATGTTCAACAAACATAATATACAGGAAGAAATTAAGTAACAACATTTGTTACTTCAAAAATTGGAAAAGTTGAATGAAATTAACATTATATTAACAGTTTATAGTAACCTTGTTTAAAGTCTTTGAGAGTGATTTATTTATTTATGTCAAGATGGTGAATCCTTTAAATAAGCTTAAAAAATCATGTTTAACTCTCACTATAAACTGTAAATTACATTTTGAGACAGCTTAAGGTTTAACTGGTAGTAAGGTATAAGTTTGAGAGCTTGTAATAAATTCATAACTGTATATGAGAACTTATTTGCCTCAGTGGGAATAGAGTACACGCAAGGAAGAACTTAGTTTTAAAAAAACAACTATAAAGTGCTTTTGTTTTCTATCAAATGTTATTTAGGCCACTTTTGATGAAAAATCTTGCAGTTTCCAGTTGTTTATTCAAAACTAAGCACATTTCAAACAACTTTAGAAATCAAGATTTTCAGTCATGTTTAAGGAAACTGGTCATTTCTGTTATTAGTCAGGACATTTTAACACTAAGACATTTGATTGAAAACTGGATCTGTCAGGAGATGAGTACAATGTAATACCAGAAAGTAATCAAGAAACTATCCAAATAATCTACTATGAGAATTAGTGGTTAGGATGTCAGCACACTTTTTCCAAAAACAGGACTGCTCAGTAACTTCTGTTGGAATGTTGACATGAGTAGTGGCGTGAATAATATCAGATGCTAATCTAACTGGAAGTGATTATATCTCAACTCTTCCTATTCCAATGGTGAACACATCCACCCATTCATATAAAAAACAGGACTGATGAGTCATTTACACTGTGACCTTGTGGCCATAATGCTATTGTGTCTAACACTCTGATTCACTCTACAGTGACAAGCCACTTTCTAAATGATATTCAAAGTCCATATCCTCATGACTTAGCTATGAATCAGAGATAGATACGACGTTCAGCGTTATCACCCTGATTTCACTGAATTAACCTGGGCTTAAAATGACAGCATCAAAAAAAAAGCTCAAACATTTAGTGGGATCCAAAAGTCTATCTGTTTTCATTCTTTTTCAGTTTAACACAAAGTTTTTCTACTACAAAGGATATTAAAAGTAGAATCTTAGAAATATTTACATAAATTTCTTCTTTAGTATTTGGCATGTCCACTTTTTTGCTTTAATTGCAGTGTGCACTCGAGCTGACATGGACTCCACAAGTTGTGTAAAACCTGATGATCCATGTTAGATCAAATCTGAACGCATGCTTCAATGGAAGGGAAAAGACTCCACATCTTGAATATTGAATAGTCAAGATGTTGCATATTTCCCTATTCTGTTTTAGAATGTTCAAAATTCTGAAACTTTCTGTTTAGTTCCAGTTAAAATAATTACAATAATAAAAACAAATTTTCACTGTATATCAATCACATTGCTTAGGAAAGTACGCTGCATATATCGTAGCCTAAACTTAAACAAAAGACCCACATCTTCTTCTGTACTTCTTCTCCATGTTCTTCTAGTATTTTTAGACAATTTAAATTATTCCTAAGTGTTAATGAACCACATCTTAAATTAAGTTTTCCTCTTATATATATGCCCTGCGATGGACAGGGTGTACCCCGCCTTGTGCCCGATGCTCCCTGGGATTGGCTCCAGGTTCCCCCATGAACCTGGAGAAGGAGTAGGCGGTAGAAGATGGATGGATGGATATATATATATATATATATATATATATATATATATATATATATATATATATATATATATATATATATATACAGGACTATGTTAAAAGATGCTTGGGTAGAATATGATAACTTTAAAAATAATTAAATCTTTTGTATATTGTAAAAATCTACTATAAAGAGGTAACAGAGTAAACATTAATAAATTAAGCAGTCAATATTTGGTGTAACAACCCTTTGCTTTTTAAAATATGACATTTTCATGTCACTTAAAGAAAATATTTTTCTAAAATATAAAATTTTATAATTTTAAGTCCTCTTATAACCTCTTTCTATTTAAGAATTGAGCAGAATTAGGCTGACTTGTTATTTAAAGTCATGAAACCGCAAGCTCAATCAGCTGTTTGCTGCATAGCATAGTGAGCTATTTGTCCTGAAGAAAATTAGCTGTTCTGTGAGTGTAACGAGTTGGCTGAGCAGTTGAAGAATCGCAAACCTTAAGAAAAAAAGACAAACCTTACCCAGAATGTCTAGAGAATTTTGTATTTGTAGAGCAAACAAATGTATTTATAGATTCATTTTGAGTTTGTGTTTTTGCTTGCTCTAACTAAAGAGCTGTATCATCCCAAATCACATGCAATAGCATATCATATACAGTACAATGTGAAAACAGTGCTGTGAATTTATATTCTGGAGTAGCCAAATATGTGACATATCTGCATGCACTGTGTTAATTTCAGCCATGCTCCAATCACAGTGAGGTATGCAAATAAATATTGCATGATATAGATAAAGTTTGTGACTTTGAACTCCAATAATATGGTTTTTGATCATGTGGGCGGCTGTGGCGCATGTTGTCCACTAATCGTAAGGTTGGTGGGTTGATTCCCGGCCCACGTGACTCCACATACTGAAGTGTCCTTGGGCAAGACACTGAAGTTGCTCCCGATGGCAGGTAAGCTATGCTACCGTGTGTGTGAATGGGTGAATGAGACACAGTGTAAAGCACTTTGGATAAAAGTTTTTATGTTATATATATATATATATATATATATATATATATATATATATATATACTGCTCAAAAAAATAAAGGGATCACTTGGAGTTACATTGTTCTGTTTAAGTGTTCCCTTTATTTTTTTGAACAGATATATATATATATATACACTCGAAATAGCCCTGTTTGTTTCACAGTTGGTGCAAACAAATCAGCAAAAGTTGATTTGCACAATATAGGCTCTTTAAGGCTTGGATTTGTTAGCAGGAGGATGGCAGCACTTTGAAATGTTCACATGTAATCTCTATTAAACAGCTAGAGAATGTGAAATGAGCCACTGAGGCACAGTTACCTTATAGTGGACCATTTTTTTGTTTGTTGTGTTTTGTTTTTGTTAAAAGGCCGGTGTCTTTAAAGATGAGTTTTGCTCCAGGGAAAATTTCAGACAGATCTATTTATCCTTCACTATCAGGGCAGATGAAGTCATCTCCATTATATGTTCCAATCACATGGCCAGCCATGACATCATTTTTATCATGTTTCTCATATCGGTCCAAAACACATAATGAGGATCCGGAAGCCTTCAATCATGTAGCTAAACATCTTTAAATGATGTTAATTATTTCCAAGCTAATTTTACATCTTCTGTTTTTAACCAATCCGTTTTACATGACAGTTTTTAAATGATTGTGCTTCTCTGTGTGTGTATGTGTGTGTGTGTGCGTGTGTGGTTGTGTGTGTGTGTGTGTGTGTGTGTGTGTTTTATGCAATATAATATGCAGATTAGATTTTAATGTACACATACACACACACACACACTGATGAATAGGGGTCTTTAGTGCGTATTCTCATCTCACTAAGTAAATTTGTTACAAATTTCCACGAGTGTGTGTGTGTGTGTGTGTGTGTGTGTGTGTGTGTGTGTGTGTGTGTGTGTGTGTGTGTGTGTGTGTGTGTGTGTAGCACAGCATTCTGGACTGTTGGCCTACAATAAGAAAGAGAGGAGGTCCCAACAGGACCCAAAGGATCACAGCTCCAGGCTTGAAACCCACCAGCTGTTCAGCTGCACTGCAAAGTAAAGCCTAATAACCTCTCACAGAGAGAGCTAAACTATAGACCATGCACAAGACCCTGCCTTATGATGTTCATAAGCATTATTAATGAATCACTTTGATAAACTCTCTGATAAGGTTGTAAACAGAGTGGAGTGTTGAAGTTTCTTAATTTTACACAATGTGCTTTGGTGTTGTACTGTTTTATACACTCATGAAAATAAACTTAATATAAGATAACAGGCAACAAACTCACCACATCTGGAGCAAATTACCATTCTGTTGGCTGGCAAGTTTATTTGCAGACACTAATATGGACTCCAATTCTCTCTGACGTATTAGGAGGCTTCTCTTTAAGCGTGCCATTCCCGCTTCTCTTTTATTGGACAGTTCTGGGCACAGTAAAGAAATACCATGCAGAAATGTATCTTATACTCTAAACTCTTATTAACTCACAACAATAGATCTTTGAATACAGACTAGTGCAGGAACAGAAAGGTGAGCTAAGTGCAGTGCACATCAATGATCACAATGCTGCTTTTAACATCTGGGAAGGTTTTTCTAGATATATGGTTGACACATGGCCTGAAAGAGTATCCATGTGCTAGGGACAGTGCATTTGAAACCCTTGGCTCCTGCTCTTTTCTCTGGGCCTCAGATCAAGCTTTTAGCCAGCACTGGAGTTTTTAGTGAGCCAGGAAAGACATGACGAAACCACATTATTGGGCCAAAAATAATATGAATTATTTTATATGTATATTTTTTTCATTATATTATTCGTTATATATAAAACAATATTTCAGTTATTAAGATGTTAAATAAAGCACACACTATTTTAAACCCAAACTGTAAAACTGGGAATAAAATAAAATTGCTTTATATTTGAATTTCGTTCAACGTTCAGCTTAGTCCACAGTCTCACTTATCATTCAGAGGAAGTCCAGTATCTGCCAGGGCATTCCTCTCCTACTCACTGATTTGCCCATTCAGTGGTGCAGAGCTCATCTAGAGAAGTCTGTTTCTTATTATAGCAAACATTTTATCGCATTTTTAAAAAAACAAAAAACAAACAAAAACCCTTACCAGATGTGCTTCGATCAGAGCATCTGGAAGTTTGAGATTTAACCAGAAAAACACAAAGCACACTCAGTGTCTACCCTGAAGGCAAACAATCCTGCATTTCCTTCTCCTTCTCCCCACACTGAGCGGGTAATAAAAATATTTAACCCTTACCTTCTTTCCTGCAATATAGAGCTAGATATACTAAAGAAAATGAGTCATGACTCAAAAGTTACAGGATGGGAATGAACCAACCTAAAATAAATCGAGAAAAAATCACTAATATTTTAAACAATTTATAAAGGCAACTAAAGTAAACTTAACAACCTGAATTGAATATTCCGAACTGCTTTTTCAGTATATTAACCAATATTACAGGCATAACAACAATAAAGAATAATACATTACCCTGCACAAGTCTTAAACCACCCATAGATTATTTTAGATAGGTTGTCATAAATGTTTATGGTAGTCAGTAGAAGATATTTTTCAACCAACAATATGCAAAAAATGTAAAGTTACAGATGTATTTATTTATTTATTTATTTTTTACATGTCATAGACTCCTCCAACTATTAGGTTAATAGGTTGACTCATATTGTAAGAATTTGTTTAGATACAGTAAGAGGGGTGGTGCCTGCAGTCTCACCCATTTGTACCCGAAGCAGTGCAGAAAAAAAGAAGGAAAAAAAAACAGGAAAGCAGGCAGGGCTGGCTTGACAGAAGCTTCCAGATGCTGAACAGAGAGGATGTCCTGGGCAATACTAAAAAGGAAAGAGCATCCAGGAACCTAGCATGTTTAGAAATGAAATATGAAACACATTTCACAAAATGGAAAAAAAATAAACCTCTCAATATTCATGCAGTCAATTTATTTTCTCTTCCAGAAAGAAATTTCTCTGGTTTTCAGGTTTGAGAATCTGTATTTATGTATTTATATTACCTGAAAAGTAAACAATATCTTAGTCCTCTTGCCCCTATTTGCTTTTCCTGTCCGGCAATATGCTAAAAACCACAGAGCTGTTACTACAATAAACAAGAGAGAGAAAAAAACAAGGTCTCTAACCCACTGTCCTATTCCTAATAAACACAGAGATTCAGACACAGAGACAGTTATGAACTGCGAAAGACAGACAGACAGACAGACAGACAGACAGACAGACAGACACACACATCCTGGCCTCAACTTTTCCATCTTGATTCTATGTGTATTACACTTCACTAATGGTTATGTATTTTCCATTATGTAACAGCAGAAAAGAAATATTATTTTGGAAAAACAGAGCAAAGATATTCTCCTCCATTTAATAAATAATTGTAATTAGCTATGACAGGAGGTGCTGTTATAGGAAAATAATAAGCAACAGGGTGCTGTGATGCTTCCTGACACAACGTGTAGTGTTACACGTTGCCAGAAGATTATTTTCCTAAGGTCCCAAATGGTTTTATTTCTCTTATAACACAGAAATATTAGCATTTATTAAAAAAACAACATGTCATCTAAGTTTTCTTTAAATATTTAAATTTGATGTTGTGGAAAATCCACAAAATAAGTTAGTTTCGTGTTATTACTTCCATTATAGCAGCTATACAGTCCTTCCCTCGCTAGCATCTCTTTTTTTCTCTTTTTTGAAGGTATTAAGACAGAAAAATGCAGCTTTTCATGTTACTGTAAAACAGCAAAGTGCAACTTCCTCCATCCTGAAGACTCTCAAACAGCAGAAAAGTTAAAGGAACACTGACACTTTGAGTATCCTTCCAAATATGAGAAATAAAGCCTCCGTACAGAAAACATAACAATATAAACATTTAAAGGATTCCATTCATTCATTTTCTATACTTCTTATCCTACAGGGTCACTGGGAACCTGGAGCCTATCCCAGGGAGCATCAGACACAAGGAGGGATACATCCTGGACAGGGTGCCAGTCAATTGCGGGGAATAATTACACACACATTCACACAACCATTGAGACAATTTGGACATGAAAATTAGCATACCATGCATGTCTTTGGACTGGGGGAGGAAACCCCCCAGTATATATATATATATATATATATATATATATATATATATATATGACACACACACACACACACACATGAACTAATTGGGAACATTGTGTGGTGTTTTAAAAACACTGCTGAACCTATCAAAAAATGTACTGAACATTTTCACGAGTACCCAGCTGAATCAGTGGTAGTGGATAAAAGTGGAAAATGGTGCATAAACAATGATTATTACCTCACATAAATGCTATTCATTACTGCACATGAAGGTGTACGTATAAGTGCAGGTAAGTATGTCCACCCCAAAAGCTCTCTAAAGCAATTCCTCTGCAATGCAGTATTATTGATTCTTTTTTTTTTTTTGAAAAACGGTATACCATATTTTCTTTAATATGCATGTGATAAAGAAGTCAAAAGTAATATATACGTCTCATAAAATAACTAAAGCTAATTATCTTTGTCCTGACAAAAGAGTCATAAGGCCTTTCTGCAAGCATTTTCCTGCCAGAAGGCAAGATCTTTTTACCCCCTCACAGCACTCTCTTTACGTAATACATATGTAGTTCTACATTTCACCCTCAAAGTATCAGATTTCATTCTGTTCCCCTCCGCAAGCAGACGTGAGGCTCCCTCGCCCCTCTCCTTTAATTGGCCCTGGCTCCTACACTGTGCTATTCTCCAGAGCTGAACCACCAGCAGGAAGGTCCCTCACCACAGCACACACACTGCAGCCAGAGCAACCCAGCAAATTTGAACTCACCCAACTCTCATTTCAGAGGCAGGGTGAAGGGTCTGAGATACACATCAACAGCATGAATAGAGAATATTATATTATATTATACAGACTGGCCCAAACACATATACATGACAAATACTGTAAAATTACACAGAGACTGTAAAGACAACCAGACTCTGCTTACTGGAACAGAAGGATGAGTTGAGAGATGTACAGTACATAGGAGAGGGTGGACAGAGAAGTGAGAGGAAAAACAGACCCTGTATGAAAAAAGGACCAGAAGTCAAGGTGCTGAGTCGCTGCCAGGCAGCAAGCAGCTCTGCTCTGAATTTTCTGCATGGCTACAGTGCACATGTGTGACAAAGGATTATATAAGTGCATGGTAGGAATATTAAGCATAAAACCCATCATTTAAACACACAAACATTACAGTGGCATTCGGTTTGTCATCTCTGGATTGTCCTCAAATGACAGAGAGAAACAAACCATCTCGGCCTATGTTTTAGTCATGTTTTGGCATACATGCAAATAAAACGTGAGGAGAGCAGATGTTTCGGGCTGAGTTGAAATAAAGGGTGTGATTCTATATACTGTAATACGATACTGTGAAGAGGGCACTCCTGAAAAACCTTCAGAGGAGATTGCACTTTTGAATCCCGACATCCGACAATGCCAAGAGCAAGAGGCAGAGAGTGATCTCTGGGTGGAAGGTATGGCATACTCTCTTTCTCCTGTCAATCACAGAGACACTACAGGCATCTGAATGAGATGCATTCGAATGAGTACATTAATATGAATATAAACCTGTGATTTGAATTACGGCACGCACTACAGAGCTAAGCTGGTACAAAAAACTAAGCAGCATGTTCTGATTCAAGAATTAAACTGTGGTGAAGGTTAATGATGATCGCCTCACCAGTTTAAAAATAAACGTTTGCATTTTCCTCTGTCAAAGAATTGAGTGCTGACATGGCTGCTGGCATGTTACATGCCATTTAATGTCATCTTCAGTTAATGTGTAGATGTAAACCGATGATAATGCAGCATCATATTCCATTTTATGACAATGCAGCATGAAACCCATTTTATCTTGTTTGCATGGTCATTATAGCTGGGAATTATTCATGTTTGGCATCCATATAATTATAATTATATGGACATGTATATGTCCATATAATTATGCCAAATGTGATGCAAATATTTCTATACATTATAGAATGCCCTAGAAAACTGATTATGAATCATTGATGTGAACTATTGAACCTAGAGAGAAATCAGCGAGCTATCATAGCCATGGAAATCCCAGGAGCTGTTTCATGTGTCTGTTACTGATGAGGGGCTCAGCTGGGTGCTGACCAGGTGAAAATTGTCTGCTGTGAAAATCAGTTATGCTACCTCTGCATCCCAGATGCTGTTTTATTTGCTACTCTTGCCAGGTACCTAGCGCTCAGCAAAAATGCCTGTTCCAAGTCATTACAGCTCCAGATATCAGTATAAGGTGGTGGCTTAAAAACATGTGGAAAAGCCTTTTACAGAGGGCAGGTGGGTCAAGGCCAATTTTTCATCTCTGTAGGCCACCACAGCTGTCACTGTGATCATTAAAATGTTTTAATATATATCGATGTGCACTTGTGCAAAACTGTAAGAACTTCCAATACACATGAAAGTAACAAGGCAAGGATTGTTGCTTTTCTCAACCACCCAAAAGACTGATGGGCTTTTCTGAACTTTATATCAACTTGAAAATGGATATATTGTAGGACATGCTATAAAGCAGACAGGACAAACGAGCCAGTGATTATACGTATTAAATAGGATATATGTCCACATATTTATGCAAGTTCTCAAAATACTACCATTTATCTCAGGTTTGTCCTAAAGAAAATTATTTAAGTGTGCCAAAAGTAATATGGCTCAGAAAACAATCCTAAACCAGACTTGTTACTCTTAAGAGGTTTGGTCAGTCCACATATAGAATTAGCTGTTAAATGGACCCACCACAGAGTCTTCCACAATAACAAAGTCTTTGAAGAGACACACAGGCATTTGAGAAGAAACCTAATGAACTTTTTAACACTGGCTCAGCATCTAATCCTCTATTTATTTATATATTACACATTATTGTTCTGTGACTCAGACATTTCATTAACCTTAGAAAGGAACACACAAACACACACACACACACACACACACACTCATACACACACACATTTGTCTTACTATACTTCTGAGGACTTACCATTTACATAATTACTAACGCAACTTAATTAAAAGGAAAACTATTTTAGTTTTTAAAATAGAAGCTGAAGCTTTTGTAAAGACTCTCAGATGTTCAAATCCTTGTGGGGACATTCAGTCCCAACCAAACTACACACACATGAGAAAGCAGCACAACGTCTCCTTCAGAAAGCAGCAACAAAGCAACTCCACAAAACAAAGCAACTTCCTCAGCAATTTCTTATTGAACTCAGTGTGATTGATATATATATATATATATATAACAATAAATGATATAGTTCAGATATATGTATTTATATTTAATGATATAGTTCAGGTTCTGGTTTTATCATAATAAACTATCTGTCTGAACTATCATTAAAAAGGTTGCCCACGAAAACTCTAGTAATATATAACATAACTAATAGTAATATATAACATAACTAAATAAACTTGGGAAACATATTTTTATAAAAGCATTTGAAACCATTCAAACATTACTAGATATGAATGTTTACATACATGTGTATATATAATGTTTGTAAAGGTTTTTGAGGTCCTCCCCCATTCAAGGTATGTACAGTTTCATTCCCAAAGATAGAAATATCTGTAAGTAAATATTGTTTATAAGATTATATATATATATATATATATATATATATATATATATATATATATATATATATATATATATAATTACCATGCTGCTGCAAGACTCAACATACAGAAATGAAATAAATAGAAGTTTATAATATACATACAATCTGTAATAATAACTAAAAAACGTATTAGGTCTACTGAATAAAGAATATTACTGCTGAAATGAAGCTAAAATGTGAGAATTTAATTCGTAAACATTTTTTTTTTATTTTAAAACATTTTTTAATTTACTTCAGTAAAAACCAAGCATGTAAAATCCAGCGGTTTCGGATATAGCCAGATGTAATATTCTTACCTTAGCTGCTGAGCAGCATTAGTGTTTCTGTATAGACTGGATGAAGGTGTGTGGAGGAGCTCAGGCTCACAGGAGACCACGGTTTTCCAGGGGGGAAAACCCCGCTCCAAACTCCGATAATGTCGCCAAAAAAATTAATAGTTTTTTTTTTTTAATCCAAAAGTCACCCGCTCGTTCTCGCTTGGTTTTGTGTCTACAGTCTGTTAAGCACAGAGGGAGTGAGAGAGTGAATGAGAGAGTGTGAGTGAGAGTGAGAGTGTGTGTGTATGTGTGTGTGTGTGAGAGAGAGAGAGAGAGAGAGAGAGAGAGAGAGTGAGAGAGAGAGAGAGAGAGAGAGAGAGAGAGAGAGAGAGAGAGTGTAAATACAGCTGTGGTAATGAACCACAGGGAAGAGGAGGGGGAGTGGGCAAGCCTTTAATAACCTCCTTCTTCCCCCTTCTCTTCTCTTCTCCTTCTGTCCCGGTTTACAAACTAACTGTAGTTACCCCACTGTATCAACTAAAGCTAGCTTAGAGGTCTGTATTTAATGGCAAAGCACCACACTTTAAAAGGGTGTTTACTAACTGCATAACATCGTAGTGGAATAAAATAGCATCAATGAGATGATGAGCTAAACTGGCCATTGACAGAATGATTTCCGGACAAACAGCAGTTCCAGCACTGATAAGTACTTCTCTTCCTATCATTCCTCTGCTCATTGCAGATAAGCAGGTCAAACACTGGACACAATGCACAAATGCACTTTCACAGAGAAAGTAAGATGGAAAATAATTTTATTTATTTATGTATTTTTTACAAACCAGCAAGACTGCATTGTTTTTATTTGTATTTAGAGATTACAATAAATTTACATTTACAGCATTTGGTAGACCCTTTATCCACAGAGACTTGCAGTGCTTAGTATAAACATACCCTTATGATAGTAAAAATAGGTCAGGGTCAGAATTACTATCAAGCCGGAACCCTGTTAGAGATGAGCTAATACAGTTAGTTGGCACAGCAGAAAAAACAGCACAAAAACTGTATTGGTTTTAATGAAAACTGTCATTGTCCCTGTGGATCTCTACTGGTAATTTGTTGCATTCTATTGTTGGCATGTTATGTCTAGTGGATACTATTAAGGACCGATCATGGTAATGGTTTTAATGGTTAGCTGATGGTTTGTAATAGTATTTGGCATTGGAAAATTGGGGGTTCAAGTCCCAGCACTGCCAGGCTCTGGGTTACAGATCAGCGTGTCAGGGGTTCAGCCCTGGTTGCCACTGTTGAGCCCTTAACCCTTTCTGCTCCAGGGGCATTGTATCATGGCTGAACCTGCGTTCTGACCCCAACTTCCTGGTATACGAAGTAAAGAATTTTTCTATGCTGTAAGATATATGTGACCAATAAAGACTCATTATATGTAGTGGAAACAATTAGATTTACTGTGATGGTTTCTATTGATTTTTCCCCTAGCAGGGACCTGTGTGCCAGTACAGATTCATCTTGATTGATGATTATTCTGGAAATGTTATTTGTGATGTAAAAATAATAAAGTCATGCAAGATACTATCTGAAGCGCTTTTGTTGCAACATTAAAAACATTTACTTATAGAAATTTTCTAAACTTCATTCTAAATTCAAAGCAACACCAATAACACCAAAAGATATTTCTAGGTCCTTCAGTCAGTTTACAGTAAAAAGGATGTAACATGCTGGTGAAACTTGCTGGTAACATGCAGTTTTACATAATTACCAGCAGATGGCAGAAGTAGGTTACTATTTTCTAGACGGTAGTCATGATTGGTAGTTGTCACGTGACGTCAGCTGGGAAGCCGTATCTACACTTCCGGTGTCATGTCTGCACACATGTGCAGTTCATGGTATATTAGACGATAGAGGATTATTTGATTATTTTTTGTGTATCAGTGCAGTAGTGCCATCATGGTTGGTTTGTTCAGTGTATCTAATTATAGACGGAGTTTATTTATAGCGGTAATTACCGGTAAGTAATAACTGGCTACCGCAGCAGTAGAAGTAAGTAGTTTTGGATTCTTTTCCTGGTAATTAAAACAATGTCACAAGCAGCAGAGGAAAAGAGCCGCGGACTGAAATTTGCTGAGCAACAGCTTCTCCGTCACGGCTGGGAGCAAGGTGAGATGAGATGCCTCAGAGTACTAGCATCGATAAATGGATTCTGATTTACTAATTGTTGTTGTCATGTCATCTTAATAGGTAAAGGTCTAGGAAGGGCTGAGAACGGCATCTCTGAAGCAATCAGAGTTAAAGTGAAATGTGACAGAGGAGGGGTAAGAATAAGTGCTTCCTGTCATCTGTTCATGTAGCATGTGTAAAATCTCCCTAACCGTGTAAAGACTACATGGTGATTCTTGTATCTAATGTGTAAAAGTGTGTATGTGTATAATCCATGTATAAGATAGAAACAGCAGCAGGTTGTTTCAGATCTTTTAGGGCAATTCAATTTCATTTGTATAGCGCTTTTTACAGCAGACATTGTCTCAGAGCAGCTTTACAGAAATATCAACACAGTATACAGATATTAAAGGTGTGAATTTATGTATTTGCTTCTCATTAAGGTTGGCCATAAAGAAGGTGAGCAGTTCACATTTCACTGGTGGGATCATGTGTTTAACAAGGCATCTGCAAGTTTGGCTGTGGAGTCAGACCAGGTAGGTGTCTTAAAACCGAAGGAAAGCAGCGCACACATTTGCAGCACTTTCGCACTTATTGATCCATTTGCTTAGTCCGAATCAGAGTGAAATTTTATTTTGTTTGGGATGGTTCACACTAAGGATGTCACGATACCAAAAATCTAGTAGTCAGGACCGATACCACCAAATGTACATGTTATTTTTACCACAGTGTGGTTGGAAAAAATAAAAGTTATTATTGTTATTTTTTTAAATAAAATTTAAAACTTCTTGAGGACATTCTCCTCTGGCTGATACTAGCAAAGAGAGAGAGAGGGATATTGTTATCAAACACTGTCTGATAAGGACTAATAAGTGCTAAGGTGCACTCCTAAACTCGTGCCCCCCCCCCACCCCTATATTCTGAATGCAAGCATTAATTTAAATTTTCTGATATGGTGGCAGGCCAAAAAGATTTATTAAAGGCATGAACATCTGAATAATTATTCGTGACATTAGGCTACAATTTGCTGACAGGACACGTGCTGAATGGAGATTTATCGTGGCCCATTAGTAGGTAGTTTATAACATTACACTGCATTAGAATCATTAACAAATAACCGGCTATCACAAACATTACATGGAGCATAACGTTAGCTGGTTTCACGGTCACAGTTCAGCTGCCTCAATCAAACATAATATAGGACCGACTTTCAGGTGCTTCGACAAATTCCAGGTGTTTCCTCGCTTTGTTTGAAATGAACGATAGCATCGGTTGCACACCGGAAACGGAAGGATTTTTAATAGTGTTTTCCGTGTGCTTGTATGCGTTTTTCTTCTTCTTTGCCACTTGTGGACCGACTAAAACACCTGCGCATATTTGCTGAAACTCAGGTGGTCACCTCCAGAAGGCTCACTGACTGCAAAGCATCCATTTTATCCTGCTAAAGTCCCTTGACTAAACTACATCTCTGTGCAGCACATTATTAAGCATTTGTTTTATGGTCTAGAATAAGGTGGTGGTGAAGAAAATGGAGGAAGAAGATGGAATGATTTCTAACAAGAAGCCTCGAAAGGCCATGATGAACAAGTCTATGCTCTATGGATGCTTTGTCAAGGTACAAACTATGTCAGCTTAACACACGCATAATGGAAAAAATAAAATGTTGAATACAGCCACATAGTATAGTTTTTCAGTATTCCATCTGTCATCAGTATTCCATCATTTTTGCTGAGGTCTTGGATTCTAACCTCTCTCACTTCTGTACTCTCTGTTCTAGTCTTCTACTCTCCTTTCAGGGCAGGAAAAGACTGAACAAACCTCATCTGATTCGGAGGACAGTAGCTCTGAGGACGAAGAGAAGCTAGATCTTTCCAGCACCAAAAAGTATGCACAATGGCAAACTCATTTTATTAGTGTCTAGTTGGAAGCTGACTTACTAGTATGAACTGTATTCAAAGAATAACATGCTTCCTACTGTGTAGCTTTTGTTGTATGTAATGTTTTTCTCTATTTTTCAATAGCATAACCACAAAGATCTACACATTTGATTAATAAGAAGAAACTGTGTGTGAGTGTGAGATATATAATATAAAACTGGACTAAATATATGACCTTTTCATTTGTATTTTCACACACCCAGTTTATCTGATGCAGAACTGATGAAAGCCTGTGGAGGACGCACTGCACATAAGTAAGGACTACACATCACACTATTTCCTCAGATATAGAGTCATGTCAGTTATACAGTATTATGAAGAGAGCGTGCAGCACTGTTCTATTTTAAAAACTTGCATTATATAATAGGAGTGAATGTTAATCGCTAAAATGACAATTACATTCATTTTGCTGGCTATTGAAATTCTAATTATTTTTCAGAATAATTTATCTGCTTTACTTTAAATAAAGAATGCCCCTATGCACAAAGCGAGGTCCATAAAGATATGGTTTGCCAAAGTTTGAGTGGAAGAACTGGCATGGTTTTCAGAGCTCTGACCGCAACCCCATTGAATACCTTTGAGATGAATTGGAACACTGACTGTGCACCAGGCCTGCTCACCCGACCTCATTAATGCTCTTGTGGTTGAATGGACACAAATCCCCACAGCCACGCTCCAATATCTAGTGGAAAACCTTCCCAGAAGAGTGGCAGTTATTGTACCAGCAAATGGGGAACTAAATCTGGAATGGGATGTTCAGCAAGCACATATGGTTGGGATGGTCAGGTGTCCACAAACTTGCTCATATATGGTATTTCTTAAGATGTATAAATCAGAAATTTATTTAATTTAGTCATATTAATTGTGTCTCTTAAATGCTACATTTAGATTGAAAACAAATTTAATAATTATGCCATGACCAGTTAAAAACAGATTTAATTAGCATTAATAGATTTAATATAGCACCAGATTTAAATTAAATCTGAAATTCATCTTAATCTCAAGTGTTTTAGCAGAAGCCTTAAGATTTGCACCACAATTTACTTGTATTTGGAACTCTCCCAGTTCCAAAGAAGAAAAACCGCCCCAAAGCGTGATGCTGCCACCATCATGCATGCTTCCCCATGGGGATGGTGTTATTTTGGCTGTGTTTTGGTTTTTTTGGTGGGGTTTTTTTGTTCCATACATATCTTTTAGTATTATAGCCAACATGTTCAACTTTGGCCTCATCAGACAATAACACATTATTCCACATAGTTTTAGATGAGATTAGATGCATTTTTAAATTATTTTTTTTGTTGAAAAATGCTTCAGTCTTGCCACCCAACCCCATAGCCCGGAGATGAAGAATTAAGTTTGTTGTCACTTGTAGGGAGCAGCCAGTACTTGCCAGAAATTGCTGCAATTCTTTTAATGTTGCTGTAGGCCTCTTGGCAGCCTCTCTGACAAGTTTTTTTTTTTCCTGATTTTCTCATCACTTTTAAGTGGACGTCCTGTTCTTAATAGCGTCACTCAGTGCGTTTACATGGACAACAATAATCCACTCTTAACCCGATTAAGAACATACTTTGTTTAAGAAACACCATGTAAACAGCAATTTTCTTCTTACCTTAAGGTCATACTCGAATTAAGACAGGTGAAGTACTCCTGTTTTCGTCGCATTATGGACGTGTATTACAGACATGTAAATACCTTAATGACCTTATGAACGTCGTGTGAGTTTTCACCGCATTTTGCGACAGGACATGATCACACACACGGTAGTTTTACGTTTTATGGTGAACAAGAGAGTTCGGCTGCGTCCCGAACCGCATACATCCCTGCTATAGGCCTGTAAAAATACATGTATCTCGACTACTATATAGACGGTAAGTACGTGGTTTGACATGCAGCCCACGGCTTCAAGCAGTTGTCTATTAGCATGTATAGCATGACATAATACATGATAATAGATTATGGTATACGGTACCATAATGAAGACGAACTGTATGTTGATACGTGAAATTCTGGAGGGATGTCGGACGGCATGGCACGGTGACGTAATGACGCGGACTGTTAATCTAATTATGTTCTATAACGTGTAAAACGGGAACATGACAGGAGTATTCTAAAAGTGACTCATGTAAACACCTTAATCAGAGTAACGTCAATAATTAGATTACTGCTGTGCATGTAAACGTAGTCAATGTTGTGCCATATTTTTTCTGCTTGTTGCTCTTTAGTGTTCCTTGGTATATCCAATTTTTTGTAACCCTCTCCTGATTGATGTTTTTCAAAAATTAGATCCTGTACCTGCTTTGTAAGCTCTTTGCACCCCATGGTTTTCCAGTTGGTTGTTACTGATGATGTCAGGGAAATCCTATAGCAGAGAACTATAGGAACCTTTTCAGCTGCCAGAGCCATAAAACACACAAAAAAAGTTTTCTTTTCTTTGCCTCTTTAAAGAAAAAAAAGTTAATAAATGTCTCATTATTCTACTTGTTATTTTTACTATTATTTCATAATTATAAAAAGTGGTGATGTAATAAAGGCCATTTCACATTTTGTGTTCTTCACCTAACAGCCTGCACTCTCTACCAAATAGGCCTGTTGGTGGCACTTGGAAGTCATTTAACCAACTGATAATTTCATCAAATGGTAAATCAGTACAAGAGCAGTATGTAAGTGAGAGTAAACTGAACACTATTTACTATTAATGTGACTTCCAGATAAGCAGATTAATTTGTCCGTTCGGACTGGAAAGTACGATATGAACGTCTTTTTTTTTTTTTTTTCTTTTAGTCATTTCACCTTCGTTACAAAACTGAAAACAGACTGGCTATGTAGCTTCAAACCGATTTATGAATTGGACTGGGAAATTATCATGGGGATTCACATGTAGAGTTTTAATTGAATTGACCCACTAAAATTATTTATTTATGACACACCATATTTAAAAAATATATATATTTTTTAATCTGCAGAGGTGCCAGGCATGGTCTTACGATGAGTGCCAAACTTGCCAGACTGGAGCAACAAGAGCAGGAATTCATGGCAAAATATGGCAAGAAGAAGCAGATGGACAAAACTATATCTCTGAGTGAAGCTGCACCCTCTGAGCTTAGTTCTGCATTAGACCAGGGGAGGGCAGAGAAGACCGAACAGAAGAAAGCCAAGAAAAAGAAGCAGTGTTCAGATGAGCCCAAAGAGAATGGTGTCCAAGATGACACTGCAGCTTCATGGGAGCACAGTGAGGAGATATCAAAAAAGCGAAAGAAACGCTCAAAAGACAAAGCAGATTTAGAATCGGAAGATACCACTGATATTTTTGTGGACGCGGACACAAAAAAAAGAAAAAAAGTCCAAACTGTTTCTGGAAGAGGAAAGTACAGAGATAGTGCAGGAAGGCGAAGTGGCAGAGACTGCTGAACATCAGCATACAGAGGAAAGTATTGCCAAGAAGAAGAAGAGGAAAAAGAAGAAACACTCTGAAAAGAGCAGTGCTCTGAAGGAAGGACAGAATAAGAACACTCTGCTGGCCAATGAAGAGTCTGAAGAAACTACACAGAGTCATGAACATGAGCAGCAGGAGGGCACTGCTGCACTTCACCCAACACCTGATGTCTACAAGAAAAAGAAAAAGAAGTCCTCCAAGGCCAATAATGTCAAGTAAACAGACCCCTTTCCTGCTTAGCCACTCAGGAGCCCTAGTCATGTATTTTAAAGTTTTATTGACTGAGTTTAACATCATCACAACAAGACTTGCATTATAAGCGAGTATTGCCTGAACACATTTGAAATTCTTTTCTCACATGCAAGTGAGAATACACACATACTACAGATTCAGCAGACAGATTAAACTGAAAAAAGATGTTGCAGTATTCTAGAGTGTTGTGGTCTACAGTTGACTTAGCCATGCCGTCACTTTCATCTCACAAATAAATCTATTGTACATGGTGCACTTCTTCACCTCCAAGTTGTTTAGATCAGCATTTCTTGGTTTTGACAACACATTGTGCATGGGAGTGTTCAGCTGGAGCAGTCCAGAACCTGTGAAGAAGAATAGAGTAGTTTATTACCACTACAAACTAATATTAATATAAAGGATTCTGCCTTGACAACAACTGTGGTTACAGCAGAATATGAGGTTTAATCTTCATTTGTGAAATCTTGCACATTGCTCGGAAGCTCAGCACTGGTGGTATAAATCCACATACTGTCATACTGTTTAGTGAGTCCACTCCAGTACCCATGATCTATACTCAACAAAAAAACAAAACAAAACAAGCATACTTATTGTCCATGACTCTGACCAGGACACATTTGCTGCTGAAAATGATTGAAATAATTAAGGGTATCATCTTGATTCTGATTCTCAAGCTATAAGGAATTGTAAAAATCTAAGGTTTGAAAAAGGAACTACCCAAACGTTGTTTTACGTTGTTCTAAATAATTAGAACAGAAACATGTGTAATAAAATATTGTTTTAATCACATTTCCATGATGTCAGTGTTAAGATGTGCATTTAATAAAACATGCAGTGAACAGTACTGTTCCACACGTTGTTGGCAGTAATGAAATAAGTAGAGCTTCTCTGTGTCCTAAATGTTCATTTAAACCCAAGACTTACAGATGTTTATCAAATCTTTTAAATAAAAACATACTGTTTTTTATGAGTAGATTTGTTTTGCATACCTTCACACAAACTTTAGTTTAAGAATGCATACTTAAACGTTTGGCATACATTCTTTAAATTTTAGTAGGCATACTTAAACATGTTTACTAAAATTCTAGTATGCATACTTATTTTTGTACGCATATTTAAAAAAAAATATGTAGCATGTACACTAGTTTTTAAGTACACTTATATGTATTTAGATGATTGAATGAATATGTATTTAGATGATTGAATGAATTAAGGGTTTCATCTTGATTCGGATTCTGAAGCTAACATATAAGGAATAGTAAAAACCTAAGGTTTGAAAAAGAAACTACCCAAAAGTTTTTGGATAAAATAATTAGTACAGAAACGTGTAATAAAATATTGTTTTAATCACATTTCCATGATGTCAGTTAAGTAAGTATGCATACTTAAAATTTTAGTATGCACACTTATTTTTGAAGTGTGCATATTTTTAAAAAATTTAGTATGCATACTTGTTTAAGTATGCATATAATTTTTTAAGTACCTTTACGTATTCAGTGCACACCTTTTTTATTATTATTCTTATGCATATTTATTTAGTCTACTTATTGTTTAGTATTTGTACATCATTTTAGTGATTTGTAGTTTCATCTTTCTATACTTGACTGCTTCTCCTTTTTATATCAGCAGTGAGTTGTGAAAGGCAACATTACTTTATGTATCAGCCACACTGGACAAATTTGCCAAGTTCATTATTCATAATTCACACACGTAATTTTATTTATATAAAGGTTATAGTATATATCCTGGTAATTGTAATATAATTAAAAAAGGTCAAATATAATTATATTTTGTTCAAATAAAATACAATCTTCCAGTATAACCACAATAGCATGAATCTAAACTGGGTATTCAATCTACACAACAAAAGTAATAATTTTTGTGTGATGTTCACAGGAAGAATATCTTTCCACATCACCTACTTTGACATCCAGTGAAGGATGTCAGCTGAATGTAATATATATTACAATATATTTGGTCAACTTCAGAATTCTTGTCACCTTTTATGAAAATTGTCTAAAATGCTTGTAGAACTAAACACAAAACTACTGGAGAAACTACAG
Organism: Ameiurus melas; assembly: GCA_012411365.1. Classification (NCBI taxonomy): domain Eukaryota; kingdom Metazoa; phylum Chordata; class Actinopteri; order Siluriformes; family Ictaluridae; genus Ameiurus; species Ameiurus melas. The sequence goes on along the minus strand of CM022757.1, from coordinate 29,187,925 downwards.
ACCATCTCTCCAAGAATAAACACTTTTAAACAACCTTTAGAAAAAATCATGTAAAAAACAAAAACAAGCAAACGACAGCATTTCTTTAGATGCGCATTTTTGTACCGCTCCACACACACACACACACACACACACACAGTACTGTAATTCTGTAAAGAAATGCTGTAGCACAATGATGACTTCAAAAATAATTAAATTAAATGTTTTCTACATACAAAAAACTTAAACAAGCAGTAAACAGTAATATACTAAACAAAGTCAGTATTTGGTTGGGAAATGCTTTGCTTTTTAAAATTGCACCAGTAGCCTCAGGCAAACTTTATACAGTTTATAGGGAAGTTTTACTGAGCATCTTCAAGAATCTGCCATAGTTCTTTTGGAGACATTGACTGTCACACTGTATTTGCCAAAATAATTGAAAATGATCAAACTCCAATATTGCATTTGACCATCTTCTGTTTTCTTTATAAATATAAGGTTGAAAATCTCTTCATCATCATCACCATGAGGAAAATTTAACACACATGAAAATGAAAAATACAGATATAGTATAAAAAAAAACCAAACAAACAAAAAACACTAGCCACATTCAGTAACACAATGAAACTTTAAAATGTCTGAAACATTTGAATATTTTAAAGAAAGAGGAGTGAAAAGTAAGGGTGGTGAAGAACAAGCTAGCTCTGCAAACAATTGATATCTTAGCAAGTGAAATTATCTTGAATATCATCAAATGAATTTAATATTTACAATTATAAGATTTAAATAAATCAAATAAAAGTTTATTAAATATATGTTTAGACATTTTTGCTTGACTAATTTTAGTCTTGTTCCTTTGGCAGATAATTTTGCTATTTTAAGCATTTATTTCTAGAAAGAAAAAAAAAATTGGCAACAAAAAAGAAAAAGAAAATTTTAAGTTTGAAATTAGTAAAAATGTGTAGAAATAATTTTAATAATCTTATATTTAATTGAATGTAATCTTACTATTGGAAACACTAGATACATTTGACAATATTCAATATACTGTACACACACACACACACACACACACACACACACACACACGGTGGGCTGCAATTAATGGCACAACATTAAGGGTGAATTGTGCCCTGTGTTCCCGAGATCCACCGCAACCCTGACCAGGATAAAGCACTTGATGAAGATGAAAGAATGAATATGTGCTTCACACATATATATTATGCCACAGGGTGGCGCAGTGAAGAATGCAGTGGTCTAGAAATGTGCGCTGAACATTTTATTCATTACTTTTATCCCAATGGTTAATTTTAATAATATACTCTACACTGAATGTTGTTGTTGTAATATACTAAACAGCTATGTGAGGTATTATAATTGATTTTTAAGTAAAATCTTTCCTCCTTAACAAAACAATGACTGTTAACTAAAAAACAAACTTTCAAGCTTATGTTAAATATGTATATTCTTATTCGACCTATTCTATAAAATCTATAAATTACTGCTTCTGTGAGATGCAGCAGTGCTAGAGTTAATTCCACAAATGACATCACTGCCTCCCCCTCTGTAGCCCACCATCCTTTGCCCCCTGTGCCCTCCCCCTTTCCTCACTTACTATGAAAGGAGTGTCCCTCTGTGCTGGCCATTCTGCAGGGCCATACCCCTGAGCCACACATGCACAAAGACAAACAAACATTGTAGTTCTTGTGGACGAAAAAAAAGGGTGCAACTGAAATGGAGATCTCAAGTTTTCGGTATCCTAACTCCCACACTGGAGAAGAGAAGTATGAGATGCTGGAGTTGAACAAGAGACTGGAGTCATACCTAAACCATGTGAAGTTACTGGAAGAGGAGAATCAGCTTCTTTGGGGGGAAATCCAGGTCATGCGAAGAAACCAAGACAATGCAGGCCAAAGGAAAGCTCAGGAGGAGGCACTCAGTCTGACCAGAAAAGAGCTGCAGAATGCCTGGAGAGAGAAGGATCATGTGGAGCTAGAGGTCAGCATTCTGCTGGAGGAGATTGAGGAGCTGAACATACTGAGACAAAAAGAGAAGACTGCACAGGCTGAGGCTAAGAGAAAACTTGAAGAAAGCAAGAAAGCACTGGAGGATGAGAGGAGGATGCAGATCTGGCTGAGAGAACAAGCAACTCATCTTGAAAAAGAAGTCTTTCTACAGGTGCAGGTCCATCAAGAAGACATGGCAGCCCTGAAGTCCTCAAGTGCCTTCTCAAAACCTGTGCTAATGGCTCCTCAGCACAGCCAGACTCTCAACCTCCAGGGCTTGGGGGAAGAGTACACGCAGAGAGCAGCCCAGGCCTGGCATGAAGCAGCAGGCATGTATCAGACACAGATGAAGAAGCTAGAGGAGAGCCTGGACAAAACCAGGGCTCGCATGACACTGATCAAACAAGAAAAGAAGGAGAGTCAGCTACAGATACAAGATTTGGCCAAAGGGCTGGAAAGTGCAAAGGCCAAGAGAGAACTGTTGGAGAAGAACATGGTACAGCAGAGACAGAGGCAGAATCAAGACCTTCAACATCTTCAGGTAAAAATAAAATATTTTACTTTCATGTGAGGGAATATGTTCAGTGTTAAATTAACTTTTTTTTTTTTTCCAAATATCTGTTTAGACACAGAGTCTATAAAATGTTATTAGGAAATTAGAATTAGCTTTATAATAATTATGACTCATATGGCAGAAGATTTTTATATTATTATTAGATGCAAAACAATAACTGGATTTCCTGCCATTGTTTTTCTTCACATTTCATCAGAAAGGGAGCAAATAGTAAAAAACATTCATGTGCTCTCCCTGGTTTCTTTGGATAGTTATAGGCTTCCTAAAAGGGTCAGTAAGAGTGAAACACTCAATTATCCAGTTCTACCTATAATGATTTTATTCATTATAATACACTGATGACTTTCATTGTATGACAATATGCTGAGTAAGAGCTTATGAGTCTCTGATAATGGTATCCAGTGCCATAAAGTTTTCGACCATTGAGCTAAAATTACTTGGCACAGACATAGTTATTGGAATTATAGCATGCATAACTAAGTAAATAGTATAAAACCCAGTAGGTAAAAGGGAAGGATTTGAATGTTCTTCTTATCCCCCTGTCTTTACAGGCTCATGTGGAGGCCCTGGAGGCAGAGAAGCTGGATCTCGGAGACCAGATAGGTGAGCTGTTGGCAGAGAGTCGAAATCTACTGCAGATGAAGATGTCTCTGAGCCTCGAGGTGGCCACTTACAGGTATCCGTTTACATCTGGGGCCTTATGATGGAAATCCTATGCCTCTTCCTCTTCAGTTTTTCTACATTCTTTAATCTGGACATGACAGCACTGCTATAAACTACAGGATGTAACTGGCATAACTGATATTAATGGAGACAGAAAGAGCTTTAAATAGGTTTTCCCTTATTGGTCCTCCAACACTGCCCCTCACCCATCTTAGGAAATGGTCTGGAGAGAAAGGGAGCTCAGGGAGTCTTTGATAATGCTGGAAAGACATGCGTCTTATTTCTCCATGCAATCAGACCTGAAATGATTCATATATTTGCAAAATGGTTTAGAAGACATAGCATTTTCTTCTATTTCATCTTCTTGAACCTTTGTCAAATTTAGGTATTAAATACGTTCTTAAAAATCTTCACTAAAATCATGACTGCAGCAAATCTTGAATAAAGAATGTAGTATAATGTACCTTGTCCATCCATTTAATACATCCAATTTGCAACTGCTCTGTATGTTGTTTTTTTCACCATCCTGTTGCACTCACACTTGTGCATTCGATGGTGTGTGAGATTCATTACTACTCACTAGTGTGCGACAAAAAGTGAGTGACGGTGGCATGTGCACTGCAGATGGCCTAACAATGACAAATCTGACACTTCATTTCCATAACAACAACCCTGGGCTCAAACATGGTGCTTGGGAGCAACACAAGCTTTTATACCTCTTCTTTTCTTTATGCTTAATGTTTTAGAGACTCCATTCCTACACACATTCACACCTTCCTCCTTTACTACTGAAATCTAGCGACTACAATCTTCAGTCAAAATTTGCTCTGTAATCATAGTAAGTACGCAGGCAATTTATAACAAAATTTAACAAAGGACTACAAAGAAGAAACAGAAAATTTGTGCTCTGTCATTGCTTTTAGCTATGACATGTAGCCCTCTATCTCTATCTCTATGGATAGTTTCAGTGGTCTGAATGTATGGTACAATTCATCTTCTGCTTTTCCAGCATAATCACTATAGATTATAGAGCTACCTTTGTCTTTGAGGGCAGAGTTTGTGGACCAATAAGCAAAGCATTTACGGTTTATCCTTTCATTGACACCTCTATAAACATTTCCATTACAGCAATCTAATCAGTCAAATTATAAGATGTAGAACAACCACGCATTTGTTGAAAACTACAGAATTCTACCTTCTAGTTTACTGCAACTTGGTTGCGAACCATAATAATTGCCAGAAAGTATTTTATTTCAAAGTATAAAGTTTTATTTTCAGATCATGATGTATCTTCATATGTTTACTCAGTATACAGGTAGGTTTGGAAAGTAATGTAAATATGTTTATAACATAAATTGCTAATCATTTCTTTCTGTGTGTTTTTAGAACTTTGCTGGACAGGGAAAGCCTGAGAGTTAACAACCAATCAGCAAGTAAGAGGAACAGGACGATCTCATTTTTAGGTAAATTTTCAGATTTTCATGTAATTTCAGGATACAATTTTTCACTTGTGTGTAGAGGATCTGCCATTTTGCTAAATGGAGCCTGTCCTGATAATAGCATCCCGAGTCTCCATAGGTCACCAGACCAGATGGCTCTATTTCCAGTAATGTAGGCTGAGAGATCAATATCCACATTACTCCATTACACTTCTGTGTATCCTGATAATGCCTCTGGGAGAATGATTAGGGCTCTATGACCATGATTAATATATAGGTATTGTTAGCATTATTAAGAAGAAGCCATACAGCAGAATCGTTATATTACTATGTATGGGGATTTAAGTACTGTGATATGACTAGGTTTTTATTTTACATGAAGTATTAGACATGCAAACCAATTCTTATTGTTCTCCAATTTCATTCACAGAAGGAATCACCAAGTCCCCTGGGTTTCCTCCAGGCACTCAGGCCATCTCCTCCTGTCTGTTCAGCACTCCTTTGAATACAACCTCCAGATCAATCACCCATAAAGCTAACCTTATGACTCCAACTCCTACATGGAACCTGACACTAAGAACCCCACATGAGACACTCAAGAGACCTCAAACCACCAAGGAAGTGGAAGACATCATAACAGTAGAGAAGCAAAAACTAGAAACATCTACAACTATATCAAAAAAGAGTGTAACTGGAACAGGCTCTCATAATCATTATAGTGCTGAGGAGGAAGCAAGCTCTATTGCTTCTGTCTCTTCCTCTGAAGTCTCTAAAGCTGTAGATGAGCCTGAGTCCATACTCACAAGAAATGAAGGTTTGCAGGAAGTCCTTAAGGCAGAAATTGGACCGATTTTGTTTAGCACCAATGAAACAGCAATGATTACCTCGCCAGCTGGACATCCCCAAACTCCAGAGAGTGTTTCCTCTAGTCAGCATACTGAAGAAGCAAATAGTTCAGAGGATGGAGATGAAGAGGAGACTGAGGTGTCTAATGAAATGGCTCAAATATCACATGCACCTGTTTCTGCCTGGGAAGAAAATGAAACAGTGATACCAGAAGAGAGAGCTGTAGTCTCTGAGCTTGAGTTGGAGTCTGAGGACATTGCTGAAAACAGCACACAAGAATTTAGCATAGATGTTGATCATGCAGAATTACAGATGCATGGGGAAAACACTAACAAACCTGCCTCACTATTACTCCAAGAAATACCACATTTGTCTGCAGATTCATTTAGTCCAGCTGAAGATGACAGTGAAATTCTAACATGGGCAGATGTAAAGGAAGATGTTATACATTTTGTTGAAGAAGAATCACTGAAGAGTGTACCTGAAGTAGAGAGAGCGTCTGTGAAAGGAACTGAAGAATTGGAATTAAAAATGGAAGTCGAACAAGCTGAATGGCCTGGCATTGAAGCACTGGAAGGTCATAAGCTTGATATCAAAGTGCAAGAAGTGGAGAATGAAATGGAACAAGAAAAAAAAGTAGAGCAGAGCAAGGAAGAGGAATTGACTAATGGTGAGGAGGATAGGATAATAGAGGAAGAGATTTCTGAAAACTTTGGGGAACAAAAAGGAGAGTTAATAATAAATACATATGAAAAAGGTCATTTAGAAGGTGAAAAAGCTGAGTTAGTGATGGATACATGTGAAAAAGATAATCTGGTAGGTGAAAAAGATAAGGCAGTGATAGATTCATTCGACAAAGATCAGTTAGTTGAACATAATGCAGAAGAGGAGCAGGGACAGAGTGATGAAGATGAGTCATTAAACATCTCTGCATCATGGAGAACTGACCCTGGTGAAGCAGACAGCTATGCTCAGGAAAACACACTAGCAGACACTCGTCCCCTCATACACTACAAGAGTGATGATGAGACAGATGCCAAGATCCCAATCTCTCATCTGGGTGTGAGTGAACCTACTGACAGTGACGAAGAGAGGGAGAAACATGAGGGGGCCAGCCACTGGAGCCAGATAATCGCCAAACGCTTTGACACCATGGAGGATCTATCTGAGGAGCCAGAGCTAGGCAGCATAGATGACATAATCACAGATGGATCAGTTCAAACTGTGTTAAGAGAGAGCATGGATGTGGAATCCACTGTTGAATATGAAAGTGGTGACCTAGACAGCCATGTCAAAGCACTAATGCAAGATATTTTGGTCGATCAATCAGAAAGTGACTTTAGGAACAATAGTAATGAGAACAGTCAAGGTGAGGACGAGACAAAGATTGAGAACTACCATCTGCCAACATTCTTGGTTGAGAAACAGGAAGAGAGCTCACAGTTACATGACTGGAGTGAAAGTTTGTACAATGAAACCTGGAAGATGAATGAGCAGCAGATTCTTCTGACCACGCAGACCAATATCAGTGAAGATGCCATAACAGAATGCAGGGACAATACAGGAAATGGGAATATAGAATCTATAGAAATCAATTCAGAGGGTGAAAGTGGAGACAAGAAGTATTTTTACACCCAATTGCCAGAACCATCCAAAGAACAAGCCCTTGCAGAAGAACCTAGTGAAGAGGCGTCAACAGAGCTCACAAATTCTGACGTGCTTCTATTCAAAACTGCTATTACAAAAGAACAAGCCTGTCCAAAAGAAGAGGAAGATGTTCAGTCGAACCTGTCAATGCTCACTCATGCAGATTTCACAAATGAATTTTCTCTACACAGTCATCCAGAAAGCCAGACCAACACTAACGACTCAGATCTGGAGGAGCCCAATAATTCTGAGGATGATTCTCCAAATGTGAGCCAGTGTTCTCAGCTGCTTACCCAGACTGAGATGCGGACCCAGCAGCTAGACTGGGAAAGTGCAACTACTACAGATGTAGTCTCAACCACTGATCCATTATTCACAGGCCTTCTCTCAGGTTTGTTGAAAGAGGATAGATCTGAAAATTATGACGTTCCTCAAGCAGAGGAATTGGAGAACAAAGTGGAACAGCAATATGCAGTGGACAGTAATAGTGGTGGAATGGGTGAAAATGCTGACAGCCTTCCACAAGAACAGGACAATTTGGGACAGGAAATTACAAATGCATCCCATGGCATCCTTAGCACTACAGAAGAATTTGGTAATGTAGAAATGGAGAACAAAGAAGACAACATGGATATTGTTGAAGGAGAGGCTTTAAAAGAAGAATGTCAGACTAATGAAAAAGAAAATGACCTTCAAAGCTTCTTTAGTTCAAGCTTAAAGGAGGACATTTGGAGTACATCAAAATTTGAGATGGCTGCTACATATGGCCCAAATGACCAAACGGAGACTGAGAGGTACTCAAATGACAGAATTAATCCAATCCAGACGATGGCCTTTGGGGAGGACTGGGGAAATCTTACCACCAACCACCAACCACCAACCACCAGCAAACCCGAGAAAGACATGGACACCTTTATACCTCAATCAGTGGAGGAGGAAGGGGCAGAGCAGAAGATGTCACAGGCCAAACAGTTACATTGTAAAGATGTGAAAGATGGAGATGAGACTGTCCATGCAGAGGATTCCACTGATGAAGGTGACTCCTGGTCTTCTGGTGAAGAGTAAATCCATTCTACAAGCATTATTCATCTCACAAATGTTGAACAACGTTACATTTATTAATGTACTGCAGTAGAGCAAAATGGAAAGGGGAAACCTGGGGTAAACCAATGAGAAGTAAAACTATTGCTTAAGTCTTGTCTTGATTGATAAATATTAGTGCATCCCATACCTAACTGATCCGTGTAATGATGCTGTTCTCATTGACTTTGGCATTGATATATCTACTTTTTTTTTTTTTAACTTTTTTTTTATTATTGTTTTTAGGTGAAACAAATACAGATGGGATTTTTGAACAATATATCATAATAAACAATATTTGAGTTGACTCTGTGTTTCTGATTGCTTAATCAAATTACTTACATGTATGAAATGAAAACATACCCTGGAAACATCAAGGAAAAAAACCCACCTCTAAGATATTTCACTGATTTAAAGAGTACTGATATAACAGTTACACTTTAGTGTAGAGGTATAAAAATAGTAAAATATTTCTGCACAAGGATTGAGTGAATGAAATCATTTATTAAGCTTCTGCTTAATGAGTCATAAAAAATTGTCGGATTGTGGGGAAGGCCAAGTGTTTTAGATTTATCATCACTGACTTCTTCTTTGCTAGCATACAACACAGCTCTGATGACAGGAAAGAGATTGCAAGAGAGACAGAGAGAAAACTCACAAGTAAAGATGACGTCATCTCCCTTGCTGGGTAATTTTTTCTTTCCTTCATTAATCACGACACTGGCAGCTCTTTAGCTTTGTCCTGTGCTCAGTATGAGGCTCACTGAGGACCAGACGGATAGACAGGGAGAGAGAATGAGTGAGGGAGGGAGACGGTGCAGGAGATAGTAATTGCATTACCTCAGCAGTCTGCCATGCTCTTTTTTCATCTCTAAATAGATTTCCAGCCTGCTGCTGTGCCTCTATTACTTGGGCAACCAGAAATGGGCAGTTGTTGCACACACACGGATCAGCATTTAGAGAGTCCTCTGGGAGCTAAAACAAAAGCAAGCAGGGGGAAGAATCCTGTCGCTGGTCCAGTCTACCCCCCCAGCACCTGCTCTCTGTGATGACCTCAGCCACTTCCACAGGCTCCCTGTAGCACATGACACAGCACAACACCCTTGATGCAAGAGATTGCAACTGGATTCTAAAAGCAACTGCAGGGGTGTAGTTTGGAATATAATAGGTCATAAAGATAAGCTTGTTCTAAAATAAAACAAAGCCACATGATCACTTAATATCTAACTGAGATTAAAAAACATATACTACATTTTAAAGACCATGAAACACAGAGACCATGGATTTAAACATTGCCCTTTAATTCTTATTAAAAGCCACCAACTCTGAGAAAATCCTAAGAGCTTGAATTGAGATGAGTGTGCTAAGTACCATGTGCCATCTGTCTCCATTACCGAGCTTCCATTGATTTGCTGGAAGCTGCTGAGTAATTAGGAATCTGTAAAATGAAAATAGAAAAAGGCAGGACATTACATTCAGATGCAAAGTGAATTTATTTGAGTAATGGCACGACACTTGTTTTATTTACTACTTATTGTATTCATCAATGTTCTTAAAAAAAAGAGAGAAGAGAATCTCCATCAGCAGCAGCTGATGCAGCAGCTGAAATGAGCACTATGCCAGCTCATGGAGATCAGACTGCAAATCTGGAGCTCTCATAGAGGAAAAGAATTTTTATCAGCTGATATGACAAATGGAAAATGGCAGTGAAGTTACTACATAAACAGTGTTTATAGCAACCATCATATGCAACTTATTAACCTTTAACGCACACTGGTTTACATTCCTTTAACTATATAAAAATAGATTTGATAGCATTTGGCTCAAAATATATAATTATCTAAACAGAAACTTCACACACTGAATTGTGATTCTAACAATATTTAGTGCATTAGTTTGTTAACATTATGAAAATGTTAACAAAGAAACAGTAAGTTAATACATGTAACAAAAGCATGTGACTAAATGGTGATAATGAATAAAATGAAATTCAAAGCCAAAATTCTGCCAATTAACCATTCCAAACATATTATGATTCATATTGTAACTACTTAAAATAAATGAATAAAATAAATAACATCTAAGGCAAGGATTACTAAGCATCTTTGGGTCACACTTACATATTTATCTCTCTCTCTCTCTCTCTCTCTCTCTCTCTCTCTCTCTCTCTCTCTCTCTCTCTCTCTCTCTCTCTCTCTCTCTCTCTCTCTCTCTCTATATATATATATATATATATATATATATATAAAGTTGTGCCATATATACATGTAATATGAATGATATGTTACTTTGTTGTCAGTACGGTGTGTAAATGCTTTGTTAATGTTCTAAATATAGTATTATGCTCTAAATATAGTATTAATTGAACACACATTGATTAATCGTTTTTACCAGTTGCATTTTATTCATTTGGCAGACATTTGAGTAAATTTAGTGAAGTGAGGCAGCATTTAATCCATGCAAACAGCTGGCAGTGGTGTAAGACTAAGATTAAAATTCCTGTAAACATGAGTTACTAGTGAGCCTGAATGATCCATCCATGTAGAATGTTGGAGAGCTGTTATTATTGGGACATCAGATGAGTGGTGACTGGGCATCTGTAACCGACATGCCCTCAACAGTTGTACTTGACATTGCAACTGACCAGTTCAGCTGACACTGTGGTCATCACATCTGCTGAGAACAGTGCAGAAACATCACTAACACTCACGCCTGCCTGGAATAACCACAATCTGCTATACAAAGTAAAAAACAAAAAACAAAAACAAAAATCAAGCCAACAATCCTAACTCTGTGCACAGAAACACTCATCTTTAACATCTAAAACTGCAAGCATAAGGCTTGCTTAGGCACACGATGAAAACAAGACTGAATTCTGGGTTTGACCAAATATGGTTAAAATGACTTATACTTCCATCTAGTGGACAAACTGCGAAACACATTTAAGATTAAAGATAAAAACCTTGTATATTAAAAAAGGTTAAAAAGATGTGGAATTTAGCATGAGATTACATGTTGACTTCACTAGTCTTGGTTTGTGTGCTTGCAAGCAACATAACTTACATATATATGTTGTATCTAAATATATAAGTAAACAGTGTACAAAATACAGACATACATACACCGAGCACTACATTAGGAACACCTGTAAACCTACTCGTTCATGCAATTCTCTAATCATGAGTGAGCCAATTCTCTAAATCCCCCAATGTGGCCGCAGTACAATGCAATGCAGCACCTTCAGGTAATGTTCACCATTATCAACCATCAGAATGGGGAAAAAATCTGATCTCTGTGATTTTGACTGTGGCATGAATGTTGGTGCAAGATGGCCTGGTCTGAATATTTGCTGATTTCTGCTAACTGCTGATCTCCTGGGATGTTCACACACAACAGTCTCTAGAGTTTACTCAGAATGGTGCAATAAAGAAAAAACATCCAGAAAACAGATGCAGACAAAAATGCCTAGTTGATGAGAGAGATCAATGAAGAATGGCTAGACTGGTTTGAACTGACAGAAAGGCTACAATAACTCAGATAACCACTCTGTACAATTGTGGTAAGCAGAAAAGCGTAGAACAGCCAACCATCTGTCAGCCAAGAACAGAAAGCTGAGTCTGCACAGGGCACAGGCTCACCAAAACTGGACAATGTAGCCTGGTCTATTTGGATTTCTGCTGAGGCACACAGATGGTAGGGTCAGAATTTGGGGCCAACATTATTAATACATTTCTCAACCTGCCTTGTTTCAACAGTCCAGGCTGGTGGAGGTGGTGTAATAGTGTGGGGAATGTTTTCTTGGTACACTTTGAGCCCATTAATACCAATCAATAATCACTTGAATGCCACAGTCTATGTGAGTATTGTTGCTGACCATGTGAATCCCTACATGGCCACAATTTACCCTCTTCCAATGACCACTTCCAGCATAATAATGCACCATGTCACAAAGCAAAAGTCATCGCAAACTGGTTTCATGAACATGACAATGAGTTCATTGTTCTTCAGTGGCCTTCCCAGTCACCGGATCTGAATCCAATAAAACTCCTTTGGGATGTGGTAGAACAGAAGATTCACAGCTTGAAAATGCTCCTGACAAATCTATCTGCAATAATTGTGTGATACAATCATGTCAACATAGGCCAGAATCTCAAAAAAATGTTTCCAACATCTTGTGGAATCCATGCTACGAAGAACGGAAGCTGTTTTGAGAGCAAACGGAGGCCCAACCCAGTGTTAGTATAGTGTTCATAATAAAGTGCTCTGTTAGTGTTAGTGTATATTGAAATGTTGAAAGACTTTTGCTTACTTTGAGGAAACCAATTGAAATGAAATTAAACAGGTCATTCAGCTTCAATATCCAGTTTATCCTTGTCAGGGTTGCAGTGGGTCTGGAGCCTATCCGAGGAACACTCGGATCAAGGTGGGAATACACCCTGGAACACCATGCACACACACATTCACACACTCATTCACATTATGAGCAATTTAGAGTAAGAATGTGTTTGGGAGTTGGGAGGAAACTGGACCAACCCAGAGGAAACCCAAGTGGACACAGGGAGAACATACGAAACTCCATTCAGTCAGTAACCTGAGCTCAGGATTAAATGAGGGACCCGAGAGCTCATTCAACGTTAACAAATAAGTTAAAACTTTTCTGTAAATATTTAGCATTGAATGCTTGATCAGGACAAACTCAATAAGACACGCTGACAAAGAAAGAACTGAAAATCAGACCTGAACTTCTTTGTAGGTCAACTTGTCTATTTAATATATAAAATACAGTAAAACATACGCAAAAGGGGGGAGGAGGAAGGTCATAAAGGACAAATGGATACTTTGGTACAATAACAAACACTTTTTTTGTAAAAGCAGTATATAATTTGTAATAACATATCAGTGCATACCTTGTTTATGAAAATATACACAAATTGTATATCATTCTCCGAAAACAACAGAAAATATCTTTTGTTTACAACAAAACTCAAAGCATACTAGCAGAACACAATATATTAGCTATTTTTCTTTAAACTTTTTTCTTCAATTTCTATTCTAGTTGTGTGTGGTGTATATTCTTAATGAAATTACATTTCAGTTATTATTATATGACTCATTCTTTGCTTGTTTTTACGCCCATGCATTGACATCTGTGTCTGATCTGAATAAATTAAACAAGTGGCTATCCCTACTCTTCTATGTGTAGAGACAGTTTTGTACAATTGACTAAAAATTGCAGCATTTGACTGGTCACTCTATCAGCTTGTTTATCACTTCCCTCAGTTACCAATAAGTACTAATATCACTACTGACGGTTTTGTCTTTTAATAAATCGTGCAACACCCCTTTGAAGAAAAATAAAAATAAAAACAAATCAAAAAACCTGAAAACAAAGATATTTATATAGTATTTCATATATAATAAAATAAAGTCAAATTCAAACAAATTAAGTATCTACCCTACACAAAAAAAAATGCAGAACATAAAAATCTTTTAATTATCATTATTATTACCATCGAATATGATAACAATAATGGTAATGATAACCATTATAACAATTATAATAAAAAACAGACAATAGAACTGTCACCAGCACAAATTAACACTAGAAAAATTGAGCTTCTCTAAACATCATACATGGGGGATATGGGGGCGAAACTATTCACGTGACGATTGTCTTTCCTTTTGAATACAATGACTCTTACCGTTACCAAAAGATCCTTATCAGAGCTTGCGAACTTCTCACACCTCAAGAAAATGTTCAGAAATCTGTGAATTTGTTCAAAGCTCAGAATTAAATTCTACAGGTGTTCCAATGTGCAGACCCGAGGTGGTACTAGGCGTGTGTGTGTTTGTGTGCATGTGTGTGTGTTCTTGGCTAGGAGTTATGGGTTACTGGTTGTGATGGTTTAGGTGAGATGGCCGCTTGCCAAACAAAAGAGAGAAGGACAGTAAGAGAAAGGGAGCGAGAGACGCTGGGAAATGGAAGGAGGGGGTGGCAAGGTAAAAAAATAAATAAATAAAAATAAAGAAAGAAATCAGCTGCCAAGACAGAGGGACTGATGCAAGGCAGATCTCACCTGAGCGCATACACACACACACAGACACACAATGGAGTTACTCCACAATGTCTAGGCAATATTAACCAACCTCTGATACACTTCAGGGTGACTCCTGATTTATGGAACAAGACTGTACTCTTATCATCAATACTTCATCTCATTAGATATGCCACAACAAATTGCTCTTGTTTTTTTAAGCATTTGAGGGAAATGACAGATAGTGACTACATATTTGGGATACCAATACATGTACAGCACTGTTTAAAATCATTAAAAAACCATTCTGTTCACAGACTCTGAACAGAGATTGCTGCTCGTCCTATTCTTCATGATCAATAATGAAACATCCTTCATTCTATTCACTCTATTATTCACTACACTAATGACCATAAAACAATTTGTGTACATTATTGTTTCAATAATAGACATCTTTTTTTTTGCATTTTGAGAATTGCACATTTGCAACACATGTCGAGATAAGTCTAATCTATTATGTTTATAAGTACAACGTCTTTTTACAAAACGTGATGGTTGTCTTTAATAATTGTTCACCGTCAAAATACGAGGCATGACATGTGGGGCAACAAACATGAGCTCTTCTTCCCTGAACGGCACATGCTGTTTCTGCGAGGAAGGATGAAGTGTGTATGTTTAAGGAATTGTCGTTATATAGACCAGTAGGGACAGTCCTGCAGATACTGTGTGAAACTGAAAGCCAGGTGGACAAGCCAGTATGAAGGAAAAGGAAATGAAAGCAGTGGCGTGACACAAAAAAAGTGAGGAGGGCAATGCAGTGTGTGTGTATTCTCTTAATTGTGTGCACATGAAGGGAAGTGGCTGGGATTAGAATAAAAGAGAAAACACCCCCTCTTATGAAAAACAGCCGAATAGTAAAGAGGGTGAAGGGTTTGTGTGTAAGGGATGGTGGGGGTTGATTTAAAGTGCACTCCATCAGAATATCAATTACAGAAAAAACTAAACAAAACCAAACAAAAAAAAAGACCCAACGCATCGATCCTGAAACAGTCATACCCATGTCTGTGCCCCCTGCTGCATCTCTACTAGGCTCGCTCGCAACACGGTAATTTATTTACACATAGAAATAGAAAGACATGTCCACTGAGAGTTACAGCTCTGCTTTAGGCAGATCCAGCACAATGTGTATGATCATACACAGTTCTCTATGTACAGTCCCCCCTCACCCGGCTTCTCCTCAGCTTCACCACAAAGCTACACTCCTCTCCAGTTCTACAATCCTCATGCCCATGTGCTGAGAGTTCTAGAAACCCCCCTTCTGCCTCCGATCCTCTCCTCTCGTTACACTAGAGCCTTGGCAGAAACAAGGAGGGGGGAAAACTGGATATTTACATGCTCCGAAAGCCTAGAAACCCGCAACCCTGAGCTCAGATCGCTTCTAAACTCATCTGGGTTCTTAAAACGACAGTTTAAGAAAATCTTGCTTCATAAGTTGAACTAACAAACATCTGAATCGCAAAGCCAGACATACAAGTAATAAATACAGAGTTTTAGGTTGCTTCTCACATAAACTAGCGGTAGTGACTAATACAGCCACCCACTCTTTAAGACAGAGTGTTCAGCTGAGCAACGTGTATACATTTGTATTTAATATCAGGACTTGAGTTCAAATCGTACAAATAGGGCTACATTTCCACTACACCATACGTACGGTACAAACATACGTACTTGTGTGTACAAAAGTGAAGAAAGTGGAAAAAAAAAAAAAAGAAATAATCCGGTCGTCTCTCCTGCAAATGAAGAGAGGCCCTAACAAGCTGTTCATGTCGAGGTGCACCGCTGAGGGATTTGACGCAAGTTAGCAGAGAGGAAAAGCAGGAAACAAACTGTGAAACCGTGACCGAACTGAGCACTTGGTTGTTTACCGGTCACTGCCACATCATCTCTGTCACATTGCGTACACACACACACACACACACACACACACAGATATTATTACTGTCCGTCTGTCTGCAGCTCTACGTTCGTTAAGAGATGGTGCGGCTGAGTTCACCTCATGAGTCACCATAGCCCGTCCCTGAAATATTTTTAAACCTTGATTAGGTCAGCTGTACATGAGAGATTCATCCTTTTGCATTTCCAAGAGAAAGATCCTGACTGATGATTAAAACGTAATATTAGCAAATATCTCGTAAGTCAGTACTACAGCTGTTTGAGCATGATAGTCGATAGAAGAAGAAAGTACCATGAGAGGAGAGAACAGCTATAAAAAAAATAAACAGCAAAAACAAGCCTTACACACACACACACACACACACACACACACACACACACACAAGAAAGAAAACAAAAGGGATAACCTCAAACAACAATAACATGCCCTGGATATCAGTCTCTGAGAGGCTAATCTACACCCCATGATGAACAGCTTGTGTTTGGCTGTCTAGCGGTTTAGCCGGACTTGGATCAGAAGGTAAATTGTGTCAGTGTGGAGACAGGACAATAAAAACTGATCAGACGTCAGTGAAGCTGGCTTTTTTTTTCTTCTCTGCTCTGTAGAAACCAAAAAAAAAAAAAAAGTCCCATCCTACACCTGTCCAGAACAATTCAGGCTTGCATGTGCACCTGCATTGGCACCTCTGTCCATGACTATCTTGCATGTATGTGTACATATATGCACTGTGTGTGTGTGTTAGAGAGAAAAAACAGAAAAAGACCAAGGAAAGAGTGTGTTGCATGCATGTGTCTTGGTTGCAGATGAAACTGTGTGTCAGAGGGAGGTGAAATGCATGTGTGTGGTGTGTGTATGTGTGTGTGTGTGTGTGTGTGAGAGACAGAGGGTGACTCTCGCTTGTTGCTTTTATGTGACTCAGGTATCCAGTCTCATGCGTTTGGCATTAGCGCTTTGCTGTGACTCTGCAAAGGCCATTTGATCTGCTGCTGCTCTGATTGGCCCCAATGCGGCCACACTGAAATCTGGAGGCCGTGGTTGGCCTGTCTCGTCTCGCTCGCTGCTGTTACTGCTGCTGCTGATGGTATGGAGTGGCGAGTGGCCCAAGGCGTCCACCCGCACGGTCCCTGGGTACTGGGACAAGCTGAGAGCTGCCGTGGAGCTTGGGGTAGTGCGCTCGCGGTTAGGAGAGACTGGCTCTGACTTGATGCTCACGCTCGGGTTAGTGTTCACCGTCAGAGTGGCACCGTGAGGGATGGGACCCACTGGCCTGAAATAGGAAGAAATAGAGAGAGAGAGAGAGAGAGAGAGAGAGAGAGAGAGAGAGAGAGAGAGAGAAATAAGAGCTTTGAAAACAGCTTAGTGAGTTATGACAAAGACAAAGTGCTGACAGAAACTACATAGAGATTAAACTGGAGCCCATGACAACATTTTTTGAAAAATCTGCCACATAATCGCAATAAAAACAGCCCTGAATCAGCAGTTGTTTGAGCCATCCTAATGGACAAAAACCAAGCATCATGGTGTGTTGTGTGTGTGTCTGTGTGCGTGCGGTGTGTGTGTGTGTGTGTGTGTGTGTGCGCGTGTGTGTCCTGCTTATGAGGCATTCTGACAAACAGAAGATAAAGCACAGAAACATTGTAGAAGCAACAGGAAAGCAGTTTGCTCCCTAAGCCATGCAGTCTTATTCATTCCTTCACTCCACTGACACGGTGCCATTGCTGTTCAGGGAGCAGGGAACTTTTTTAGGAATCAGTCTGCATTTCTAGCCAAACCATTACTTACTTAGGTGCTGGCAGGTTATATAAATTAATAACATATAAATATTAATAAAGTGGGAAGAATTAGCTTATTGTACATTTGGCATGGCGCACCTGCTGTCCTATCCAAGGCCAAAACCTCCCGCATCTCTAGACAGCACAAGGACATGTGCAAGGGGAGAGCTCTATGTTTCGATTGCTTTTAGTAATAGTGTTTGTAGGTGCTTTAAGAAAGTTTAGTACTATTACTATTAGAATTTCAGCTCCCATTCAGGTTGTTGCAATTTACAGTAAAATGGATGTTTTCTATTCAGACCGTTGATTTGATGTTGCAATATTAATTCAGATTTGATTTATTTAAACATTTCTGAAACCCCCGACTATTACTCTCTCATTTACATGAACATCATTAAAATATTTTTTCCCATGTCAGTGGAAAAGGGTTCATTCTGGTCTTTCTCCCTCTCTCTCACACACTCACCTAGCCCAAACGCTCACTTTGCCTCAACCACAGAACAGTTCCTACTGTAAGTGTGTGTCTGTGTGTGCTGTTACACAAACAATACCTGCATGTGTTATGAGTCCGGGGAGAAAGAGAGAGGCAGAGACAGAAGAATGCAAATAATACCTCAGCCTTTTTTTTTGCAGATTTGCACAGACTTGCTCAATAAGCTAAATATGCCTCGTTGCTATATTTCAACAAAAAACGTGAACAAAACATGAAAAAGTGACAAAGACGCGACCTAGCCACTTAGAACAGCAGGAAGATGAGAGAGAAAGAGAGAGAGAGAGAGAGAGAGAGAGAGAGCAGAGAGAGAGAGTAAGGGAGAGAAAAAGAGTGACAGAGAGTGACAGAGCGAGAGATGGAGAGAAAGAGAGTGATAGAGAGAGTGAGAGAGAGACAGAGAGAGCGACAGAGAGGGAGAGAGAGAGAGAGAGAGCAAGAAAAATAGTGAGTGTGCAACAGACTGACAGAAGTCAGAAAGGACAGACAGACAGACAGAAGAAAAGACAGCCAGTCAGACAGAAAACAGCAAGATTAGGAGAATACAGTACCAGCTGAGCCCATCCTCCCTGCCCAAGAGTAAGCTGGCCTGAGAGGTCACACTGCAGAGAGAAAGACAGGCGAAACACACTAGCATCTTCTTATCAATACTCCCCCGCCCACACACTCACACACACATTCGCGCACTCACATTTTTAAAACAGAACATGGTGGCATGATCAATGTGGCAGTAGATCCACATGCACGACACACACACACACACACACACACACACACACCTCCATGACCTGTCTACTCCAGCAGGAAAATACTATTCACTCACAGACACTCATCTGTCCCCATCAAACTGACTTCAAGTGTTTCAAATGATCATGCGGTTAAACACACAGTCACACAGAGCTTTGAGAAGCATGCTGAGAGTGAATACAGGAAGATGAGCGAGGCACATGATGCACAAATGCTACACTGGCTATTAAAGGAAGTTTTATGTCACGTGGTGAAGCATTTCCACCGGCAGAATGTCAAGACCTGATATAAGAAGAGACACAACCTAGTGCACGTGTGTAATTAAACCCAAAAAACAAACAAACAAAAAAAACAACAACAAAAAACCCACCAACCTCTGCGACAATTTATAATGGGGAGACCACAAAATATAGAAAAAGGAAAACATTACTGAATAACCAGTGAAATGCATAGCGCAGGAGGGGTTTGCTTACACTCCACTAAAAATAAGCAAAAAGATTCAGAATTTATATCTATGTAAATAAAAGCATGTGACAACAACATTAACTGGTGATGATCAGGTGTTTAGAAGAATCACATCATGTTCCTCATAATTTTTACGGCAGTATAGAACTATATTTGTTAAGACTATATTGGCTTTATACCCCCAAAACAAACAAACAAAAACAAACAAACAAACAAGTATATAAATTATATAGTGATTATTTGCGCTTACATATAATTTGTGCCCAGCTTTAATCTCAAACCCCTTTATTTACAGGCACAGTTAAATGAATGTCCTGATGATGATTGATCCTGCTTTTTCACCCTCTCGGGGTCAATAGAGGCTACTGTGCACAATGGCCTACAGGGGGCGCTGGACTGAATGACTTCCAAGTCACACATGCTGGAGGCTTTCAGATACCTAGCAACTGTTGTATTCTCAATCGCTTCCATGTTTTAGCTCAGTCACGTCTTGTTAAAACTGTTCAAAAGCATCTTAAAAACAACAAGCTCCTTCCCATGACTTGATATCCACCCACACGACAAACACAGATGGACGACGAGGGAAAACAGCAGAGAGAAATCACAAACAATTACAAAGCGAACTGAAGCATGAAGTGAGGTGTTCACTGGCAGCAAAAGCACAACGAGTCTCTATTTCTGAGACTCAATCAGAAGTTGTAGCTGTGACGGCCTCTACTGCAGACAGCATGACAGTGTGTGATTGGCTAGCACAGTGAGCCATCAGTGCAGGACTGACTAAAACAGATTTCCCTCAGCAGCCTATTCACCTGACATTAGCGGCCAGACCGGAGATGCAGTTAGCCATCTCCCCGTTCTGTTTGTCTGCACCCCACATGCTGTGAACAGACCACAGAGAGCACACAAACATATACACAAAGGGAAAATTAGAAAAGTATTAGTCTCCCAAAACACACACCCAAACCTTTGTTAACATCCAAGCTTTTTGCAGAAAACAAATGAAGAATCTTAATGCTGCTAGCAGCAGTGAGAAATGCACGGCAAAAACACCTTGAGCCACTACAAACCACAAAACCACAAAACAAAAAAACAAGAAAGACAGAGCATGTGCATGAGCCTGCACAGTGGTTATTAGGTACACCGCTCCAGCACAACACACACAGCAAACTGTGGCCTGATTTAACTTTTACAACTTTTGTGTTGGCAACAAAATAGCTGATATATATGCTTTATAGCCAGAAACTATAACTCAGTGCTACTGCTGAACTTCTGCAGACTGAAGCTTGAAGCTATATATTCATACGAGGAGTAAACAAACTGGTTAACATTGGAAAACACGGTCTTCTAGGGATATTATGAATGTGATATCAAAAGCTTTAAATGGAGGTTCTCCATCTAGTGTATCCACAATTATCAATAAATATTAGAAAAATAAACGAATTAAAAAAGAATGACTTTCTAAAATCTTAAGTTTGATCAAACTGCTTTTTAAATTTCTCGTATGACTGTATAATAATATAGATAATACAGTATATACTAGTATATACAGTTATAATATAGATAATACAGTATATACTAAATAATACAGTATATACTAGTTTGACCTGTACCTGGAACTGAACTCCTGGAACACGTGCAAATGCTTGATAAGAAAAATGCTAAATCTATGGCATGTAACTATTTTAGATTAGAGAAAGAAGATGCTACATTTATGTGCTCATCTGTGTGCATCACATAGCTAACTCAGTGCCACAACACTAAAGAACAAAGCTCACTATAGGTAGCCACTCACAAAAATATCAGACAAATGATCAGACAAAGTATTCAGAAGAATTTGTGTACATAATCATTTAATTAATAACTGTAACACTATTAATATAATATATTAGTGTCCCATAATTACTTCTATTAGGGCTGCACAATATTCCTACACACGGTAATAAGTCTTGTATTGTATTAGACTGCAAATCTTGTGAATGTATATATATATACATACAGTGCCTTGCGAAAGTATTCGGCCCCCTTGAACTTTTCAACCTTTTGCCACATTTCAGGCTTCAAACAAAGATATAAAATTTAAATTTTTTTTGAAGAAGTAGAACGAAATCTATTGGATATTTTAAACTTTTTTAGCAAATAAAAAACTGAAAAGTGGTGCGTGCAAAATTATTCGGCCCCTTTACTTTCAGTGCAGCAAACTCACTCCAGAAGTTCAGCAAGGATCTCCGAATGATCCAATGTTGTCCTAAATGACTGATGGTGATAAATAGAATCCACCTGTGTGTAATCAAGTCTCTGTATAAATGCACCTGCTCTGTGATAGTCTCAGGGTTCAAGGAGCACTGTGCAAGTGATCATTTTGAAATGGAAGGAGTATCAGACCACTGCAAATCTACCAAGACCTGGCCGTCACTCTAAACTTAAAGAGTGGCAAGAAGAAAGCCATTTCTCAAAGATATCCATAAAAAGTCTCGTCTAAAGTTTGCCACAAGCCAACTGGGAGACACAAAAAAACGTCACACCAAACGTTGAGAAATGGCTTTCTTCTTGCCACTCTTCCATAAAGGCCAGATTTGTGCAGTGTACGACTGATTGTTGTCCTATGGACAGACTCTCCCACCTCAGCTGTAGTTCTCTGCAGTTCATCCAGAGTGATCATGGGCCTCTTGGCTGCATCTCTGATCAGTCTTCTCCTTGTCTGAGCTGAAAGTTTAGAGGGACGCCCGGTCTTGGTAGATTTGCAGTGGTCTGATACTCCTTCCATTTCAAAATGATCGCTGGCACAGGGCTCCTTGGGATGTTTAAAGCTTGGGAAATCTTTTTGTATCCAAATCCGGCTTTAAACTTCTCCAACCAGTATTACGGACCTGCCTGGTGTGTTCCTTGGTCTTCATGATGCTCTCTGCGCTTTCAACAGAACCCTGAGACTATCACAGAGCAGGTGCATTTATACAGAGACTTGATTACACACAGGTGGATTCTATTTATCACCATCAGTCATTTAGGACAACATTGAATCGACAGATCCTCCGCTGAAGTTCTGGAGTGAGTTTGCTGCACTGAAAGTAAAGGGGGGGTTGCATTTCGCACCACTTTTCAGTTTTTATTTGCTAAAAAGTTTAAAATATCCAACAGAATTCGTTCCCCTTCACAATTGTGTCCCACTTGTTGGTGATTCTTCACAAAAAATGTAACTTTTTATCTTTATATGTTGGAAGCCGAAATGTAACAAAAGGCAAAGTTCAAAGAAATATATCATATATATATATATATATATATATATATATATATATATATATATATATATATATATATATATATATATATATATATATATATAAATATATATATTTTATCACAAGATTTGTATACAAGATTTATATATATATATATATATATATATATATATATATATATATATATATATATATATACAACACACACACAAACATTTCTAATTTTCAATATTAGAAGTTTCAGCAATATTAATATTGCACAGGTCAATGCTGCAATAATGATTAATAAGTGATACACTATATGGCTAAAAGTATACGAACACCTGACGTCACAGCCATATGTGAGTCTGCCCTAAACCATTGCCACAAAGGTGGAAGCACACAATTGTATAGGATGTCTTTGTGTGCTGTAGCCTCAAACCTGTTCCAGCATGACTATGCCGTTTTTGCACAAAGCGAGGTCCATAAAGACATGGTTTTCCAAGGTTGGAGTGGGAGAACTCAAGTGTCCTGCACAGAGCTCTGACCTCAACCCCACTGAACACCTTTGGGATAAACTGGAACGCCGACTTTACTCCAGGCCTCCTCAACCAACATCAGTGCCTGGGCTAACTAATGCTCTTGTGGTTGAATGGACACAAATCCCTGCAGCCATGCACCAAAATCTAGAGGAAAGCCTTCCCAGAAGAGTGGAGGATATTATAACAGCAAAGGTGGGACATAATATGGAATGGGGTTTTCAAAAAGCATGGGTCTGATGGTCAGATATCCACAAACCTTTTTTCCTGATATAGTGTACGTTGTGCAACCCTAAATGTAGCCTAATTTAAAATATCTACATCTAAACTAATCTGAAATATCTACACACCAGCCCAGCTACATACAGAAGAGTATAGCTATATATATATATATAGTGTATAGCTATATATATATATATATATAAAAATATAAAGAGCAATCAAAGATATAGACACACCAGTGAACAAGACACCAAGCCATGTTAGAGGTAAACCATGTCTAAGTTTAGCTTAAATCTAGAACTCCCTGTAATGGGGCTATATTTTTTCATGCTGCCCATCAACAAAGTTGCTTGGCTGGGCAGGAAAAGAATTTAGTGATCATACATGCGGTCAGAAGTTAGGTTAGTGCAGGTGTCCGTTAGTGCATAACCCACATTAATGTGCGAGTGTGAGCTGTGTGGGTCAGTCCATGCACAACTTACACAAGGTTGCTGAGTGAGGCCAGACTGATCTGTTGTGGTTGCTGCTGCTGTTGCTGGGATATGGATGGCTGCTGCTGCGGTTGCTGTGATACTGATGGCTGCTGCTGTTGCCAAGTGGTCATGTTACTCGGCAACAGTGCACCCTGTGGCGTGAAAGCCTGAAGGGCCGTGAGATCTGCACTCGTCAGCTGATACTCTACAGATATGAAGGGGGGGGTTTCAATTAGGAAAAATGTAAATTAATGTAGATTACATCTCATGATTTGGGCTCAACTTTCTAAACTCTGCAGGAACTGCTGATGTCCTGCTTCATATGTGAGCTAACTTCATTGCAGTACTCTTGAGCTGTTATTTTCTCCTGCTGCATGCAATCATGTTTCCATGTTGTAACCCTCTTACCTGTGTTGTAGGCAGTTGGCATAGAGAATGGGGTCAGGAGACTGGGCGTTGCCACGGAAACCACTGGAGTAGTCAGAGGCTGGGTCACCTGGGAGGCACCTAACCGCTGAGCATTCTGGGGAAGGAGTGAGACGGAAGGCTTAATCTGTGCACAGGACAAGAAGGATGACAAAGCAGACACACACTCTACAGGGCTGGGTAATGTCAGGATATAATAGCACAACTGTGATAAATAGCCACAATGCACTTTTCTGAGATGTCATGGGAATCATTAGCTTTTAACAACATTTTAGATTGCTAAATAATTAGAAAACTCTGATTGGAAACATCTGATTTTATATTAATGCATTTCGCATCATGGTTTAGCATAAGAACAGTTCTATAATGCTTGGGTTCCAGAAAGTTGCTTCAGAAGACTATCAGAAAGAAACCCTCTGTTAAAACTGTCTGGAGAATGCAGCACTCTCTCTCTCTCTCATTCTCCCTCTCTGAGCACGACAATAATGAAGGCTAAACTGAAGGTCACTCTGAATCATGCAGATTCAAACACATGCAGTGCTCTCTGAACATGCCACGTCAATAGAGGCTTCAGCAGGAACATGGCTGTGTGACTCACCAGGACCATGTAAAGTTCTGCTTTTGTTTGGAGGTTAAGAGTACTTTTATTGCCATTTAGATTGAAGCAGGGTCATCTGCGTAAGACTAGGACTGTAACGTCCTGGTACACAATCACATTTAAAAACCATACTTTTTACTTCTGTGATGGGCCATGTGAGAGAGACACCAAAAGGTATAGGCAATCCTACTAGGCAAGTCACACAGCCTAACGTGTTAACTCTACATGCCTGCTCACACAGAGAGACAGAGACAAAGAGAGAGAGAGAGAGAGAAAGAGAGAGAGAGAGAACGAGCAAACTCCCTAGAATGATGATTTATACTTGGTTTCTTCTGTCTGATCATGCAGGTGTGACTCAGGTACCTATGCGCGTGTGTGCACTTATGTAAGCAAACATTGTCTGTACCAAGTCAACATCACACTGTAATTTGGAGGTCTGAATCTATTGTATGTTCATCTGAGTGTATGAACTCGTGATCTGTTTGATTCTGTAACTATATATTCCCATTTCTGTATTTTTAGGTTTTCATTTCGACACAATGATCATTTGCACCATTACGTAAAAAAAAATGACATTCTCAACAAGCATCAATCTTGTACGATATGAATATGTAAGGGAAAATAATATCAATCACTGTTTGAGCAGGCAAGCTACAGCAAGATTGTGTCTTTGTGTGCACTCAACCACAGTCAGGCAAACACGAAGTAAAAGGCATCAAACAATCACTGCACTACATCCAATCAAAACTGAACAAAAATTCACAACAGCCAAAAAAGTAAGTTGTTTTCACCTCAGTCACCAACTCCAGCTCCTCATCTGTCTGCGGGGGGTGAGGTTGAACGGACAGAAAAATGGGGATTACAACTCCAAAGGGGAAGGGAGGAAAACTTTATCTAGCATTTGCTATAATCAGACCTGACTGCTGTAAGCCCACTTAATTTAGGCATTTCTCTCATGATCGGTTTTTCAAATCTGCTGTGTTGGTTTTAAGTTTTCCAATCTTATTAAAAGTTCGCTATGGACCTGCTATTTTACATCAGGTTATGATGTTTTCACAACTGCTTGTTTAGAGTTTCTGAATTGATGATATGGCCTTTATGTGCTTTGTGTACCGTTTTGTGTGTGTGTGTGTGTGTTGTAGTTCTCACCAGCTGCATGAGGCTCTTGCTGCTTTGAGAGGTGATGACGCGGAGGTCCGGCTTACGACTGCTCACCATCTGAGGGCTGGATGGAGGGGGGGATTTGGCTGTGACTACTTTCCCCATGCTATTACCATTTGCGACACTGGAGACGGAGAGGAGGCCTGGGGAGGCCCTGGCACTGATGTAGCCGTTCGCTTTAGAGAGAGGGGAGACAAATGCGTCATGGTTGTGTATATATACAAAACACACGCTGGAAAAACTTTGCTTGACCGAGAACACACACACACAGGGACATTTTCCAGTGTTTTTGTGTCCTACCAGGAAAAACACAGTGGTTGAATATTTGCACAGCAGGAAGAAAGTCAGACTAAGCCTGTTATAGTTTATCCCACCATGTTATTTGCATTTTGTAACAACACTTGCTCAGTGTTGCAAATGTCCCAAATCCCCTGCTTACCAGCTATAACCCGATTATGACTAAATTAAAGGGGAAATTACTGGTAACTTGTATTTAGTCTGTGCCCATGTGGTGCAGTGCTGTGAGAGGTAGATTTTTGAGAGGGAAGTAAAAGGCTAGAGTGAAACTCTAGCAGACACACGAAGCACTGCAGGAGAGAAATGAAAGACAGGCATATGTCAAACTGGGCTGGAAAATAAAGTATCAGTAGCAGTCTTATCAGCTTCTGGTTTTCACGAGCAAGGGCTTGCATTAAAACTGTACTAGAGGGCAGTGTTGCCAGTGAACAAGAGGTGGGACAGGGACATACACAGAAGGACACAGATGGGGCTTTCCCATGGCTGTCAGACTCTCCACTAGTAACACTATGACAACATGGGACATCCATATACCTCAGTACTCTAGCTTAATTGTAAAACTTATATCTACACTACTGCATGATTGCTGATGATTACTGTTGTAATGGAAGTCAATTTATTATAAACATACTTCGTTCATTGAGTCACTGTGTGGAACATGCCAAAAACGAACAAGTTTAACACGTGGAGTGAACAAAACAGCATTGATGAGAGAAAGCACTTAAATGTGTAATAAAAAATAACAACAAAACACTTAAAATGCTCTCAGCCAATATTTAAGCAAAGTCAATGAATCACCTAGGGATCAAAACTTTGCTGTTTGGTATTCCCATGTCCCATCATACTGCCTACTCACAAGGCGTCAGCAACAACAGTGTTACTCTGAGCATATGACATTATGAATGCCATTTGTTGACTCTCTACATCAGTGTACTTCGGTGGAAACGTACAGCACACAGATCTGCAACACTGATGCAAATGGCAGAGCCAGTGAGCAACCCTTCAACATCAGGAAAGCTGGAGCTCTGCATTAGCCCAAAATACCTGCTTAAATAAGCGCATGGTATGTGACTAAAATTCTTAAAAAAATAAAAAATAAATAAAAAAAAAGAAGATTTTTTTGTAAGATAGGGTGTCAATGTATATGTGTCCCCTCTCTCTTTTTCTTTCTGTCTCATGTCCCTCTCAGTCTTCCTGTCCACCCGCCCTGGAGTTTGATTACTGCAGGCAGGGGCGCGGGAATGGCAGGAATGCAGAGTGACGTCAATGCTGACATTCCCTAAGCTCCTTCTCAACAGCAACAGCTGAGAATGGAGGAAGAGAAGCACCGAAAGAAAGAAGAAAAGAGAAGAAAGAGAGAGAGAGAGAGAGAGAGAGAGAGAGAGAGAGAGAGAAAGCAAATGAAAAGTAAGAAAGAAAGCCAGAAAGAAAGTGAGAGAAAGAAACAAAGAAAGAAAGAAAGAGAGAAAAAGAAAGAAAAAGACAGACTGACAGACTGTGTAGGAGCAACACGACCTGCTATAATTGACTACTTCTTCACTTGCGCTAACTGAAAGTTCGATCCTGATCCTCTAAACACCAGGATCCTTGTGCTGTTGCGACAGTCTCTACACAACAACCTGACCAGTGAACTGCGATCTTTATCCACATTTGCTCTTTGATGAGCAGACGCTTCAAACACCAGCTGTCCGTGTGTGTCAAGGCTACATGTGAGGAGCTCTTGGCCAGGTCTGCTGCACTTACTGGAGGCCAGGGACAAGTGAGATATGGGGAACAGCTGAAAAGGAACAGGATCGGAAAGCAGAAATGTGTGTGCTTGGGGAACGGGGTGTTAGTCCACACCATTCATGTCATTCAGATTTGTCATTTTGTTCACCCCGCCCCTTCTCATGGTCCCCTGGTGCTCGCTGTTTACAAGTTAGGCGAGCACTGTGACCCTCAGCCACTGATTACTAACAGGTGCGTGTTTGTGTGCACACAACTGTGGGGAGAGGGAGACAGAGACGGCTTGTAAGATTGACCTCTGCTCAAAAGCTCTTACGTTAACAGCATCTCTATCAATACTGCATGGACACCGGTCTTCTGCCGTCCCCGCTACCTAGACTGAGAGGACTGAGCACCTGGAGAGGGGTGGATTGACAATGAACAACACTCACCCACTGGGCTTGGGCATGCCCCATTTGAGTTATTCAGGTCACCTCCTAGAAGAGCACCTGGGAAAGAGAAAGTTAGAAATGAGCGGTTGAGATTATTGAAGTGCTAATATGTATTAATATAAGTGGCACTTTTAAGACACCGTTAAATACGTACAGCTTGATGCCTGGAACAGGTTGAGATAATACTCTTAAAAGGCTGCATTCAGAGTTAACTTAAGCACTCATAGTGAAGTGTTAATACCAAAATTGTGCACACTGGTAATCAGATAGCAGGCGTAACTATAGACTGTGCATTACTAATTGTGCACGCGAGTGCAATGTGCAGTGTGCAAATGAAGTGGACAACATAAATGCTGTTCATGTTAATATATTATGACAATTTATAGACATGAAATTATGAATTAAATATTTTTATGAATCGCCCCGAAGAGAATATGATTTTACTTATTATACACCACAGCCATACTTATTCATAGGACTGAATATTATATGGCATGTTCATTCAAAAATGCACTACATACACACACTTTCATGACCTCAGCTTTGTAGCTTGCTTTCAGATTAAGGTGTGAATCCAATTCATATTAGTCTAACTGTATTTTTATATCATTGTCTCTTGCTTTTATGTTACATTTTATTGTTGTTGGTTTTTTTTAAATGTATTTTTTATTGCTGTGTAGGAGCTCTAGCTCTATACCACATGAACCAGAACAACAATATCACTTCCTCATACCTTTATACTTGTTTGGATCTCATATGTCTTAATCCCAGTGTACCCAACTTAATAATCAACAAGACTGCCTGACCTTTAACCCCCTCCATCCCTACTACACTACTCTCTCTCTCTCTTTCTTTCTTTGCTGCTAAAAGAGACACATTTGAAAGCACCATTGTTGTGTCAAAATGTTTTCTGTTCCTGGCCGAGATTAAAAAAATAAATAAAATTGCCTTCTACACAGAAATGCAGAGACCATAGAAAAAAAGCCCATATTGTGCAGGCATGGACTGCACATGCTACATGAACCAGGAAGTTTATATTATTTCCGCCAAGTGTGCGGCAGTAATGATGGCCAGGTCAAGCAAAAAAAAAAGCGGCTCTTTGTATGATCAGTCACAACACCGAGCACGCAGAGGCTGGTTGTGCAGCAGGGAACAAAAGGTACTGTGTATGTATAGTGTGTTAAGTTCAACAAATTAACCCAACCTATATTTTGGACCTGGGATCACATGGCACTGATAGGACAACAGACAGTAGTTTTTTGCATTTCTCCGGTTTCCCAATCAACACTACAACATGAAAACTACACTTTCATCAAGATGCATTTTTGGTGTCTGTTTTAAAAAAAAAAAAAAAAGGTCAAAACAGAAAATCTTATCTGCTTCCAAATATATCCAAAGGCATGGTCTTTGTATCATTCTCACCTGCACTGGCTGGTCTCTGTGGCAGACCAGGAGACACTGTGTTCCTCTGGAGCTGTGGTTGCTGTGGTGACAGCAGGCGAGGGTCTGTGAGCGTGGAGGTGACAAAGGAAGTGGTAACAAGGCTGCTGGGATTGCTGAAGGGCAGAGGACTCTGACTGGACACGGGCACTGTGACTGGCATGGAGAAAGTGGGCGCTGGCACTGTAGACTGAGAGCACAGGTAGTGATGATAGCGTTAGTGATGCCTTTGCTTTCCTGACATATAAATTTATAATGTGCATTTTAATGTAAACACGCACACATCTTAATAGCATGTCAGTGACTTGTGCACTCTCCAGAAGCAGAGCATGTGTAGCTAAGACAGAAGTATAAAGTTCATCTCACTGAAGCTTATTATTCAAAAATAATACTACTTTGCTACTTTTACATGAGCTGAGTCTAAAATGTGGACCGCTTCTCAACTGTTTATGACAAAAACAGAGGATGATTATAATTACAAAGATCTTTGCAGTCCCAAATTAGACCAAACTTCTACTAGAAGTACTAAGTTCAAACTTACTACCCTGTTTCCGTTGCAACTTACAATCGGAAGAAGCATAGGGTTTTGCACTGCTCCACTAGACACCTTCAGGCCAGCTTAAAAAGTTGTGGTGACTAGCATTTTAGCGTTCTGTGACGTACAACTAGCCACTTCCAGTACTCCTTGCACTCAAACTGTCCTCTAGCTCTGATGAAGACCCATTTTACCATGATCCTCCACAAAAGCAGGGCCACTAAAATTAGAATATGGGCCACAACGAGCCTCTTGCGTCCGGAGAAGGACCCAGTTTAGCAGTCTGCTTATTCGAGTCCTTTGTCTGCTTGCTGCTCTGCTGTTCTATCTCTCTCAAACAGCTTTATTTGAATCATTTGAATTATTTAAATAAGAGTTTTTCCACCCTGAAGTACAAACAAAGGAGAAAAAGAAACCTGCCTGATTCTTCTTAATCCTTTACAAACTAGGTGAAAGTGGATCAAGATTATAAAAATCAAGATTTTTGATAGAAAATTATTATACACAGACTTGAACATATAATAGTTCCAGTCAATGCTTTGACATGTAAGAGATAAAACATGACAAGATGTGCTGTCATAGGAAAATAATCAATGTATAATTAATAGTCTGATGTTTAATTAACCACCCCCAAGTTAATTGTTTTCCTATAGCAGCACACCCGGTCACGTTTTATTCCCCTTATACTGCATATTTACTTTTCTTTTTTAAATAAAAGAATGACACATAGTTACATATAATACTGTGGAACTTCCACTATACTACCACTTTCATTATAACAGCTACAAACGGTTACCTATTGCTATGTTTTTACTGTCTCTTGAAGTTAATAAGACAAAAATTTGCAGCTTGTCATTCCCATATAGATAAAGGAACAGCTTGTGTTCCTCAAATAGCTGATGCACACTAAAGTCTTTTTCATAAATGTTAAATAAACATCTTACAGCAAACGTTCAGCAAAGAAACCTTTATACCTTTTTCATTGGGAAATATCATCTAAAATAATGTGTTTTTATCATTAAGCTTAATTTATGTGAACACCCACAATACAATGAGTTGTATCAAAAACATGATTCGCTTTGTAGCCAACATATCATAGCCATGCAATTCTAGAAACACCTTCTGATCTTTAGATTTAAGAATTCAACAGAACATTATAAAAAGGAACAAGCAATGAAGGATACATCATAGATTGAACAACATAGGGGGATTAAATAATGAATATTGTGTTTTCTGTTCTAACTTCAGCATTAGCAAGAAAACTGAGAGGAAACTCTGACAGCAATAGCCCACTGTGGCATGCTGGTGGCCCAGGGGACAGACTGAGGGCATGTGTTACAGCACTGCACACGAGCCAGGCGGTGGGGAAGGGGTTAGTGAGTGGAGAAAGCGTGAGGAAAACGAGAAGCATACAACACTGGACAGCACCTTGGACTCAATGGCAAATTCATACTGTTACATAGTAGGCTATTCTGTATATTAAAAACACTAACTATCTGACTAGTTCACCATGAATCTATTATAGAAGGCAGCCAAATCTCCAAGGTTACAAATGTCCTCCACATAACACTGTATTATGTTCAGTAACATTATATTACAGCAACCTCAAGGTCACAGTATAGTCTTGCATGAATCATGTTTAACATGCATTTACCTTCAGTTGCGAGTTCAACATAATACACTATACAGTTTCCAGCTCTGTTTTTTTTTTCTCCATTTCTTGCCAGTTGTTTTTCTAATGGATATAACTTCTTAATGTAATACAAACAAGAACGAAGAAAATCCCAAAATGGTTCCAATAAGAAAATGGCCCACAGCTGGGGCCTCGTTCTGACAGGACACAATTATGTATTCAATGTAAGTGAATAAAAAGTCCACCAAAAACTGCCTTAACTGATTTGAACAGTAATGTACTGGAAATCGAAGCTAACGTCAGAAATTTGGATCCTATTATGCTCATTGTTTTTAAAATGTCAGACCAAACCAAACAGGATTGAAAGCAGTGAAATAATAATTTCCTAATTTGAGATTACATAACTAAATATGCATGACTGTATTACAGTTTTCCCTAGAGAGTCCCTAATGTGTGCATTCCCAGAGCGGGCTAATAAGTGGTGGGGTTGTAAATCTGTTATCTTTCATATGCGTGTCTGAGAGAGAGAGAGAGAGAGAGAGAGAGAGAGAGAATAAAAGAACGGAAGGAAGAAAAAAAAGAAAGAAAGCAGTGCTGTATGCTTTCGTTTACCATCTCCCTTGAATGGTGTGCTGGGTGGCCTGGTCATCATTCTCTACAACAAGTCGGACATACACTACCAGTCAAAAGTTTAGAGACACTCATTCTTTATTCTTTTCCCCCTACACATTTTAGAATAATAATAAAGTCATCAAAACTCTGGAGTAACACAAGTGGAACTACAGGAATTATGTTGTTATAAAAATTAAAAATACATCCAAATTATTTAGTATTTTAGCATCTTCAATGTAGACGATCTTTTTGCTTCGAATTTTCAGAAATGTATTCCTGGTATTCCTTGGATTTTCTCAACCAATTACTTGAGGAACCCCCCGAGATGTTTTTTTTTTTTAAACATTATTAAAGGAGGTCCAACATATACTGCACACTTACTGCCTGGTTTTCTGAATAATTCAATTTAAAAAGGGACGTATATTTTTGTAAATAAAATGTTAGTTTTCTAATGAAAGAAATGAAAGTGATGAAGGTGTATGAAATCATACACCATCAGATCAAAAGGTTTTTAAGATCATGAGACACATTTCAGTCAAGTGTCTCCAAACTTTTGACTGGTGAAATTTTAATCCTTGCACTGATACTGGACGTATGAGTGAGGGCCATGTTTTTCTCTAGCGCCTAAAAGGAAAGTCCCAGACACATATTTCTGGCAAAAGTTCAGCCATTGGTCATTGTGGACAAATTTTTCTTTAATAAAATAACAGAGCCAGCACAGGAACAGGGTCAAATTGTTTTCAGCTGCTCTAACAGCAGAGTAAAGGGGAGAAGGGCAATGATGTAAATATTGTGCTGTCCCTGTGGCCGAGCACACACATTCAGAGGAAACTGAGAGGAATGGAGGAAGGGGGGTGGGGAGTGTTGAGCCATGGTACGCAGGTGCTCTGTGAGTCAGTTGCTTGGGCTGACAGCAGGCTCTGTGAGTTGCTTGCTGGGCCATGAACGGCCCCCTTCACACTGGTACTCACTGACAGTCTATAGCTCTGCATCATTTTATCAAACTCCTCGTCTATCTTTTTGTACTTCTCCTCAGTGCGAGGCGTGAGCGAGAAGGGTTCCTCAGGGTCCGGGCTTTCCGAATCCCGGTGCTCTTTCTTGTTCAGAGCCTTCGGTTAGGTCCGGACAGGATAGGGAAAAAGAGACAGAGAGAGAGAGGGAATGAGGTTAGATTGTCAAGAGAAAGAGGAATACTCACGCCATATCGCCTGAAGAGGATATCCAGTTCCTCATTCTTTCTGAACTTGTCATCTTGTAGGGGGCTCTGGTCAATTGAGTCATCACCGTCTGGCTCAGGACTGTTGCAACCATTAAAGCCTTTCTTTCGCAATGTCTTAAATAGTTCAAAACAGGACAGAGAGGGGAAAACATGACGAGATATTGAACAATCAATTCAATAACTGAGACATTTATATCTACTGTTACATTTGGTGTTATATCAGGTGTTATAGGGTTGTTTAGATTTAACACCATGACTTTCTGAAACTGCAAAGTATACAGAAAGCTGGAAGGAGAAAGTAAGGGTGACGAAAATAGGTGTGAATGCTGTTAGAAATGGCGATATACTGGTGAAGCTTTGGCATGAAGTAGGCTTATTTTTAGAGGATTTCCTACACGAGCATTCCTATAAGTAGCTTTGGTGGTGTGACGCAACCCAAAAGGAAAGGGGGCTCTGACCAGCATACATCCTCCTCTCACCATCCTGACAGCAGTATGAGGAAAAGACTCAAAAAAAAAAAGCGAACACAGCCAGCACAAGAGTGATTAGAGTTCTGAATGAACAGGAGCAGAAATGAATATCTACAATTAATAACACATGTAAAGAGTAATATTATAAACTTAAAAAGAAAGGATATTTATTATTTTAGGGTGTATCTTTTGGCAAAAAAAAATCATTAATCCAATGTGTGCTGTTTGGATTCAAAATTAATAGCACCTCAACTATTGATATTTGGCTTCACCCGTGAAGAGAGTAATGCTGGATAGTATATTATCGTTGAAGAATAATTTGATGGTAAATTCAATACAAATAGTCACCATTAATGAAACAGATGGATGGGGAACACGTGACACACAGAGCTGTACAGTTACTTCTGTGCTCTACTAGCACTAATTAAGCTTAGGTCTGCAGAAATGACAGCAAAGGAAAGGGAAAAATTCTCCATCAGGCAGTGACAAGGGCACCAATGTAATCGTGTTAATTCACACTTCTCTCTCTCTCTCTCGAACACACACACACTCACACAATCACATACACGCACACGGCTGAGTATGTCAGCTGATTTGCTTGTCTCTGGGCCTGGGCCATCTGTTCACCTGTCCCTGTGCTCCTCTCTCTGCTGGCTCTCTCTTTCATGTGGCCGGCTTCTATTGTGTTGCCAAGGTAAGATTCCCCTGCAGAGCTCCACGCGCTCTGAATGGTTGGAGCTCGTGTTTTCGCTCTTCGGCCCCTCCCCCTCCGTTTCCCCCCTCCCCATCTCTTCCTGCTCTCCCAGCCTTCATAAGCCACCTCTCATTTATCCTCCTCCCTTCTTCTTCCATTAGCTGCTCTCTCGTTCTCTTCTTCTTTATGCACCTCATGCTCTCTTCCCCTGTTCTTATGCCCTCCCACGACTATTTGGACTGACTCATTCCTGTCCTCTTTTCCTCCTATCTATCCATCCCTACCATCCTGTCACCCTCCTCAAATTCAGAGTGCTTATTTTCCTTTCAGAGCCTCATGCGCTCTGTCTTGCTGGCGTGTACGAGGGCGTTTGGTGTGGGTTGCTGTTCGTGGAGGCAGAATGTAATGTCATGTCCCATTTGTGCTATACGGAGCATGTGTGGGGCCTCTTCTCATCCTTGGAGAACACACACCCAGCCACGGCTGTGCTATGGCCGGCTAAAGAACAGAGAGGCTACACAGAAATGCATGGATATTTCCTCCTATATGCCAAGCTTGGCTGTGGCCCCTTCAGAAAAGTGCTTTCCTGCATTACTGTGCCCATGATTTATACATGGGTCTAATGTGACATCTCCATCGGCTGCTTGGATAACAGTGCACATAGCTTAGGGGTTTTGGGGGGGAAGGGGAGGAGGCAGTTGGGAGTGCTTTATGGAGTTGATATGAGTCACTGTGGAGAACAGTGTAAGTATTGCTAGCTTTTAATCGACTATACCTTCAACTGTTTGTTTCTTCACTGTTTACAAAGCATTATTCTGCCCTGCTGCCCATTTACTAATGATGCACGGCAGTATAGAGGCAAGGTGTGCTAAGCTATGCTACACCAAAACAATTCCACATGGAACAGACTGGAGTGTCAGGACCACAAGATTATCCTGATCCACTTCTGTGGTGGCTGAGGAGGATCATAAGAGCTTGCTGCTCCACCATATGCAGATTATACAGGGATGCGCCAGGCCACAGAAATCTCTTTGAGATGGTCAGATTAAGCTGTAGAGTGCGTGGGCCTCTTGTCTTGGACTGGAAACACCAACAGGCATGTTTCCACTGAGATTCCAGAACCTTTTGAGGAACTAAACTTCTCCTGAATGAGAAGTGCACTGTTCCTGGAAAAGTTCCTAGTTCCTGAACTTATGTAAAACAACAAAGGTGATGCAAATGCATACACAACTAGCGCAATGGATATGACATTTCAGAATGTGGCAACACTGCAAACATGGAAGATAAGACTGATCAGTCTTGTAAAGTCTTATAAAGATAAGTTGTGTTGTCCTTTAATGTAACACTTTGACCCTGCTGTGTGCACATAAACTGCAAGTGCATGTGCAAGTGCCATACCACTCCTGCACAAAATCACTACTTGATATGCTCTTGTTAAGCTAATATAAAAGCTTTGGAACTGCTTGTCAGCTGTACACAGGTTATTGAAATTCTGAATAAGTGGTTTAGTCATTCAGCATAGCTTGCATTTGACCCATCAAATCACTCACACTGTGGCAAGCTCCAGGAGTTCCTGCTACACAGAAAAGTGCTTATCTTGAAGCACAAAGGTTCAGGAACAAGTTCTTCAGTTGAAGCACCTGTCCAGCTGAAATCTATGAGTTTCTGAAAAGACTCCTGTAGTGGAGGACAGTTAGCATGAGCTGAAGACTACAATCGGTTGCTTGCATCATGAAAGTGATAACTCGGCATAAATATTATTCTGTTTTTTGCAGATTCTCCGATTGTTCTATGATTTCTCTTATTCCCTTCCGTATTCTTCTCTTTCTTACTTCATCTTGGTACATCTCTTGACACTTGCTCTCTCTTTCTCATGTCCCTTTGCTCTCTCATTGGGAGTTGCAGTCAGGCGGATTAACACACTCTGGCAGGAAATGCAAGCCACATTCACACACACACACACACACACACACACACACACACACAGCTTTGTGCAAGACACTGAGAGAATCTGGTGAGTGCACATACGTATGCATGATTGCACATTCATCCAGTAGTGTGATGGAATGTCTGCCTATATGTATATAACTATACTAGATATAATACAGAACACGATAAATGGGGGGAAATAGGAAATGCCTTCAAGCTAAGATGGATTTGGTCATTAATTTATACAGAGCTAACAATTTCTAAGCATAAAGACTTTACAATATTTTACTGTGGTATTTGAGCATCTAAAGGCGTGTACAGTGGCACTGCCTTCCTCTGGACTAGTTTCTCAGGCCCTGATGCTGGATGTCAGGGGCAAGTGGAACTCCAGCCATAACACACTGAATCTCAATATTACATGAAGCAGCTTTCTGGTCCACTGCACACCAAAGCATGCACACACACACACACAGTTACCCAGTAGGCCTTGAGCTGATACAGCCCACAGCGGCACCAACACAAAACACCTCTACCACATCACATGTGTGCTCTTCCTCTCTTACCACACACACACACACACACACACACACACACACACACACACACACACTTAGACCATCTGCAGCTGTAGCCAGTAAGAAGCATGCACATCTGTTATCGTGGCCTTCTGTCATGAGAAAGACACCTACAGCTAGTTTCTTACCCATACGCACTCAACTAACATGAAGCAAGTGCTCTCACCCACATATCTCTCTGATGATTCTTTAAAAGCGTAGGCATCTACACATTCATTGAGATTACAGTAACTGCTGTTATTTAGCTCATATTCTTGTCCTGCAAATGCATTATCTAAAATATTTAACAACATGGACTTCTTACACGCGGGTATGTTGGCAGCCACATCTCAAATTGCTTATAATGGACAGGGTGTGTGGGCTGTGTGTGTGAGTGTGTGTAGCCATCTCTTTCAGGCCAAGGCCAGGGGGTGCCAGAAGGTCCAGCTGTCCCTACCTCTGCTGTCCCACCATCTTCCAGGCAAGTAGCCAGTGGCTTATAGGGACCCACACGCCTGTAAACCTCACCTACACCTGCAGCAAGCTGCTCACTGGCACACAGGAGGCCATGACCCCCGACACTTGCTCTCATTCATTCTGAAGTGTACAAGCCCGCACCTATACACGCTAAGAACGAAAACCCTGCACTGCTAGGGAAAAGAAAGAGAAATTTATAAGAACAACTGACTTTATACGAATGACAGACAGTATCCAAAGCAATGATAAATTTGCACAGCTAGCATTATAATGCCAAGAAGGGTGAGACCTGGCTTCCAATCAGCTAGGAGCTCTTTGAATCTACAAACTAAACCTGTTAAAGCAAAAAGACGCTTTGTTTGTCCGTGGCTGCATTACCTCTATGATGTCTGCATTGGTCCTGCTTTCATGAGGCTCGTTGTATTCTGTGTACTTGAGCAGCACTTTGTCCATGTCGGTGCTGGCGTACTGAAACAGCTTGTTGGAGTGGTTGAAGATGATGAGGGCAATCTCACAGTCACACAACACACTCAGCTCGTAGGCCTTTTTCATCAGGCCAAACTTGCGCTTGGTGAACGTCACCTGCCATAGAGAGAAGGAACAGATGAGGATGGCACAGATAACAGGAGGGATACAGAACAAAATCATAGGACACAGAGCAGGAGAGGGTTATTATATATAAGGAACCCACAAGCAATCATAAAAATAAATAAATAAATCTTTTTAATCACAAAATTAAATTATTACGCATGCAAATGTTTGTCTTACACACATTTTTACAGTAATTTATATTCTTGAAATGATTTCATCAGTTGTCATCTGTATAATTTAATTTACTTCTGACAAAACTGGCCCCCCTCCATATTACACTGATGCAACTCAATAACATTAAGACTGGTGCCCTTTGTTTCTTTCTCTCGTGTTCCCCGCATGCACAAATCAAATTTTTTTCCACAGGCCTTCTCTATCTGCACCTCCATGTAAATACAGAAATGTGTGCATGCACACCTCTCTCACACACACACACACACACACACACACACACACACACACACACACACACACACACACACACACACACACACACACACATATAGAGACAGGGAGACACAGATGGTGTGCCACAAATAAAGAGCTGTATTGACCATTTTCCATCTGCTGAGATACAGCACCCTTCTAAAGGTTTGATTAAAACAATGGGACTGAACACAAAAAAAACCCCATAATATTCTTCCACATCCAATATCATCCAGAAATAAAACGGCAACATTTGATTCACGCCATCTTAAATTAAGCTTTTGATTGGAAAATCCAAAAGGTCAATGGATGACTAAGAGCATACTAATGACATGAGAATTCAGCTTCTTCTTTTTAATAGAAGGTGATATATTTCATTAAGAGAAAATCACATTTTTTATTTGCATAATGTGAAATTTAGCACAAACAAGCGCATGATAATTGGCATCAA
Source organism: Ameiurus melas (assembly GCA_012411365.1). Lineage (NCBI taxonomy): Eukaryota > Metazoa > Chordata > Actinopteri > Siluriformes > Ictaluridae > Ameiurus > Ameiurus melas. The sequence continues at coordinate 29,148,110 of CM022757.1, read as the reverse complement.
AAAATAGACTTGCAGGTAACCAATAGCAACATAAGAAGGAAAAAAAAAAGTGTGCATTTGTGGCATGTGGTTCTTCTCACTTCTTCTTTCTTTCCAATTAACCTTGGCGCTGTGAGCTTATCTACTGATCTTTACACGTCATGTTCTCACCTTCTACCATCAGTGCTGGATTTCTGCAGATGCCTCCACACACATACAGTATCTCACAAAAGTGAGTACACCCCTCATATTTTTGAAAATATTTTATTATATCTTTTCATGTGACAACACTGAAGTAATGACACTTTGCTACAATGTAAAGTAGTGAGTGTACAGCTTGAGTAACAGTGTAAATTTGTCGTCCCCTCAAAATAACTCAACACAGCCGTTAATGTCTAAACCGATGGCAACAAAAGTGAGTACACCCCTAAGTGAAAATATCCATATTGGGCCCAAAGTGTCAATATTTTGTGTGGCCACCATTATCTTCCAGCACTGCTATACTCTTGGGTATAGAGTTCACCCGATCTTTACAGGTTGCAACTGGAGTCCTCTTCCACTCCTCCGTGATGACATCACAGAGCTGGTGGATGTTAGAGACCTTGTGCTTCTGCACCTTCCGTTTGAGGATGCCCCACAGATGCTCAAAAGGGTTTAGTCCATCACCTTCACCCTCAGCTTCTTTAGCAAGGCAGTGGTCATCTTGGAGGTGTGTTTGGGGTCGTTATCATGCTGGAATACTGCCCTGTGGCCCAGTCGCTAAAGAGAGGAGATCATGCTCTGCTTCAGTATGTCACAGTACATGTTGGCATTCATGGTTCCCTCAATGAACTGTAGCTCCCCAGTGCCGGCAGCACTCATGCAGCCCCAGACCACGACACTCCCACCACCATGCTTGACTGTAGGCAAGCCACACTTGCCTTTGTACTTCTCACCTGGTTGTAGCCACACACACTTGACACCATCTGAACCAAATTAGTTTATCTTGATTCCAATAATCCATGTCCTTAGTCTGCTTGTCTTCAGCAAACTGCAGGCATTCTTGTGCATCATCTTTAGAAGAGGCTTCCTTCTGGGATGACAGCCATGCAGACCAATTTGATGCTGTGTGCGGCGTATGGTCTGAGCACTGACAGGCTGACCTCCCACGCCTTCAACCTCTGCAGCAATGCTGGCAGCACTCATATGTCTATTCATTGAGAGAACCATGAATGCCAACATGTACTATGACATACTGAAGCAGAGCATGATCAGTATGCAGTATTCCAGCATGATAACGACCCCAAACACACCTCCAAGAAGACCACTGCTTTGCTAAAGAAGCTGAGGGTGAAGGTGATGGACTGGCCAAGCATGTCTCCAGACCTAAACCCTATTGAGCATCTGTGGGGCATCCTCAAACGGAAGGTGGAGGAGCACAACATGTCTAACATCCACCAGCTTCTCGATGTCGTCATGAAGGAGTGGAAGAGGACTCCAGTGGCAACGTGTGAAGCTCTGATACCCATACCCAAACTCCATACCCAAAAGGGTTAAGGCAGTGCAGTAAAATATTATATAATAACTTTGGGCCTAATTTGGACATTTTCACTTAGGGGTGTTCTCACTTTTGTTGCCAGCGGTTTAGACATTAACGGCTGTGTTGAGTTATTTTGAGGTGACAGCAAATTTACACTGTTACACAAGCTGTGCACTCTCTACTTTACATTGTAGCAAAGTGTCATTTCTTCAGTGTTGTCACATGAAAATATATAATGTAATATTTACAAAAAACGTGAGCGGTGTACAAGGAGATAATGTATGTCTCTGAGTTTGTTATAGGGGGGGTTACAGGGAATAAAAGAGATGTTGTAATTAACTCATGGACCTTTGGATAAATAAGAAAAAAAAAACACCAGTGCATCTGAAGAAGAACAGAGCTGACTAAGAGCTGAAAGCAAGTCAGTTAAGTATAGACACCTGGAACAGTCAGAATGTCACTGTGGGAGTCAATAAGACCTGGTGGGATATTGCAAACCAGAAAAAAAAATCTAATTATGTAGCTAAGAAGAGAAAAATAAAAACAGACTTGTTTCTGCAAATCATTCGAACAGACTGGTGGTAAAATGGGTGAAAGTTCAAAAAACAGCAAGTGATCGAGCTGTTAAATAAAACAGATGGCATAATTCAGAGGTGCAAAAAATAAAGACTGCTAAATACAACAAACTGTATTCATTTAATTTCAAGAGTAATAAAAGAATTCAAACACATTCACACATACACTTACTTAAAAAAAAAAAAAAAAAAAAAAAAAAAAAAAAGCTTCTCACCTGTCTGTTCCGTTCATCTGTGATTCGCTGGATCTGGATCTTTTTCCTCCCCATGTCTGCTGTGATTGGCTGGGTTGTGGTGGGGGCAGGGTGGAGCTCGTGATGAGATCAGATGGTAAAGGTTGTGGCCGTCCTGATGAGTGTACAGGACTGCAAATGGTAACTAGGCGCCTGTCTTTCTCTCGCCCACACTGTCCCTCACTCTCCCTGTCCCACCTGTCTGAAGCAGCTGGGCTCGTGACTCTTCCCCCACAATGAAAAAAAAAGGAGTATGTAAGTAAGGAAAGAGCGAGGCCTCCTGGCAGAGCCTTCGGGTTCACGGCGTGCTCAGGCTGTAAATCATCCGCTGTGGGTCTGTACTGTGTTCCAATCCCACTCGGAAAAATAATCGGATGATGATGGAGATGAAGATGATTATGATGATGATGATGATGATGATGAGTTATGGACCTAAAACAGAAGACAGCGTAAGAGTTAGACCAAAAAACACGCACGGACTTAAAATAAATAAATAAATAAATAAATATATATATATATATTTTTTTTTTTAAATGCACATATAAATTGCTTTTATTATTTGTGATGCAAATATTCTCATCTTTTATTCAGATTTAAATCTGACATGGGCATGGCATAAACCTGAAGGCTGGTGTTTTGGGAAAAACCCATGGTAGAATGCCATGCCAGCATTGTAAGCATGGTCTGTGAATTGTTAAATCACTCCAGTTCATACAGTAACTGGTCTCCAGCAGAGATGTGCACAGGACTGTTTTTAAATCCTGCTAGTAATTATTTTTGATTGTACCTGGCAGCGATATATTCAAATTAATTTAATTGGTACTATTTCCCAAAATATAAACAAACTAGTAGTAATTTAAACCATCATGGCCCGGACCAAGCACCTACTAAGGACCGCTGCACATTCAGGTTAATGAACATCATTATTTGTCCCATGAGCTTCATGAAAGTGCACACTCTAGTCTCAATCAAATGGCCTGTGAAGCTTTCTGGTAAGCTTTCTTTTACAAAAAAGCTGAATTTGTATCAGTTTAGAACACCCTGTCTGTTCAAGCAGAATAATGTGTTTCTACTTGGTTGCATCTCTAATCTGGAGGCATCTTTTTAGCTAACAATAATCTGTGATAATTCCTCGTCCTTTGCAAGAATAAAATGAACATATAAAATTCTGAGAATGTTTCTTGTCCTATACCATTTGCTATTGTGTATATGAATATGTATATGTAGTGTTATTAAAGATGATCGTGTAATTAAGGTTCAACTTAGGAGCGCAACAATGACCGACAATAGTGACACTAAAAGTTCAAATGCAGTGATGATGAACATGTACCTGACAAAGCATCATTTAGGGCAGTGCTGTCTCAGTATTTAAGGTTAAGTCATTAAATGTGTTAAAAATAGATGGCCTGCCAGAGAACCTCTTCGGGGCCTTGAGCATGGTTTCTAACCCTCAAGTGCTCAGCTGCTTCAAGTAAAAGGATATGTCACGTAGATGAAAATGTAAAGCATGCAGTGGCATTCCTACAGTTGCAGCATTTCAAGAAGACTACTTGGATAAAACATGCATTCAGACTTGGTTTGTTGGCTTCTTATTTTTTTCTTCTTTTTTTTTTTTTTTTTTTAAGAAAGCAAGCTACCTAAATAAATAGCCTTACTTGTACCTGACAGCAGTATCTTAGCTATCTAATTAGCTTTGCTTTACCCATCAGATGTTTTCCAAAATAGTCTGCACTCTTTAGTTAGTTTTACAAAGTGTAAATTAATAGAAATCCATGCTACATTCGCTGTTGCATATGAAGAGTGTAGACGACATGTTGGCTCATTAAGATTCATGACCATATGCATGTCGTGGTTAAATTTTCTGTATCAGTGCTGATGATTTGGTGAAATAACTAATTAAGCTTCTAATAGCTAAGAAAAGGTTAGTGTAGTTAAACTGTACCAAGCTTTTCAGCCATGAAATATCTCAATCGGTGCTAAATAAAATGCAGAAGTCCGCTACATTGAGCTTTGCTGAATATAGAGTTCTTTTAAAATATTAAAAATATGTGACAAATGTTGTGCTGTCTATGTCAGACCTGCACACTACTCAGCCAAATGAATAATTAAAGAAATAGATAATTAAAGTGGTTCACAAAAAAAAGGGTAAAAAGTAGCAATGCATCTCAAATACTATGCATGTTTAACTGCCTAATAAGCAGTGCTTTTCAGATAACGGCCAAGGAAATCTGAGCTAGACTGCAGAATGAGCAGCATGATGAGACGGAGAAGACACTCCTCTGGAGGTTTGCATTTCCCTTGGAGCTGTTAGGGCAGGAGGAGGTGAGCTGTGCTGTATCAGCTTCATTAGAGACATCACAGCCATATCACTGAGCCTCGCCGTCCTGCGGCAGGATACTGCATCCCCGACTGCGCACGAGGCATGTGATTATAAACTGAACCAACACGCAGGTCTGAGAGCAGACAGCCATACATCTTCATGATAACCAGCGGCAGTGAGAATGTGTACCGTTTCTGTTATGAAATGAATTATATAAACAATTTCATTATCATCCGATGATAACTTTCAAATGATAGAGCTAACAATCGAGCTTTCAAGTTGTATCCTACTTGTTGTTTAGCAATCGCCTGGGCACTGTACACACAAATATTACCCTGTGTATACAGCAGTTCGGTTAAAAATAAAATACACTGAAACAAGCACTAAGCACAGACGGCTGTGTGCGTGAGTCGGGACTTCCACAGTCAGCACATGTCTGAATGAATGGAAGCATGAATGAGCTTAATGCTACCTCAAAATAGACATGTGGGCTATGATAATTTTAAAACCTGCTATAACTATCTCCGCCTCAAAAAAAGCCTTAAAATAGTGTTCTATATTTACACACAAATCCAGACTGCGTACACACTCACTCGCATGACTGGAGACTGGAGCACACACTCTTACTACACACAGCATGGCATCAAGGAAATAGTATTTCTTCATCATTACTTCAAAGAAGGCCCTCTAAAGTCAGGGGGAAAGCCCAGATTCAGGATTTATCCTCAGTTAGACAATTCCTCAAAGCTTTATTCAGGGCAACACAGAATTTCAGATGGATTAGTTTCACACTGGGAAGACTATCAAGTTGATTACTATTATATTGTAGCTAGAGGCGCAACAACTAATTGATAAAATTGATAATAATCGATTATGAATATCAATGTGAACGAATCACATTATCGAGGAGTCGGCCTGTGCTTACTGGGTACGTTTACTCATTAAGTTACTTCTGTTCTGAAAACACGCATCGGATAGTAAATAAAAAAAGTTGTGTCCCAAAAGACGTACTATACACATGCACTATACACTGCGTACTCTACCGTCTGGTGTGTGAACTTTAGAAAGGTAATATCATCTCAAATAGAACACTAGCATTTTTTTTACTAACCGGAAGTAAAAGCCGCTTCTTAGTTGACAGTGCACAGTGTCAGACACACGTAATATGATTCCGCTAGCTTTAGAAGATACCCAGAGTCACCGACAATGAATTTCTTCAGTTTACTGTTTATGTCAATGTTACTTTTTATAAACACTAACAAACACATAAACACTATTATATAATATAAACTTATATATTAGTTCATATCATATATATCTCAAGTATTTATGTGTTATTTTTATGGATGCACAAAAGCACTGAATTAAACTACAGTCCTAAATTAATAATATATATTCTGATGTGTGTCTGGGTGTCTTGGGTCCTTTTAGTTTTATATATTTGGACAAACAGTTGTGTAAAGTTTTAGTATGAAGTTTATATTCGTAATACTCAGTTTGTGGATTTTATTTTAAATAAATGGAAAAAAAATGGTTGAGTCGAAAAATGAAATTTCGATTATGAAAATAATCATTACTTGCAGCCCTACCTGTAACAAACTGACAATTTCCATTAATTTCAACAATCAAGATGATCAATCTATAATAATTGTATTGATCAAGATGATCAATGTATTCTTATTTAGCTATTTGTTTTAAATAGTGGATAAAATTAGTTTCGAGAGAAGTTTAGTTTAGAGATGGACTTCGGGTAGTCAAGATCATTTCAAATGTAATATTTGTTTTTTTATTGTATGCAAAGTGAAATTGACAAGAGTCTAACTGGGGAGGGATTTTTGCAAAACAATATAAGTTTTCCTTTTTATATGCTCTTGAAGAAAAAGCTCATGTAGGGCAAGGTTTCAAATCGTGTACTTCCAGAGTGTGCTAGCTGCTTTTACTGCAATTAATAGTACTTGCAAGGTAAATAGTGTAGTGGTGGTTTCATGGATAATGCTCTAGGTCAGCGGTCCCCAACGGTTTTTCCGCCACAGACCGGTTTAATATCAGACAATATTTTCACGGACCGGCCTTTAAGATGTGGCGGATAAATATTTATGGGGTATTTTAAAAATATAATAATAAATGTGAATCCAATGTGAAATTGCAGCCTTATTAGCAGCGTCCTGGTAACATCACGCCAACAACATAGCATGAGTAACTTCCGCTCTACCCCTTAACGCATCACGTGGCCAAGTAACATATCACGTGACCGAGACAAGCGTCTTGACTTGCGTCAAGAGCGAGTCGTAGACGAATGTAACAGAGAGAATCCGGTCATTTTTCAAAATAAAACATCATTTAGACTCCGATAAGTAATAAAACGTAATTAATGCAAGTTATTTATTCTTTTTGTGCGGCCCGGTACCAAATGACCCACGGACCGGTACCGGTCCGCGGCCCGGGGGTTGGGGACCCCTGCTCTAGGTTGCTGATCAGAAAGTCACCTGAAGGCACCGCCAACAGCTGCCACTGTTGAGCCCTTGGGCAAGGCCTTTACAATAATGTAACAACAGTCACATTTTGCACTCAACAATCTGAAAACTGGCAATTGTTCCCAGGGAGACTAGTGTTGAGGAGTACCATACATTAATATGCAGCCAAGACACTAAAATCTAATATAACTATTAATACCAAAATACTAAAATCCAGCACATGTCAACTTAGGCGCTATGATAGTTTACTAGCCAGGTTGGGATTAAGGATGGCAGAGGGACAAGTAGATGTTTCCAAATTGTTTATTTATGTATATTTATTCATCCTGCCATGAGAGTAAATGCGCACTGACACTTTTAGTAGTTTCTTGGGCTCCTGTTGAATTTGAGGCTTATTCAAAACAAACACACACACACACACACACACACACACACCAAGCTGCTGGGTTTTACGGAACTGTCCCTGTCGCTAGCTTGATTATTTCGTTCTGTGGTGCAGAGTGGTTGGTAAATGTGACACCATCATATGCATAAATCCTACAGAGAAATGTTTGTGGTGACCATTCTTCCTCTGCGGATAGAAAGTATGTGTTGATAGGAAGAAAGGACTCGTCTAGCTTCAAAGGCACTGCTGCGTCAGACTGCGCGTTGGAATATGGGGCCAGCACACATGAAAAGCCTTCTTTATCTGCAAACCCGAGTCAGACACTAACCTTTAACCCTGGGAGCACACAGCAGACTGCTTCCCAGCTCTGATCTGAACCACTAAGAGCATACACTAAACTGTTCCACTGCACAACCGTCTAAAAGCGAAAAGGAGAGCTGCATTCTTTTTTCAGAGAGGTCTGTCAGACAGGACTTGGCATGGCAGATCTTAATGGAGTTCACCGGCCAAGATCTTAATGGAGTTCATTTCTATATACTCAGTAAAACCCACACTTTGACCTCACACGGTAAAATAGATTGCAGTTGAGTGGAATCGGAGTTGATTTTGTGATGTGACTGACTGTAAGTGTTGGGTTTAAGATTTTTCTAGAAGGAAGTTCAACATGAGATCTATACAATCGGTCATTTTTGCATTTTTCGGTCATTATCACTGCATTGTGGACAAAAGTGCTCTCAAGCAACTTAATTCAACTCCAAATTACAGTGCATGCGGTAAGCATATAACTTTCAGATCAGCAATCAATCACAAAACGGACAGGAGTTTATAATGATAGGATCCAGATACTTACTCTCTCTCTTTTTTTTTTTTTTTTTTTTTTTTTTTTTTTTTTTTTTTTTTTTTTTTTTTTTTCTCTCTTCTCTCTCTCTCTCTCTCTCTCTCTCTCTCTCTCTCTCTCTCTCTCTCTCTCTCTATATATATATATATATATATATATATATATATATATATATATATATATATATATATATATATATATATAGAGAGAGAGAGAGAGAGAGAGAGATATAGATATAGATATATAGACAAATATTACTCCTAAGCCCACAACATAACCTGAACCCTCCTTTATATAACGTAAATAACATACACACAGCAAAAGGATACCTTCATAGATAATGACTGCACTTGAATGAAGACCACAGATTTTCCACATAAACGTGTTTAATGGTTTATTCTGAACATTACCATGATCACACTGCCGGTAGTAATGTAGTTACCTGTAGAATAGTTGGACTTTTTTCAAGCTTGCAAGTGGCACAGCAGAACAGTGTTTGTTTTATCACCGGGAGATTGCGAGTTCCCAATGATGTTGTAATACTGAGCACAAAAGACACAAACAGAGACGTCTATGGCATTGCTCGCTCACGGTCAATCACTGTGTATGTGACTAATCAACTGTGGGTGTGTGGGAGCTCATGTATGCGGAAGAGGATAGAGGGTGCTTAACTCTATGTGATGTAGTGCATGTTGTAGTTTGAAAAATGTGGTAATGGGGAAGTTAGGCGAGAGCTGGTTAGTGGGTGGGAACTTGCATGGCCAAAGTGGAGAAACCCATTATTCTGATATTAATGGTTTATTTATTAGTAACAATCGTCAACCTCCTCAAAACAAAACCCCCTTTTTATGGTGGTCATGTGAATGCCGGAAGTTGCTTAAAGTCATGTCATGGCAATCAACTTAAACAGCTCTCTGCTCCAGACGAAATCAATGCCTCAGTTCCAGACTATCAGGTTTTTGGTGCTGGAACAGAGTTGATTATGCTGGCTGAGACTTGGCTCTTAATAGCTCTTTTGTGATGGAAAAGCATGGAATGGTCTGACATTAGAGAAAAAGGTAACATGACTCTTGGCTACATATACAGGTGCATCTAAAAAAAAAATATATATAAAAAAAAAAATTTATATTGTGGAGATTTTTTTTCCCCATAATATAAATCAAAAAGTGGAACTTTCATATATTCTAGATTCATTATGCATAAAGAGAAATATTTCAAGCCTTTTTTTTGGTTTGTTTTAATCTTGATGATTATGAATTACAGCTCATGAAAATGAGATACTAGAAAAATCCAGTTTCTCAAAAATATTATAGTAAAGAATTTATAATACAGCAATTTCGACCTGAGACGAGCTCTAATCAGCTAATTAACACCTTTTAACTAAAAACACTATTGCTCAGTGGTCTGGTCAAAAGTCCTCTTTTCACATGAAAGTAAATTTTGCATTTCATTTGGAAATCAAGGTCTCATGGTCTTGAGGAAGAGTGGAGTGGTCCAGTGTGAAGTTTCCACAGTCCGTGATGATTTGGGGTGCCATGTCATCTGCTGGTGTTGGTTCAATGTGTTTTTTCAAGTCGAGAGTGGATGCAGCGTCTATCAGGAGATTTTAGAGCACTACATGCTTCCATCTGCTGACAAGCTTTATGGAGATGTTGATTTCCTTTTCCAGCAGGACTTGGCACCTGCCCACAGCGCCAAAAGTACTAGTAACTGGTTTGCTGACCCTGGTATTACTGTACTTGATTGGTCAGCCAACTCGCCTGATCTGAACCCCATTGAAAATCTATGAGAGACACCAGACCCAACAATAAAGACGAGCTGAAGGCCGCGATCAAAGCAACCTGGGATTCCATAACATCTCAGCAGTGCCACAGGCTGATTGCCTCCATGCCACACGACACTGATGCAGTAATTCGTGTAAAAGGAGCAAGTAATTGAGTGCATAAATTAACATACTTTCCAGAAGGTCGACATTTCTGTATTATAAATTCTTTATTCTAATATTTTATTGAGAGACTGGATTTTTGATTTCCATGAGCTGTTAACCATAATCTTCGAGATTAAAACAAACAAACAAAAAAAAAGGCTAGAAATATTTCACTTTATGTGTAACAAATCTAGAATATATGAAAGTTCCACTTTTTGAATTAAATTACATAAAAAAACGAGCTTTTCCACTATATAATTTTTTGTTTAGATGCACCTGTATGTGCACAAGAACAATACAAACAACTCCACAGTTGCTCAAAAGGCATAAGCAACGAGTGCTAGTTCATGAGGACCAAGAGCAGTTGTACAGATCATGATAAGCAGAAAAAAATGTGATGTGTAATTACCTTGCTGGATGATAAAATAATCATATGCAATGTAAGAAATCAAAGATGAACACGTGCAAAATCAAATTTTCCAATTTATTAAAAAAAATATTGTTTGTATTTTAATAAATAATAAACCAAGCACAAAGCTGATAGTAGCAAGCCGACCAGATAACGCTAGTGGCACTGACTAAAACACAAGCACTTCCTGAACGAAAAAGGCGTGCTGCTTGTGCTGGCCTTCAGAGTTTGATTACAAGCTGTCTTTAGTACTCAGTATATGTTCGAGAGAGATTATTGCAAGATATAGCTCAAAGACAATTAAAGCGCTACTGGTTTTAGAGAGAAATCTTCTGTGCTTCCCCACATGCCTACTCATTTTGATGGCAGATACTCCTTTGCCACGGAGCTCTGCTTCTCGTCCTACACATATGATCATATATGCATAGGAAACTTCAATACTCATTGCGGTAACAATAAAAATAACATAGTTCAGCCGCAATTGTTATTCCCAAATCTAGTGCAAAAGATAGTGGTATTTGTTGAGTAATATTAGTGGTTTTCCCAGTGATAAGAGATACGGGATTTTCAATAATCACTATAATAAATCAATACAGTATTGAATGGCAGTATAGAGCATACTGATAATATTTATGTAAAGGAAACAATCTACTGAAGAAGTAATTAGAAAATCACTGAAATAATTACAGCTCTACATCTTTCACATACTCCTGCCTGAGAGGAACCTTATCAAACACAGTGCTGCTGCAATCCATCTTATGCTGACGTGCTCTGAAGCACCAAAGTTCCACTTGGATAAGCACAGAAGGCGCACATCCATGTGTGGGCATACGCCATTCTGTGCAACTGTGAGTGCGAGAACATGTAATCTCCTCTGCAGGGTGTGAGAGAGAGAGTCCAGTTTTGTCATCCCTGCCTGGAACTGAAGGCAGAGTAGCCTGGGGCTTAGAGATAAGAGCCAGCGCCTGGACTGGGACTGGATTCGGGCCAGAGCAGCGCACAGAAATCCATCACCTTTGCAGCTTAGCACAGGATCCCCGTGTACTGAACAGCACAGTTGTCAGATGTTTAATTCAGCTCATTGCAAAAGAGCTGCTTCACAAACAACACCCAAACCACAGCTTGCTCAATGACAGTCATCGACAGCCATATGGTGCCGGTCCTGGAACTGGTAAAAGAGTCAAAACTGACGCAAAAGCAGTGTAGCATGAAGAGCAAGCACAGGCTTCAATGATAGTGTACTGGGAAGATGCAAGCTTGCATTGTGACTGTGGATACAGCTGGGTGAAAATGAGATTTGTATTTTAGATTGTTACAGTAATTAACAAAAAGCAGAACAAAACATTCTGTAAAACTGAGCTACAACAGAGAAGCATTTCTCAAAAGACTATTCTGTACCCATGATGTGACTAGCTTCACAGCTACAAGCCTTTACTCTGTCCACAATCATCTTTAAATGGACAAACGCATCAACAAAATACATAGGCTGCAGATAACCGTTCCGGTTTTCAGAAGTCCAAGAAATATAACTGCATATAAATATAATACTGACCCCATTCATGCATGATATTAACATCTGTCTCAGGTGATCATATCACAGGTGGACAGTGCTAGATGAAGAACTAAATGGCTACATGCATGTGGCCACATCTAAACAACCTAGTCACCTGGCTTGGCAGGTTCGAGGAATCGGGCTACTTTAAAAACAATAAATAAAAAATTGTCCCTAGCATGGGCATTTTGCATGCATTAAATTAATTTGATGTCTGCATTAAAACATGCATACTGAAGATGTAAAGTCTGCTCTAATATGGGTGTTTCTTCTTACCACTCTCAAAATAAGCACCGCTCTTTATTATATAAAAACAGTGCTGTGAAAAAGTATTTGCTTGATTTCTTCTGTTTTTCTGTATATCGCATACTAAAAAGTTTTAGATCTCAAACGAAATACAACATAAAACAAAGACAAGTGGGGTAACCACACAATACACTTTACCTTTCTTTATTTTTTTTACTGAAGGAAAAAAAAAGTTATCCAACAGCTATCACCAGTGTTACAAAATAAATTGTAAAAAAATAAATGAATTGCCCACTTAAAATCTGTTTGTGCAGTAACTGCAACCAAACTATTAAAATAATTGGAGATCAGTCTTTCACTTACTTCTAAGACTAGGACTTACTCCTATGTTTTGGATCATTGTCTTGCGGCATATTCCAGTTGCGCTTGAGATTCTATTAGACCGGACATTCTCCGTTATAGAGCAAAATTCATGTTTCCCTCAATTACTGCACGTTCCCCAGGCGCTGAAGCAGCAAATCATCCCTACACCATCACACTTCCTCCACCATGCTTGACCGTATACATGATGTTATTTTTGTGGAATTCTGTGTTTGGTTTACACCAGATGTATGAGACCTGTCTTCCAAACAGTTCCACTTTTGACTCATCAGTCCACAGAACATTCTCCCAAAAGGTTTGAGGAACATTTGAGGAAGGTATGTTATGGCAAAATTCAGAGGGACCTTAATGTTCTTCTGGGTTAGCAGTGGTTTTCATCTTGCCACTCTTCCATGGATGTCATTTTTGCCCAGTGTTTTTCTGATAGTGGAGTAATGAACAGTTACCATTATTGATTCAGTAGAGTCCTATAGTTCCTTTGATGTTGACCTTGGCTCTTTTGTGACTTGCTGGATGAGTAGTTGCTGAGCTCTTGGAGGAATTTTGGAAGGTTCTGGGAAGGTTCATTACTGTGAGTTTTTTCATTTGGAGATAATGGCTATCACTGTGGTCAGAGTCTATGAAATAGCTTTGTAACTCTTCCCAGACTGATGTATTTCAATCACCTTCCTCAATTTCTTTCAACTTTGGCATAGTGTATACTGTTGAAATAGTTCTATTTAAGTGTTGATTTGATTGAACAGGGTTTGCAGTAATCAGGACTGATTGTGTCTAATCTAGCTGAACCCCATTATGAATGAAGTTTCATAAATTTGGGGAATTAGTAACTATGGGGGCAAATACATTTTCACACAGGCCCAGTTAGTACTGGATAACTTTTTTTGCTTCAATAAATAACATTATCATTTAAAACCTTATTTTGTGTTTATTCAGGTTACCTTTGTGTTATCATAGATTTTGATGTAATTTCTGAAACAGTTTGATGAGATATACACAAAAACAGAAGAAATACTTTTTCATAGCACTGTATACAGTATTTCTGTCAGTATACTCATTCTCACTGCTACGGTTATCTATAATAATACCACACAATTTTAGCACCTTGGTCAAATAATTATTTTAGGAAACACTGCTTCATGAAAGAATTTGGTATGATTGTTACTTTTAAATATTACAGTGATTTTGCTTTGGTTTTTTAATTCTCCTATTTTTTTACATATACGATTACTGAAAAGCAAATCAAACATGATTAACTGAGCAAAAGTTGCACACAATGCCTCACCGTTAGACGCCAGTCTAGAGTATAAAATTTATCTCAATGTTTTAATTAGGAAATGCTGTCCATCTTTATATGACTTTTTGTCTGGGATTGGCTTGTTTTGGGTCTGGCTTTGAAGTAAACTCAGGTTGCTTTTGGCAGATCTGGCAAACAGACTACTAACAAAATGTGACCACACATGGTCACTGAAGAGACATTCGAGGCACATGAATATACCTGATGTGAACGGAAATCCTTCTTGTCTGTCCAGTTACTGGATCACCTGAAATGGATGTTATGCCTGAACAGGCCACTATGACCTGTATGTCTTGTGTTTTAACTTTTTCAGCAGATTGAATATTGAAGTTTCATTTGAGCATGAACTAGCGGAATTAAGTTACTAATAAAAGAACACTAAAGAACAGAGAATGCACTGTTTATCTGAGATTATTGCTCTACAGAACCTTCGTTCTAGCTTAAGTGGGGCAGTGATGGCACTTATGATGCCCTATGGGACTCTCTCCAGTGATTTACTCCAACCTTGGGTTGTATTGCCAGCACCAACTGCAGGATATTTTCAGCCTGTTGCCTCATGTTCCCTGACTGGCAGGCACTTGCTTACACCAACATGGTCACTCAGCTGCTGACCACAGTGTACTGCCATTTCTTCTTTTCAGTGTATGTTCTGTTCACTGTATGATGATTCTATAGTGTAGTGGTGTGTAACAGTGAAGACCGCGATTGTAATTTTTTTACAGACACACAACTTGAGAGCTAAGCAACAAATTATATGAGGAACCTGATCTGTAAGGGGGGGGGGGGCTACAATGCATGGGCAGCATTTCTCCTGGCAGGACAGAGAGAGGCAGAACAGGAAGGGGGATGGGCTCTGATTCTCAGCTGCTACTGTCTAACCTTTCAACAGAGTAGACAAGCAAACTGCAACTTTCAGGCACCAGTAACTAGGTTTATATACTTTAAATCATCCAGGCTTTTTGTTGTTGTTTGCAGACATTACACAACATACAGATGGAAAAAGTGGTGGATAATGTTGAGGCAAAATCAATATCATAATGTAATAGCTTAAACCCTCAACATCAAACAATTCAATACCTGTGTGGCAAAAATGTAACAATTCTTAAAAACGTTTATTTCTATTATACACGATATGTACTATTATACATGAGTTTGCTAACAATTTCCCTGAAATACAGTAATGTTTTTGAAATGTAAAAAAAAATCATTAATACTTTATTTAATATCTACAAAAAATTGTCATTCTATATATTTACAAATATCACTTGTATTTAATATATTCATATTAAAAATGTGTTTAGATATGTAAAATGTTTTACATTTCACAAATTTTCAAGAGTAAGCATTAAATATTAGCATCAAATCAGCTGTAACTATTTTTTAAAATGTAAAAAAAATAAATAAATAAAAATAAAAGATAGTGATATCCATGATATCTCAGCAAAGTATACTGTGACATAATTTATCATATCTATATTATATTGTAGTATCACTCAGCCCTATTGCAACCTTATAAAAAATCTGGTTTTGACCAAATCTGTTTCTGCCTGTAATATACTTTGACACTTTAAGAAAATAAATATATTTCACCAAAATGTAGAAATGTTTTATTGACTTGCCAACAACTGGGAAGTAACCAGTTTTTAACATGCTATAGCTTTACTTGTGACATACAGTAAGTGAAAGAAAAAAAAAAAAAAACAACCCTAATACAATCCAGAAATGTTTTAATATAGTTTCTATAGATTCACCATGAGAAGGCTTTCACTAAGTCTCCACACATTTCAACACCTACTCTGTCCAGTATTTATTATCAATGTCTATTAATACCAGTAAATGCTTGTAGAAAACAAATATTGATTAGCAGGCTCGGGGAGTAATGGAATACATGTAACGTAACGTAATCAGTATACAAAAAACTGGTAACTATAATCCGTTACAGTTACATTTAAAAAAACAAAGTAATCAGAATACAGGTATGTTTAGTAAAAAACGGGAATACTATTAGGATTAAATAAATTTCCCATAGAAAGAGTGCCCATGACCATATAAGGTCATTTTTACTTTCACGTTATCACATCGCTTCGTATTACATGGTCATTCAAATATGTAAATGATGGCAGAAGACACACAGGTGGCATCTACGATTTTGTTTTATTCCATAGACTTCAATATAATGTAAGGAAAAAATGTCAAACGTGGGCAAAGTAAAGCCAATTTTATTAAAATATATTTATGTGATGTAAATAGTGTCTTTTCAATAGTAAATAGTGTGAACTTTTATTTATTTGTTTGCTTATTTATTAAATTTTTTATTTATTAAAAACAAATAAAAAAACATTGAACATGTTTTTAAGCTCTAAAATAAGCTCTACATAAAAGTATTTTAGATAATATTGCTTTTCTCTTGACTTTATTTACATATATGACCTTGAAGTAATCCGAAAATAATCAGATTACATTACTTTCATATTGTGATAATGATTACATTTTTAAGTAACCCTCCCAACCCTGGTGATTAGTGAGAATACTGCGAAACACACACATACTGCTATGGGAGTGTGAGGAGTCTGCAGGTGACACTGACCTGTTTCTCTCAGCAGCAGTGTGATGAATGTGGTCTAGCCTGTCAGTTGACAACGCAATGCTAGAACTAATAATGAAAGAGCTCTATCTGCTTACAACAATCACACGCTGCAAGGACCCGCAACCACCAAACACCAACGCAACAGCAGATAATAACACAAAACAAACAACTGAATTATTTCTTACTCATTACTCCAGTCCTATGACGATGGGGTGTGGCACAAAAATGTCCCGAAAAGGGGAATACCTCCATTATGCAGCGACACACCAATAGCATCAGCATGAGTAATGTTAATACGTATGAAAAGCTGGTTATACACACGTCACACACTGTGTGTACTGGTCTGACAGGCAAAAAATAAACCCAAGAATCACGTAGATGTAGATGTATGACATCTTATGACATCTGGTAATGTCTCAATTCATAATCAAACAGCCAAAGAGAGAATTCTTTTCAAGAAATTAAAAACACAGTTAGGAGCTATTGACTCCTCCTGAATATTTTGTAGAGTAATGCATTGCTCTAATGATTATGTCCATGTTTCAATAACAAACTCGACAAATGACAAATATGAAATTAAAATCTTTACAAACTGAGAAACGAGAATTGAGAAGTTTCACCTTAACCGTGCTTATTTTCTTCTTGGAGTTATAGAGTTTAATATCTAAAGCACAATTCTGAATATTTTAATATTTATTTTATTTTCAAAGTTAGTGAGGCAGTAATATTCAAATACTTATGTGGTAAGCCAAATAAAATGTGCAACAATTTACTTTACTGTTACTCTACTAAAGCCCTTCAAAAGGAACATATTAGCAGGTAGGCTGAATTAGTATTGACTGCTAAATTCTCATAATTTATAGATAAAATATAAACCACTGGCTAGCAGTAATATTGCTGATTATTTAGAAATAATTTATAAGACTTTTACAGAACAGATCCAATTTCTAAGTCACAGTTAATACATAGCTGTTAACGTATTCTCTCCTGTGGTGTTTGTGTGTGTGCGCCGGAATAAGTTGTTATAATCAACATCACCGGACTTAAAATCTAACAAACGCACACTTCCTCTTCAAGCTTAGAGTAAATACACACAAGTCTATAGGAAAGTAAATGACACTGCCTCCAGAGAATGTGGGCCTCAAGAGAAACTGTACACAGAGTTCCACTATACACCATGTGTTGTTTAGCATCCAACATAGCTTATACCCTATTCCACCTGGGATGTCAATCAAAACATCTCCCTTTGCTATTATCCATTGATTTGCAGGCCAACAGCTGCAGAGACAATACACTACACTGAGTAAGGCAGCTGGTCCGAACTACTCAGAGATTACACTTTCCACAGTCTCTTATGGTTTTCTAAGATTTATTAAAAGTATATTATTTAAGATTGATAAAGATTTCTTTATATTAAGAGCAGAGCTGTAGCAGTCTACACACCAGGACCCAGAAATATGAACGTGAAACGGTTTCTATTTCTGCGCTCACTAACACTTCCATTAAATTACATCACTAAAATTCACTGGGGTTCAAATTCAAATCTTAAACCAGTCCATCAACTAAACGACAAATATGACTGCTCAGAGAAACCCATTCTTTGTAAGTTTTTTAAGTAATAAAAAAAAAGTCATAAGAAGAGCAAGATAGCCAGAAGGAAATAAGTTTTTAAACTGATTAAGGCAAACCACACTAAAAACGACACTTTAGCAAACCACAAGCCCTGAGGCCCCAAGCCCTTCAAGCAATGCCATTACATTCCATAAGTTCATTGAAAAAACTTTGGAGGTTATCCTTGTTTCTCATGCACAAACCTTCTTCGATGGTTACAGTTCCACGTGTTCACTCATGACAGATATCCTTATAGGAATACAGTATGGCGTGTCCTGTGTGCTTCGCCTGTCTGACACAAGTGACTTGTCCAGCAGTGACCCTGTAATGGTGGGACCTCGATCAGCTCTCCTCTCACTCAACCCGCCCTCCCCTCACCCTCTGTCCTTATATGCCTTCAACAACTGCCTCCAATACATCAGCGTCCATGCTGGTAACAGACAGGGAGGCTGGGTGTTACTGTGGGGTTTGTAGTAAAGCTGTTAGTCAGATCCTCATTTCCCTGGCCTATAAGTGTGTGTGTGTGTGTCTGTGTGTGTAGCCATGCGAGATGCAGCTGCCAACTCACCTTTTGTTCCAGCTCCCCCTCACACATTAGGGCACACCACAACTACTAGTCTTATATAAATTTTTTTTTAAAAAAAACCCTTTTTTTTTTTTTTTTTTTTTTTTTTTTACTCCATTCTTTTTTTTACTTCTTTTTTTTTTTTTTTTTTAAATTTTTTTTTTTTTTAACACACAGACTTTTGTGAACAATTAAAATGATTCAAATTTATTAACAAATAATGTCATGATTTTTAGCAGTTTATAGTTGCATTTAACATTGTGACACATTCAAGTGACCAGTTAGTTCCTGCTATCACTTACATTATAACAGCTATATTCTCTCATTCACTCACCAGCTGCACATTTTACCTTCTTGAAATTAATAATAATAAAAAAATACGGCTTGTTATAGTAATAAGGAGAGTGCAAACTCCTCTGTCCTTGAGACTTTCAAATGACAGAAAAAGTACACTTAAGACTCTTTCCTTAAATGTTAAACAAACAGCCAGTCATATCAACAATTATATTTTTTCTTTGTTAAACAACACAGTTTTTAAAAATTCTATCTATTATCTTTTATCGATCTATCAGATTGATAAAAGCGTATGTACATTTTCCAACATACAAGTCCCTTTAATGAGCTGTTACTATAGAAATGCTAACGTGTTGGAAAGAACACATTACTATAAATTTACGAAAAGGATTTGAATCGCAGCTTACAGAAAATGAATAGCAGTTAAGGAAAATTAATCAACCCCTTCTGAATAATCAGATTTGAGAATTCAATAGCATTGTGGTATAAACAGCAGTAAGCAGAGGTAGCACCCTCAAAGCCCTCTCTGCACTGTATATGTGTATACAGTTTAGAGCTTTACACATTTTAACAGTTGTGAAACATGAAAGAGAACTTTCACATACTAGGCAGCTCACAGTATAAACAGTGCTGAAGTGCATGTACAGTGCACAAATGCTTCCCAAAGAGGGACACACACAAGCTTTGACCTTCTCCGACCTTGCAGTCTCTACAGGCTTTGGGGGTATGGGAATTCGGAGGCCACGACTTTTGTTTAATAGTTGGGTCAGTGCATTTTCAAAAGAGCACAGTTTCTACTGAGCACAAAATGTGAGAAAGGGTTAAAGTGAACAGTATACAAACTATTTTTTATATAGCATAACTTGTATAGTTAAAATCTATAAAGAAAAAAGGGGGGGATTTGCCAGTGGTGGAAATAAACAAACAAGAGAGGTCTAAAACACAACAGCGTTGAGACACAACTCTGAAGTCACAATAACAAGCATAACAAACATCACTGATAACGAGTCTGGTCCTATTTCCTCTCTCTTTCTCTCACTCTCGCTACTCTCTCTCTCTGCGTCTGTCTCTCTATCTCTCAACATTCTCTCCCTCTCTTCTGATAAGTGAAGTGCTCAATGTTTTGCACACAGTGCTGGCGCCGAGCCTAATAAGGGGATCTGTGTGTGTGATTGCCTTTGCTTCTCTTCCGGGCAACATGTTGGTTGTACACAGCCCGGTATGGCACAGCACGCCTGTAGAGAAGCAAGGCTTACCGAGGATGAGCGCTGTGCTCTCATGCTTTTGAAAATATAATATCATAGGAGTAAAAATTGGCAAGACCAAAAGGATAAAGATAATTCATGCCTTTAGGGTTAACATTTATATTTCAGTTCCAGCGCTGTGCTAGTCCCGTCTGGTCTGAGAAATATGAACATATCAATGAATCTATCGTGAAAATGAGCTCATTCACTTTCACACAAATCAGCCCTCAGAATAATCAACGTTATGCTCATTTTCAAGAAAATCTCATTCGGGAAAAGCAGCATGACATTGCTGTCTCCTAATTTGCCATTTATTTTTGGCCAGATTTGAGTGCAGTGTCACACTGGAAATAAGTGGCCTATAAAAGATATAACAGATCACCTCTGCTCGAAGGGAAAAAAATTTAAGCTTCAAGGAAACCTGGGAATTAGGTTAATTTTTGTCTTACGGGTACATAATACATGTTTACAAAGTATGAATAATTATGTACAGTTTTCAGTGCTAATTGGGTAGTCCTAATCTTGGGGTTTTGTCTGGTTTCGTTGTTGTCTTTCCCCACAGTGCTGTTATGAAATCTAGCAACCTGAGCAAACATAGGCTGCTGTGACAGGAGATTCATACATGTAGAGATGAACAATCGCAATTCTCCCCACTTGCATCACTGAGTGGCGTAGGAGGCTGGCAGTTTCGAGCAGAGGAATGTCAATCAAGCATGCTCATTAGAATATTAGGATGATGCTTTGACTGCACTCAGATTGACTAAAGTTTAGTTTTATACAAATATTTTTATGTTCTACACCATGTTCCCTGAGGCTTGAAATCTTTAAGCAACTAGGACTTTAAAAAATATATATATATAGTTTTGAGTAACAGTCATATTTGTGTTTGTAGACTGTCAGTTGTCTCCAAGCAGCATTAGTTAGCCTGCTAGCGATATATTCTAAGTAGTGAACTGATAGGACTTTCAGTTCTCTATTTTTTCTGCAAGTGGGACTGAAATTTCCAGCCTGTATGCAAAGCAGAAAGAAAAAAACCCCCACCATAATGCAGAAAAGTTGTTTCATTATACATTTACAAAGATCAACTCATTGTTGAGTAAAAGAATTTATAGGAAAATTTTTCGTTTTGCCCAATTTCAGCTTTGCTTCTAACAAATTTACATTTGTGTAATAAAAAGAAAACAAGAATCTGCATAAAAACAGATAAAGCTGTTACCAGTTTATCGGGAATGACCTAGTTACGGTGCGCACAACCAACTGCTTTTTATTGTTAAATAAACACATTTTATTGGTTATGAGTTGTTTGGAAGTGGCCCACACACAAGCAAAGGAGCCTCTTACACCATTCCATACCGATCCTTCACACACACACACACACACACACCCCTCTTCACAGAAACAGCTGACGTTTTACAAGGCCCCCAGCAGCTGACAGTCTACAGGTGGGTGAGAGCCGAGTCTCTTTAACTCTTTATATTCCAAAAAAGGACATAAGTCAGCTGGACACTAGGGCTGTGCAATTAATCAAATTTTTTATTTAAATTTCGGCCTCCGACAACGATGAAAAGAAAATAATCGAGCTAAAACAATTATTGTGCCACAATCTGTTTCGCAGTACTCTTGTTTTGTCTTTTTAAAAACCGTGCGCCATTTTTCTTTACAGCGGTGCACTTTCGCCACTCCCTAAAAGGCCAAACTCAATCCCTGCCAGGCTGTGGCATTTTTAGTTCAGCTCGAGCCAAGATGACAGAAAGTCAGCCTTTGGTCCACAAGAAAGATAACACCATTTCAACCATTTGGAAACAATTTGGTTTCAAGGAGTCCGATGTGAAACAAAAAGAAATAACATTTGGTATCATGGGGCTCATTTCCTCTAGCGTCATGACGCCTGGTCTAAATACACTCATTTCCTTTCTAGAGCTCACTAATAGTGAGAGACTACAGGCTGATCAGAGCAGTGGTAGCTCAGTGGTTAAGATGTTGGACTACTGATCAGAAGGTCGTGAGTTCAAATCCCAGCACTGTCTAGCTTCCACTTAAGCAAGGCCCTTAACCCTCAACTGCTCAGTTATATAAATGAGAAAAATTGAGTATGATAATTTCTGTAAAGGTAAATACAATTTGCAAATCAATACAGTAAAAAAAAAATAGAGCTCAAATAAGTAAGGAAAGTACATGTAGAGGCATGGTGATTTTATATATATAATTTTGTTTTATATATTTTTTCAATTGAATTATATTGATTTAATAAAATCCACTGTTAAAAATAAAATATTTTTTTAAGTTCAATAAATGCATGATGTTTCCAAAGTCAATGTTTAATAATTGTGATCTCAATATTGCTCAAAGTAATCGTGATTAAGATTTTTGCCATAATCGAGCAGCCCTTCTGAATATTCCCTAAAACCCCAAGCCTTCACACTACATTCCTCAGCAATTCCCCTGTAATGACATACCTACACAGTCACACGTGTGTACACACACACACACACACACACACACACACACACACACACACACACACAAACACCTGTTCTTGCTTCACATGTAAGCTGAGAAAAAAAATTATCTACAGGATGTTCTCATGTCAAACACAAAAATAAATAAATTTTCACCATCAGAAAATAAGTTTCCTCAGTCCACATTTTAGTCCAGTTATGTGCTCTGAGGAGTTATGCAAGCAGTTCAGTCGATAAAGATGAGCAGTATCAATTCAAGAGAAAACCATCTGGTCATTGTACAAATCAAAGTATGACCCATGGCCTGTACTGAACCCAGACTGCTTGTCTCCTAGCATTCATCAGATTTCATGTTCAGACTGCTTTAGGGCCGCAAACGCACATGAAGAAACGCAAGCATGCACACACGCACAACTACCCACGTACAAAAACAAGCAAAATGTGTCACTCTGCAAGCAAAAAAAGGGGATTTTTCTTCCCTTCCTCCTCTGATCCTGGCAAACGTCCCAGTTCTCTATATTGCCTGCATAACCAGCAATGAGAAGAGGCCAGCCACGAGTCTCACTACATTGTGCTAGAGACAGTTTGCACAGATGGCCATTTACTGCAGTCATACAGCTAAAAAACAGAAATGAGGAAAGCGTGATAGAAAGACAAAGCAGAATTAACGGTACGTGTCTGATACCCCATCATGAGAATGTAGGAAGCAGGTGGAGAGACACAGGAAAGAGAAAAAAAATGAGAAGGGTCTCAGATCAAAGGAGCAGAGTGAGAATGATAGAGTAAGAGAAAGAGGGGGAGGAGGGTGTAGTGTTTCAGCTCTTGGCCAGAGCACTTGCTGTTTCAGCTGTGCATGAGAGATGGCCAGCCCCTGCTCTCACGCCACTGTAACCCCTCGTGCTCACCTCCATCAGAAGTGGCATGTCTTGCCCTGGCAGTCCCCAAAGCCCTGAGCAACAGCGGCACTATCTGTCTGATCATCTCTGTGTTTCAA
Organism: Ameiurus melas; assembly: GCA_012411365.1. NCBI lineage: Eukaryota > Metazoa > Chordata > Actinopteri > Siluriformes > Ictaluridae > Ameiurus > Ameiurus melas. The sequence goes on along the minus strand of CM022757.1, from coordinate 29,124,224 downwards.
CTTCTCATGCGTTGTCCTTCGCTTCAAAAAAAATGTAGGATGTAGGATATTTCAATGTGGCATTCTGGGTGTACAATATGTGAGAAGAGCACTACAAAATTTAACACCAAAACCAAATTTCCAAAAGACAACAGGCTATTCTGGTAAGACAGGCATTCCAACATTCTCCATTCTTTATACTTCTGTCCGAGCCAATTATTACAGTAGTTAACCTTGAAACTGGGAATACTGGAGCAGAGTAAAGGTGATTGTTCTGAAGGATAATAAATAAAAATGTGTCATGTAATTCAAAACTAGAGCTCTGTTCAAACAGGATTGTTTTTTTCATGGAGTGGTAGAGTTATGTAATTATCACTGGAATAATTATTTTAATCTCATATGAATCTCAACTGTAAGCCTTTTCTTCTTTTTTTTTTTTTTTTACAGATTGTCCCTTCCCACGTCTTTAAAAAGTGCACTGGTTTTTCATCTACAATATAGTCCTAATTTTAAAGGAGAAGGTAGAGTAATACTATAACCAGTGGCATGGTGGTAAATATTCTGGCATATCCTAAAGGAAAACAGCTTCTGTGCTATTTCTTCAGTATAAAGACACTCCAAGAAAGAAAAAAGAAAAAACTCGTTCTATCGTCTCATGCCAAAACCAACCTGAAAACTGAAAACTACCAGCTTTGTTTAAAACACAGAACAATCAAATATAGATGGTATTTAAAATAACTTGTCAGAGAAGCAAGGCGTTATTGTGTTTCTAGCACAAGGGCATTTTATGAGCATGTGGCCTACTAATGATTGAGCGCAACTACAGCAAGGGTTATTATAAAATGCAAAACAATCAGTTTGGAGATCATGTGTGCATCATGAATACAATCCGATATATATTATATGTGTGTGTGTGTGTGTGTGTGTGTATATATGTATGTATATGTGTGTGTGTATATATATATTGAAACCTCTTTGACAAGGGAAACTTGGGATTCAACTGGAGAACAAACTAAAGAACCTTTAAGGCTTATGGATTAATCTTTTTTGTTTTGAGTGTTGTACAAGCTACAGGTCAGATAGTTGTAGCTTGTATAATATAATTTCAAGATTAAACAATCAACAAAAATGCTGATTGATGTTGATTAATGTTTATTTATTTATTTCTTTTAAATACAGTACTTCACTTAAAGCAATAACTAATATCTAAAAATATTTACTTAATGCAACTATTTGTGATACAAAGCACACAGTAAGACCAAGAAACGTGACAGGAAGGTGCAGTAGTGGTGGGTAATGCAATACCCGGTTAACCGCTGAGGAACCACCATTTGAAGGCTGCACCTGGCTCTGCTTTCTCATGGGGCACTCATTTCTCATTTCATAACACAGAAAATCTGTACTCACAGATTAATACAAACATTCATTTCCTCATAATCAATGTGATTTACACTCCTAAACTCAGTGGCAGAAGTTTAACCAACACCAGTACATATGCTGATACAGTATAATTCTGTTAGATTTTTAATAGATTTTTGAAATGTATTCTTCTATATTACATATCTCAAACATAAACATGCACACCACGAACCAGGAAGGAAATTGTTTTGCAGCAAAAAAATTATATTTGATCACATTATGACATATGCAATGTGTTACACGTTAACACATTGCCCCCCCCACCACCACCACCACCACCCAAACTCCCACCCCCAGGTGGTTAACTGAATACCTGTTCATTAAATGTTATAGATATTCAAATATTACAATTCAGCACATGGCTGTATCCCCTACTACCACATCAATCTGATAGTGGTGCCATAATGGGGTCCAGATCTGTTGGGAGTCTTTCAAGCAAAATTATGTTGTTGTTTTTTTTCTTATTCATATTTGGAGCTTTAATGTGATGCAAAGCTGAGCCATAGCAATAGATATGCATTTCTTACAATAGTTCATTTAAATCCTATAACAGCATTTTATCTGTCCATAGACCCACTGTGTTCTAAAAACAGTGATTGATGGGATGCCATAACTTTCAATATTCAACACTAAACGTAAAATAATGCACCTGCTTTACCTAGAGACAGTGCTCGACCATCTGTGTAGGTTTGTCATAATTATATGTGCTTCATATCTGATAAGCATGGCTGCACAAATCTAATATGTAGCTCTACAGTGTATTTATGTAATATATATTGCAACAGTATACAGCTACATACAGCTGTATACTGTGTGCGATTTGAGTTCATATATTTTAAATGAAAGTGAAAAATCTATGAAATTATGCACAGATCCTCAGTCTTACTGTTTGTTAAAATCTAAGACAAATGTTCATGTTTACTGTGAATACTGACATCACTGTCATTCCTTTTTGCCTCAGAATACTGACCATATTCAAGTTCACCAAATCAAAAATAAAAATAGACGGGAAATTTTACAGACACTTGCCAATTTGCATACAGGGGGAAATAAGCGACAATGCAACAGCAATCTTGTTTAATAAAATAAAAAAAGAATACATACTGCTATATGTGTGCAATCTTTGTCAGTTTTTCATCAGAAATTAAAGCAGCTAATTGAGATCTACTATGAAAATCACTATTAATGTAGGTATGGATTTCAGATGCTAAACGGCCTCTTAAACTTATGCCTTATTATTCAGTAACTACAATTAGAAAAATTATGTAGTTACAAGTTTGAATGAATGTAAGTCTGGATCCATTGATGAATTTAAAGAAGCTTAAAGAGTCCAGTTTATCTTACTCAGAGATGCCAGTATTACAAACACAATCCTAAGCCAATCTTCCTCAAGCCAGCACTCGGGGGGTGCGTTATCACTGTTGCTTGTAACCCTTATTCAAATAATCCTGTCAGCCACCATAACATCCATTGCCTCATTACGTGTTCTGACGACAGTGCTCTGAAGTGTGCTGGAGACCTTAACAGGAAATTGACTTGGTTTACAATTAATGTCAAACTCGTTTCTGTCAAATATAAGTAAACCTAAGGAAACAGTCAAAGATTACAGGAACAGAGACACAGCTACATAGAAATGGCACCCTCATGGACGAACACAATAAATACAAATGTCTCAGAATTACTACCGACTTACAGTTAAATATCAAAAGTAATACTAAAAAAGGAGTATATTAAAGCGCAACAAAGACTGCATTGGACCACATTTTAGCATAACTATCTTTGCTATGCTGCATGTACATACGCATTTAAAAGGGATTTTTAAGATAAGTTAATGCAAGACAAATGAATAAATAAATAAAACTTAATCTTCAACATGTACATTAGAGACATGTAGGGAGTGGTAACGTGGTAAACAGCACGGTAATTAAGGATAATTACAAAAAATAACAAAATCTTGTAAATTGACATTGTACTGCATGATCCACAAACGACAGGTTTACTCTCTTAAAAGAAGAGAACATTTCAGTTCAATAAAACACTCGAAAGAAGTAACAACAGGAACAAAAATTGAAACCCTAGTTTAAAAAATTTACATAAACACCATAGACATCATTTGTAAAGAATGTTTCAATACTCAGCACCACTTTACCCAGAAAAGCTTTCAAAGAAATATTGTTCTTAATTAAAATACATTTACATTTAATTACTAAGTTTAAAAGTACATACACAAGTCTAGAGGTATGAAGAAAAATGTCAACCATATGTCTGCACTGCATAACGTTATTACCGTGCTCAGTAATGAAGTACTCAATCACCGAGTGCTAACTTGCTGCAAGGCAATTTAATGATGTATTTGGTGTTTCAGCAGGTTCCTAAAATAACACGTTCATCTAATAATCTATTCATAGAGAACTACACATTAATCATATAGAGTTTTGTGCAAGTTCATTGTGTTATAACATGTGATAAAGCTTTGTGATAAATTGTTTCATAATATTAAGCTGTATAAATTGTATAGAGTCAAAGAGATGGTGTTTCACTTTAGGAGAGGAGAGGATGATGCTTAGAGATACATCAAATCTTTATACAAAGTATTTATACTGATGCCAGGTTCTGTTTGTCATCATCACTTGGTTTATGTATGATTTGCACGTTGTACTCTTCTGATATAAATATTTCTAAGTAGACAATGATCAATTTCGAACATTTATGAGGGAAATTGAAAGAAGACTAATTGATTGTTACATTCACAAATAAATGAATATTTCCTACGCATAAGTTAAATCAATATTTTCCACAAGTTGATGCCACTTCTTGCTAAAAGCTACATGTAGGTACATGTGGAAATGAGACCCTCATGACCTTACTGCACTTTATCTAAACGTTTATCTAAAAACACCACAAACATAAAAAAAATATATAGAGCGTATGTGCTGCTGCTATTTAATTTAATATACTATTAAAATAAATAAATAAATAAATAATAAAAATAAAAAATAAAAATTTCCAAGACTTCAAACTGCGACCATTTTGGTCGCAAATGCTCACAAAATTTTATCTGTGCCACCTTAAAATATATTTGGGAGCATTTGTGTGAGTGCAAATAATTGCTGTGGTGCAGCCGGTTATCATTTCTATACAAAAACGTTCTCTAATTACTGCAAAATATATGCCTGCTGTGAGCTGATGCAGTGATCAGTCCACCGTACGCCACAGTGGCAAGCAATCAGAACTGATTTCCGGAAAAATTAGTTAGCCAACACTATTTGAGGCTACACTCAAGTCAGTTGGGCCTGTCCACTGCTGGCGAAAAGAAAAAGTTACATATCACATATACATACATACATACATACATACATACATATATATATATATATATATATATATATATATATATATATATATATATATATATATATATATATATATATATATATATATATATATATATATAGAGAGAGAGAGAGAGAGAGAGAGAGAGAGAGAGATAGAAAGAGAGAGATAGAAAGAGAGAGAGAGAGAGTTAGGAAGGGAGTCCACATCTGAACTACTATTTTTATTTTTTTTAACACCTTGAACTCACTCTCAATTCTTGTCCATGTTTACAAAGCTTCGCCCCCAGGATCTTAGGTGGCCTATATAAGTATATTGATAATGTAAAGTGTCCAAGAAATTACTGACATGAGGCACATCCAAAAACAAACAAGCATTCCGGACCAGACGCCAGTTTGCCCAAACAGGTTTTCTTGCCAACTTAATAAACTTCTTCTGAGGCCATTGCTTAATGTGTTGTTTTTGTTATCATGTTCTATATACAGTCACCGTCCACTTTATTAATTACATTCATACAGTTATCTAATCAGCTAATCATGTGGCAGCAGCACAATGCAAAAAATCTTGCAGATTGTATAGCTTCATGTTCACATCAAACATCAGAATGAACTAAAAGTGTGACTTTGACTGTGGCATGGATGTTGGCACCAGAAGGCTAGTTTAAGTATTTCATAAATTCCTGATCTCCCAGTGGAAGGTGGAGGTGGAAACACCTTGTTGAAAAGAGAGGTCAGAGGAAAATAGCCAGATTGGCTCAAGCTGCCAGGAAGGATATAGTAACCAGGGTTGGGAGGGTTAAATTAAAAATGTATTCTGTTACAGTTACAAACTACTTCATAAAATATGTAATCATAAAGTAACATAATCCAAATATCGCAATATAAAAGTAATGAAATCTGATTATTTTGGATTACTTCAAGGAAACGTATGTAAATAAAGTCAAAAGAAAAGCAATATGATCTAAAATACTTATGTAAAATTTATTAAAATACTTTTATTTATAAAATACTTATTTAGAGCGTAGTTTAGAGCTTAAAAACATGTTAAATGTTTGGATTTGTTTTAAATAAAAAAATAAAAATAAAAGAGCACTATCCCCAATGTGGGTAACATTACATCACAAAAGCTAGGGTGACCATATTCCGGTTTACCAAGAAGGGCACACCTTTTCTTTTTATTTATTTATTTTTTTTGGTGGGGGAGGGGTGTTGAAGGGGGTCTTAGTAGCCTACAAAACAACGTTACTATGAATGCAGACTTTACTACACTAAAAAGACACACTATTGGCATCACATAACTATATATAAATAAAATTGGTTTCACTCTGCCCACCTTTTACATTTTTTTCTACATTCTGTTGAATGTCCATGGAATAAAATATAATAATATATGCCACGAGTGTACCTTCTGCCATCATTTACACATTTGAATGACCATGTAAGACAATTTCATGTGATAACATGAAATTAAAAACGACCTTATATGGCCATGGGCACTGTTTTGACTGTCAGTTGTCATTTGCTGATTTTGTTAAGCAACTGTCTGACACCACACACAACAACGCCATACCTTTGCGTGTTGCTGAGAGTAGGCTAAAGGTTGAGTGGCAGGAATTTGGCCAATAGTTGCTGCAAGCCTTTTATAATCGACCAATTGGGGTACAAGAAGGAGGGAATTACAGAGAGGGGTTAAAGCAACGCAAACATGCACACATATGATGCCGTATTTTAGACAATAAGCACATCATAATGAAACTAAAGCAGAATTCCGGACATTTTTTCAAATTTATAAATCCTGGCCGGGTGCTTTTTTAAGGTCTGAATAAGAGGACATGTCTGGGAAAAAGAGGACGTCTGGTCACCCTGAAAAAAGCATTTCAGAGAACAATGCGTGTTCATTTCTACCAAATTAACTTTGTGCAAAATTTATTTGCGCATAACCAGGAGGTTGATCACATGATTCACGACTGGCAAAAGAGAACCAGAACTATAAACAAGCAGCCGTCTACTGTGTTATGTCAAAAGATTAATTTCTTTGGTTTTAAATAAAACTGTATTTTTATCCTGATAGTATTCACATTTTTTTTACAAAACGTACATGTAATCTGATTGTTTTTTTTTTTTTTTTTTTAGACATAACTGTAACGGATTACAGTTACCAGTTTTTTGTATCCTGATTATGTAACGCCGTTACATGTATTCTGTTACTCCCCAAGCCTGCACAGTAACTCATATAATCCCTTTTCACAACCGTGATGAGCAGAAAAGCATCTCAGCATGCACAAAACACTGAACCTTGAGCATAACAGCAGAAGACCACATCAACAACAGAAGACCACATCAGGTTCCACTACTGTCAGCCAAGAAGAGGAATCTGATGCCATTATGGGCACAAACTCACCAAAACTGGACAGTCAAAGATTAGAAAAAATATCATCTGGTCCTTTTCTGGTCCATTCTGGTCAGAATGATGTCTTTCTCAAGCTGAGCATTCAACGTAATAAATGGGGGAAAAACATGGACAGCCGGCTAACTGTTATGAGCGATGCATATTTTACTCCTCAGCTAGCGACCTGTATAATCAACGTTATAGAATTAATAAGCAAATATGTCTGTACGTTGTTTGATCTAAATTGAGCAAATTATTGAATACATACAGCATAAAGGTAAAAAATGGTGCTCTGTTTAATCCTCTGTTTGATGGTGTGCAGAGCTATGTTAACTTGATGTCACTTTATAAACTGGGAAGGAACTCATACCTGAAAAATCAATGAGCGGATAAGTAGGAATTTGAGGAGGCCTTTTCTCTGGCTTTTCCTAGTTAGAGGTTGGGGATTACAAGTTACAAGCAACCTCTTTTTCCCCCCAAAAAAACCACATTTAAAAAGGGGTTTTTCCCCCCGGGCCCACCCCCCCGGGGGGGGGGGTGGTGCTCTAAAAGTATCACTCAAGTGAAATGTAGACAAGCATGTCAACATCTAATTTCTACAACTCTGAGCGTACTACAGAAACGTCACCACTGTCCTGTTCTTTCATACAAAAAAAAATCTCAAGCTATGTTTTGGTACCATCAAAACCATCATCCTCTCAGACAAGTGTACCTAGTCACCACACTGCACTCTGTTCATTAGCTTAATTGATGTTTAACTGCAGGATCAGCTCATGATGACTCAATTAAGAACTTGCCAAAGGAGCGAAAGAGTAAGGAGGATTCTGCTCTCGCTGAGGAGCAGCAGCTATAATCCACCAGCAGCTCAGCCTGTATTGGCATTGAGGGCAGTCTGAAGTAGAAAGAACAAGGAAAATCTGGGTTAAATGGATACACTGAGCTTCTCTTCAGCAGATGGCAATGAGCCAATAAATCTCAGACCAATCATAATATACTGTTAAAGGAGAACCAGTATACCATCCTCTTTGCTGATGATAAAAAGGATCACTTTGCAATGTTCAAAGATAGAAAAAAATGTGTGATAAGCTAGTCAGCTTGTGGTTGACTTCAGGCTGCACAGGGGCAATCTAAATTATACAAAGGCTAAATGAACTGTGAACTGTGGTAACATGTCTAGCACAGACCATTTATTTAAGACTAACACAGGAAGCTCGGCTTCCTCCTCAAATTGTATTAAAACGAGTCACTGAAAAGTTTAACAAAGTGTATATTGTTCATCAATCTTGGTGGAATTCAATATTTTAGAGAATCAAATAATTCAATATCTCACAGCAATAAGCATGCTGTTTGTTCATTTAACTAAAACTGTTTTCAATGGACAGCACAGTCTGTGTGAAAATCTCCTTTGAAACTTCTGACACCGCACTAGAAGTCTAGGTGTCTACCAGAGAAGTCTGGGTGTCTATGGGAGATTACGTTGTACTGGGACAAATGATTAATGCTCATTGGACAACAGGTTTTACCGTCATTTTGAGTCCTGTCCGGAAGCTGTGCATCTCTGGGAGTTTCGGCGGGTGGGTTCTGCATAGAAAAAAACATCTCAACGTTTATTGGACAGCTTGCTCTTTGCTCGTCCCACCTGGACACACTGCCTCCCCTTATAATATTTGGTAGAACATTCAAAGGGGCAGAACTTTGCCACCAACTGCCAATCACTGAGACATGACTGACATCTTCAACTTTAGCATATTGGTGCATTTTGGAAACGCCGTACTGGTGTAATTTGTAAATAAAAAATGTTAATTAACTGTAAGTATTACATGAAGTAATAATGAAAAGTTCTAATTATTTGCATTAATTTCAGGAATTTGTTGTTTATAAGTGAACCTAGCTAGCTGTTACTTCCTTCTGCAGCTTGCACCCTGGCTGTTTTTTGGAACACAATGGCAAAAATTGCTAACACTGCCCAAATTTTAGAATTTTTTTTAAATAATGGTATTATATATTATAATATACAGTGAGGGAAATAAGAATTGGATGCGTCAACATTTTTTTCAGTAAATATATTTCCAATGAGGTTATTCACATGAAATTTTCACCAGACATCAGTATTAACTCAGGAAATCTGGAAATATAAGGAATTCTCACCATTAAATCCATAAATAAAGTTGTGTAATAAACTGGAATGACACAGGAAAAAAATATTGAACATACTAAGAAAAAGCAGTTCTCCAAAGCAAGGTAAGACAAGGAACCAGCTGAAATCCATAAGTAATTATACACCTATCTGTGCAAATTAATATCAGCTAGGTTAGTAAATTGATGGTCAATAAAAAGGCTTTTTGTTACCAAGGTGTCACACAAGAAACATCTCATGATGGGTAAAAGAGAGCCCTCCCAAGACCTTTGGAACCTTATTGTTGCAAAACATATTGATGATGGGATAGAGATTTCAAAATCTTCCAGTAAGCACCATTGGAGCCATTAGATTATTAAGTGGAAGCAACATCACTCCGTCAGCAACCGGCGATGCACAGGAACGCCTCGCAATATTTCTGACCAGGGAGTCAGAAGAACAGCCAGAAGCATAGCCCAAAAGCCAAGGACCACTCGGAAAGAGCTCCAGAAACACTTGGATGCACCAGGTGCCATCGCCACAGAGAAAACAATAGGCAATGAACTCCACTACTCAGGCCACAATACTCAATTACAAAAGACATGTCGAAGCTTGTTTAAAGTTTGCTACAACTCATTTGGACAAGCCTACAGAGACGTTTGGAGTGGAAGCATCATGGTGTGGGTCTGTTTTTCATCGCATGGTACTGGCAGACTTCATATAATTGAAGGAACGATGAATGGAGCCCGTTACTGGGAGATTCTTGTCAAGAATGTGCTGACATCCACCAGGATGATGAAGATGAGCCATGAGTGGACCTTCCAGCAGGACAATGATCCAAATCATACAGCAAAGGAATCTCTCAATTGGTTTCAGAGAAAAAAGAAATCAAGGCGTTAGAATGACCCAGTCAATAACCTGACTTGAATCCAACTGAACAAAATTTAATGACAATATGTTTAGAAGAATGGGCCAAAATCACACCTGAATACTGCAGCCGATTTATTTCCTCATACAGGAAGTGTCTTGAAGCTGTCATTACAAACAAAGGCTTCTCCACTAAGTATTAAATATATTTCAGTTAGTGTGTTCAATACTTTTTTCCTGTGTCATTCCACTTTATTACACATAACTTAATTTATGAAATTTGATGTCGTGAATTCTTTATATTTGCGATTTTCTTGAGTTACTGATGTCTAGTGAAACTTTCATGTGAAAAGCCTCATAGGAAACATAAATATTGACACATCCAATACTTATTTCTTCCACTGCATATGAATATAAAATTATAGTATATTTTAATTCAAATGCCAGGGTGCAATAAAAAGCCCTTTAAGATATTTTAGTACAGTAAAATTGATGTGGTGTCCAGCATACAAGTCCCTGTGAATGAGCTGTTACTATAGAAACAATAACTTACCACCGATGTTTAGAATATACCCTTTCTCTAATAACTAAATATAAGGACAATTACATGACATAATTAAAATTATTCTGATTTCTGTCAAACTCAATATTATAGTATTACAAGATACATTCACTGTCTACTTTATTAGGAACACCTGTACATCAATCAGGTGGCAGCAGCACAGTGTATGAAAACATGCAGATACCGGTCAACAGCTTCAGTTATATTCACAAGCATCAGAATTTGGATAAAGCTCTGCGACTTTGACCATGGCATAGTTGTTGGTACCAGATGGGCTGGTTTAAGTAATTCAGAAACTGCTGATCTTCTGATATTTTCATGCACACCAGCCTCTAGAGTCTACATAGAATGATGCAAAAAAAAAACATCCAGTGAGCTGTACTTAAATTATTATAAAGAGTACTTACAAATTAATTCCTCTTTACAAACGTGTGTGCAGAAAAGCATCTCAGAACTCACAACACACCAAGCCTTGGAAGTGGAAAGTGCTACAAAAGCAGAGGTTTACATCAGGTTATACTACTGTCAGCCAAGAACACGAACCTGAGGCTCAAAACCGGACAGTTGACATGAAAGACCAAGCATGTACCCAATGTTCCTAATAAAGTGACCAGTCAGTGCATAATAATACAAAACTCAGTTCTTTCTGTGTGGTGCCAGTATTCTTTAGTCAAATGCAATACCTATTCAGATTCATGTTAGGGATGGGCATTTCAGTATTCAAATTCATTTGGGCATTAACAACAACAACAACAACAACTCCAGCTCTAGCTTATGATTTAAAAAAATTAACAACTCGTTAAGACATGTAAACGCCCACACATGCAGACTACAGGCAGACTTACTGTTAATTTATTATACCTTTTTTATTTTATTTTATTACAATTAAAACAATTCTGCCAGGAACTTTGTTGGATATCCACATGTGTACTGGATAGTTACTGGATTAACCATAATTCCCTATGGCAAAGGCCTGCAGTGGTGCTGTCTTTCTGTTTTAGATTTCAAAATAAGTCCAATAATATTGGCTGTATCATATAATGCTCTCATCGATTGTATCCATTTCAAGCAAACTACTTGAAAGCACACGCTAGAAGAAATAAGCATCTGACATGCATAAACAAATCAGTAAAAGTGAACAGGGAGTCACGTGTGTCTGCAGGTCAATGAGCTCTTAATGTTTTAACTTTGTATATGATGTGAAAAAAAGGATGGCAAACAATTCTTTACTAAAATGTAACACAAGTGTAAAAGAGCAAAAGTGGAAGCATGCCAGCAGCCAGATCTGGAAGCCAAAACGCCGGTATAAATCCCAGTCAGGATAAGAAATTATGTGATTAAAGCACTGCTGCTAAGTGAAACAGCTCCAACACCAGCTGTTTACCATTCTTTGTAAATCACTGATGTTTTGGTAAATCATGCACTCTGGCATAATGCCTCCAGATTTGTACAGTTTTTAGAAAGTGGAATGCAGGAAGTGTTCCGGCACTCGTTCTAATGATTATTAGACTATTGCCTCATATAAACTATTTAGGCTCAATATATATTACATGGTTTTGGTGAAAATGAATACACACTACTGGATTGGAATCCTTCACTTCAGTGTGTGCACATTTGAGTGAAAGTGAGGTTTGTGCAACCTCTGAGTATTTATGAGTGTATTCCTATGTATTAAAGATGCAGTAATATTGTTTTTATTTCATACTTTTACAAGCCACCGTGGATCCTGGAGACGCAGCTTCATGAACATGTTTTGGGGGTGCGGTGCTCAGGGAGCAGAAAAAAAATCATTCAAATGTCAAAACCACCTACTTAACTGTTAGAGACCTAATCCTGGAGAAAAAAAAGGACTGATCTTATCTAATGCACCTTTAAAGTGCCTACAGAGGGGGCGCTCTTAATTCAGGAATTTTGATCGTATTATCACTTCTATAAAGTGAGAGGACTCACAGCATGATAATTTTTCCTTATTAATAATAACTGTCATCTGGTCTTAGAAATCACTCACAAAGACCAGGGGGGAAAAAACATGACTTTGTGATTAGAAAGATGAAACTGTAAGCCTTCTAATGACACCAAAACAATTTATGCACCAAATATTAAGAGTTATGTGGATTACTCAGTTCCAAAAAGCATAAAATATTCTGACATTACATGATTAGTCTACATAATGAAATGAAGCTGGTTTTAGACTGTGCCATTACAACAGTCTTTAAAGATTATTACTTGTATGATATTATCAAAATACAATTTTGGCTGAACTCTAGAACAGACAGTGAGATATCGTATTCTCTAAGCCAGATTACACAAGGAAGATCCTCTAACGATAGACCTGTGATTAAAGAAATTTACTATGTACATCATCAATCAGCGTGATCCAGGCTTGAGCAAAAAACAGGGTCGCATGAACAGAAACATTCTTCAAGGTAAGCCTGAGGTAGTACGAATATTTTTTCTGTCTAGCATAATTGATTTATGTTCCAGAGAAACATTAACAACTTTTATAGGTTAAGGCTTTAATTTCTGCATTTAAAATAGATATTTTTTTTAATTAAGTGCTGAAGAGTGTTAATAATGTTTTGCAAGTTATAAATGTCGATTTGCCCTGGATGTTGTTCTAACAGAAGGTACAGCACATTTTCTGTGTGTTCAGATCTTCATGTAATTACCAGAGGCTTTAACTTTGTATAATGGTGTAATGTTGGCAAGCAGGTAGTCATCTGATCACGCATAGAAAGCCCCTGCCAATTTCCAATATGCTTAATGGCCAGTGAAAATATTATACTAAACTGGCTAGCTCATAATATTACTGTCTTATTTGGCACTGATGGCTCAAGTGGGTCCATGACACATACAAGGAAATTCGAAAATTCTCTTGTAAAATATGTTATTTCGTTTAACATGTGCTTTTAGGAGACATCTGGATGAACCGTTTCATGGCAAGGCCACATATGCCACCATTCGTGGACCAGCTTAGTGTCTGTGACGTACAAATTAATTCCTTCAAAATTATACACCTTTCCATGTGCCATCTTACTGATGTTATGATCAGTCCAGCGACATCACACTTCCACAACAGGACTGCACACTGTAATGCCGTGTCATAACTGTTGAACTTTTGGAACAAGTAAATATTGCACAACATTATGCAGCATTGCAGACAAACATGCTGAGTACCAGTCTGATCTCTAGCTCGCTCTCTTCAGCAGCTCAGGTGGGTGCCAGCGACTGATGGAGTGTGTCCTCTCTATGTGGCATCCTGCTGGGAATCACGACGAGCACAACCCGCACAGCACAGTGCTTTGGTTTTAGTGGCCAGAGCTGGAAAATTGGAGCCTTTTAATCCAAACAGCGCCTCTTTACAAACCACAACACAAAACATGTGGGTTAAGGTTATGTCAATATTAGCACCTCGACCAAGTCCGACTTTTCATGAGGTAGGATGGAGGATCACAATAAATGGACAGTCTCACATACATACATAAACAATTATTAGAGATATAATGTATGAAATAAGCCTTGGTTAAGAGCTGCACCCAGCTTGGGCTTTTAAGCACTCGAAACACACACACACACACACACACACACAGATGTTGCGTAACACGAATGGGAAGTATGTGTCTCGGCAGTGCGTGGGCAACTTTCAGTGGATTTTTGGTAAAAACAAAAAGCAAAAGGTGTTGCGATAAAGCTGAACACATATCAGATGCTTCTTCAGGGAGAAATGCACAATCTTTCGAGCAACCATTCGGTTAAAACACCAGGGTTTCCGCTTGTATCTGTAGCTACTGAATGCATTCACGAACATAAAAGGTGGTTAGGGTAAGAAATAAGTGAATGGGTTGAATAGAGCTGGGGGGAAATCTCCAGTTCAGTCTCTGACAGCTCTGTAGAGAGGCAAGAGCAAATCTGACATTGGACTGTCGCCACTGTTGCGCACAAGAAAAGAAAACCACGGCTTCGCTTCAGCTGTCCAACACGGAGTGTGGAGTCCATTTATTTGCAATTATTCCTCTACCGAACCCTGGAGGAATCGGCGGATTACTTAAACAGAATCATTCACAGTATAATAGAAAGCAAAGTGATGCCGACTCAGGCTTGAGCGAACTGCGTTAGCCACAGCTAGTCCTCCATTTTGGACGGATTTTCATTCCGACAGTACAGAAAATGATCTGCAGTGAGAGCATACGCACTCGCTGCTAACGTGTGCTCTTACTGTGTTAAACATCAACTATCCAAGGGCAAACAAATCACATTTTTCGAAACGTAAACTGAGCGAGAGAAGGAAGCGAGCTAACCTAAAGTTAGCTATACACCTAGCTAGCTACAACTGACAGGCTAGCTGGAGTCACTTACCCAGAGTAGCTACTGTATCCACATCTGTACGGTAATGACGAGATTTCCTACGAGCTGGGGACCCTCGTAACATCTACAACGAATATCAAAATGCTCATTTGAAAAAGAGCAAACATCAAAGTCTGCATCAATTTATAAAGTTTCTTTTCCCCCTTTGGGTTCCCAAGTAATTGTTTAGCTAGCTTGCTCAGCCAAATGATACAGTGTACAAGGTGTCCTATCTACCATGACTGGCATTGCTTTATGATGGACATGTTGGTGGCCAATAGGAGGCGGGCTTTAACAGCGTCTAGCCAATCAGATCACGGGAAACGAGGCTCTTACATGCAGAAGCAAAAGCGGTAGGCGAGGGTTAAGGTGAAATAGGAAGGACTTGAGAAATCAAACTCGAGCATTAGCCGACTGTATTCATCTGTGTTTTCCAAGGAAGGCCAAACCACAATATTCCAACAGTTTAATGCTTCTGTTTACAGAGTACTGTTATTCCATAAAAACGTGACAGATTATTTATTTTTGTTGCTGTTTTTTTTGTTTTGTTTTTTTTTAAAATCTGACCATTCACGAAATAAAATGCATTGGCATCAGATACACTAGGTTTCAAATAACTTATCGAAAGTATTATTATTATTATTATTATTATTATTATTAAAGAAAAGATACAAGATAACGTTCTTTGATATATAACTACGATGATATATATATATATATATATATATATATATATATATATATATATATATATATATATATATATATATATATATATATATATATATATATATATATATATATAATATAGAATGTAGTAAGAGAGGGAAATATAGAATACTTGTTCTATGTGTGTAGAATATGCTTAATACACAACTGACGAGAAACTAATGACGTAAACACTGCTCTATTTCCGTGGCAGGATACGGTATTTACAGAGCAAAGGGTAGTGATGCGGTCGAGGAAAAAAAAAATCACAATACGAGAGTTTAACAGACAGTTATTTATGCGGTTCTAACCAGCCTGTCAACTTTTTTTTAAGCTATTGTTGTTTAAAGACACGAGTAGAAGTCGGTTAAAGGTTATAGAGTAGCCTACACGACAAGTTATGCGATTTAATTTGCGCCATATTTTATCTACGTCACAGCCAGAGCAAAGACGTCACTGAAGTGGCTTTTAAAGACGAAGCAACGTGGAAAAAACTGGTTTAACAATGCCAACTTGCTGTTCTTTCTTTCTTTCTTCCTTTCTTTCTTCGTGCTGTTGTTATGGTATTATTATGCTATTATTTAACTTTAACTCCAAACGCCTCTCATTCCCACTTGTATTTTTTGATAGATATAGTTGACTTGCACCCATATTATAATCCCTTCTAGCAACTTTTATTTCCATAGACTCACATGGAGCGTTCTTCCCAGAACCCCTCCTACTTAGACTTAAAAAAAAAAAAACTTAATTTCTTATTTAAAGCACCCCTCTGTTTAACCCTGCTTTCCTCTCACCCCGCTGTACAATGATTCACACTTGAATTTAGAAGTTAGCGTTAGCGAACTACTTGAGATTTTGTTCTTGGCCTAAAACACGTGACTGCATTTTATCCTGACAACACATGTTTTCTATTATTCCTTCCTTCTTCCTTTCTTGGTTGCATGTGAACTCATTTATTCTTGATTCCCCCAAGCTAGACAATTCCTGTATTCTTTGTTTTTAAGTACTTAATTTATGTTGTTGCAATTGGTTTTGTTCTGAAACTTTGCTTTCACTTGACTCTTTTCCCCAAAGTACTCTATAAAGAAAATGCACCATTAGATATGTGAATGAATATCAGGCTCAAACCACATATACTGAAAGCACACCAAGTAAAGAATCTGTTTTACTACAAAACACACACAACACAAACAGTGATAGACCTACAATAGATGTACAGTTAAACAAGTCAAACAGCAATGAACAATGTCAGCCTAATTAATAAATACATTACAGAGACAAAGAAAATTAAATGGGTGTAATCAGGGAGGTGGAGAAAAATGCAGGTTGTTCAAGAGAGAGAGAGAGAGAGAGAGAGAGCGAGGTTGAGAGCGTTTTGTGGAAGAGATGAGCTGCATCCTTTTCTCAGATCACACATTTCATGCAAGCAAGCAAGGTCCTGTGCAAGATTTGGCTGATGAAGCACCCCTTTAATGAAAACATACATGAAATATAAAAGTGCTGTTATTGTAAGATATTAAAGGAAATAAACCACACGCTTCTGTTTTAGAAGGGCAAATTGGAAGAGCTTTCCAATTTTTTTGTGAAAGACAAAAATGTGACGTACAGTATGTTTAATCAGACTTACTTAGCATATAAGACTGCAGCACAATTAACTGACACCAAGGGTATCATTCAATTGATTCATCTTCAGTAACTGCCCTATTAACTGTGTATTTTTTTTATGCTGCATGTATCATCTTCCCACTGCTGCTACATTTTACATATATTTCATATAGTGGGGGATAAGTATTGGATGCGTCAACATTTTTTTTCAGTAAATATATTTCCAATGAGGCTACTCACATGAAAGTTTCACTAGACATCAGTATTAACTCAAGAAACGCGGAAATATAAAGAATTCAAAATATTAAAGTCCATAAATAAAGTTATATGCAATAAAGTGGAATGCCACAGGAAAAAAGTATTGAACACACTAACTGAAATTTATTGAATACTTAGTGGAGAAGCATTTGTTTGTAATGACAGCTTCAAGACTCTTCCTGTATGAAGAAATTAATCGGCCACAGTATTCAGGTGTGATTTTGGTCCATTCTTCTAAATTTATTGTCTTTAACACTTGTTCAATTGGATTCAAGTCAGGTTATTGACTGGGCCATTCTAACGCCTTGATTTTTTTTCTCTGAAACCAATTGAGAGTTTCCTTTGCTGTATGCTTTGGATCACTGTCCTGCTGGAAGTCCACCTACGTCTCATCTTCATCATCCTGGTGGATGGCAGCAGATTCTTCTCAAGAATCTCCCAGTAACGGGCTCCATTCATCGATCCTTCAATTATATGAAGTCTGCCAGTACCATGCGAT
Source organism: Ameiurus melas (assembly GCA_012411365.1). Taxonomy (NCBI): domain Eukaryota; kingdom Metazoa; phylum Chordata; class Actinopteri; order Siluriformes; family Ictaluridae; genus Ameiurus; species Ameiurus melas. The sequence continues at coordinate 29,106,146 of CM022757.1, read as the reverse complement.
GAAAAACAGCCCCACACCATGATGCTTCCACCTCCAAACGTCACTGTTGGTACAGTGTTTCTAGGGTGATGTGCAGTGTCATTTCTTATTTAAACATGGTGTGTAATAAGACAGCGAAAACGTTCAATTTTGCTCTCGTCTGACCAGGCTACACCCTCCCAGTATTTCATTGGCTTGTCCAAATGAGTTGTAGCAAACATTAAACAAGCTTCAACATGCCTTTTCTTGCAGGGTGAGTGTGAGCAGTGGAGGGCATTGCCTATTGTTTTCTATGTGACAATGGCACCTGTTGCCTCCAAGTGTTTCTGGAGCTCTTTCCAAGTGGTCCTTGGCTCTTGGGCTAATCTTCTGACTATTCTTCTGACTCCCTGGTCAGAAATATTGTGAGGAGCTCCTGTGCTTGGCCGGTTGATAACGGAGTGATGTTGCTTCCACTTGCAGATAATGGCGCCTAATTCCACTTTATTAATTTTAACTTAAATTTCCGGACTTTAATTTTTGAATTCTTTATATTTCCAGATTTCATGAGTTCGTACTGATGTCTGGTGAAAATGTTGATGCATCCAATACTTAGTTCCCCCACTGTATATTTCCTAATTATGTGACTTTTTGTCTGTATTTATTGTCCGTATTTACTGTTGCTGTTGCATCAATGTCTACAACATGTAGCACAGTAGTTTCCTGAAGGAACTGTGTTTTGTTTTTATCCATTGCCATGCGATATGCTAAAAATTACACAAAAAAAAGCTGACTAGAGATCAGACTTGTATTCGTTGGTAAAACAATCCACATATATGCATGTTTTTGGGAGGGAGGAGGAAACTGGAGAACTTGCAGGAATCCCATACATGGGAGAGCATGCAAAACTCCACATAGACAATAAACAGGCCTCAGGATCAAACTGGGGACCCTGGAGCTGTGAGCTGCTATACTGTGTTGCATGATAAGGATGCACCTAAGAAAATTTAATTATTGAATCATGCTGCAAACAAAATTCCAAATTCTTGCAAAGCAAGCTAAAGTTCATTCACATGCTGATTTACTTGACTTGAAATCAAAAAGGCATTCAAGTATTAACTGTCTAAGTACCATGATATACAACTTTTTCCATGTTGTTAGGACACTCTGCACTCCATGGTGCAGAGATTTGTTGAAGACACTTCTTTAATTATGTTTTTGATTTGACCCACATTTCAGTTTTTTGTGATCATGATGGGCTACCATGAGCCTCCACTCTGACACCCTTGTGTGCTAGAACATCCGATCCAGATCTGCTCCTCTGAGAATGGAAATGGGTCAGATTCTACATTACCTCCTTGATTGCTTTCCTTTATCCAAGCTATATTGTAACAGTTATCTCTTGCTCTCTATCCCTCCCTCCCTATCTCTCTCCCTTTGATGGGTGATTAAAAAAAAAGGAATTGCCAATATTTTCCATTATAGATATTCTTACACAGATTTAATAGTGCTTCACCTCTTTCCTCTCTCTGTCTCTTTTTTTCCTGAGTGTATTAGTTGGGATGAAAGGATGAAAGGTGTGTGTGGGTGCAGAGTCTCCTTTCCGCAGTGACCCGCTGCTCTGCCTTGCTTGGCTTCCTGTCTGCTGCCTAGCAACATGCTGTATCTATGGAAACAAAGCCAACAAACCATCCTACTTTCATCATCTAAACCCTTACAAACAGCGTCTGTAAGTATGGCAATCAAGAGTGCGGATGGAATTCAATAACAGGCCAAGCTGAACAAAGGAGTCAGATGTTAATATAATTAGTCTTCAATTGCAAATGTTGGTTCACTTTAACTTGGCTGTCTCACCAATGAGATGATCCGCATATATGGGGTATTTTATATACCAGTAATGAGACTATTGAAAATAGGCCTAGACTGTATGTTCTATGTAAAATCCTGCTCTCTCTCTCTGCTCTCTCTCTCTCTCTCTCTCTTTCTCTAGTAAACAACAGAGATGTCTGGAAAAGACATCTATCATCATAACTACTTGGTGGAGGAATATATTTATGGTCATGACAAACAACAGAAATTGAGTTTTGGGAAATGTGTACTTCAGATACAGGAATTTAACTTTTAGCAAACCAACCACTTGTATGTAAGGTGATGAGGTGGATCTACTGCCCCTTTTGCTTACATTTGTTAAAAGCTAGGCCTTCACTTTACACTGTTCATTCAAGTTCCCAGTAAATAAGACACACCGGTGGTATATGTAGAAGTTTTTGCACAGTATTGGGTGGACAGGTGGGTTGTGCTGCCATCTAGTGGTGAGGTTTAAGTAATATGCCTAGGTCTTACATTAAGAACGTAAACAAAAAGAAAGAAAGAAAACAGCATGCTAACGGTACCCTCACTTTGCTTTCAAACAGACAACAAAGCAAACATAAAATACTAAAATAATAGGTTCTTCTTCTTCGTGTAATTGTTGCTGCGCCTGTTGTTAATGGTAGACTAATAACGCCATTATTAGTTATTATTAGCTATTAGCTATTATTGAACTAACATTTGTAGACGTTACCTGTTGAATAAAACAGCTAGTAATCTTTATGAAAAAGCACTGCAGAAGCTCCTCTAGGCCAGCGGTCCCCAACCTTTTTTGCGCCACGGACCGGTTTAATATCAGACAATATTTTCACTGACCGGCCTTAAAGGTGTGGCGGATAAATACAACAAAATAAAATGATAAGACCGACATAAAAACTGGGGTATTTTAAAATATAATAATCGACGTGAATCCAATGTGAAATCGCAACTTTATTAGCAGCGTCCTCGTAACATCCTCTCTCCCCCCTAACGCTCTCTGGTCTCTATGGTAAGGTTTCAACGGATCACGTGACCGAGACAAGCGTCTTGACATGCGTCAAGAGTGAGTCGTAGAAGGATGTAACGGAGAGAATCCGGTCATTTTTCAGATCCAGATAGTAAACAAAACTGAAATAATGTAAGTTATTTATTCTTTCTGTGCGGCCCGGTACCAAATGACCCACGGGGACCGCTGCTCTAGGCAGAACAAACAGTTTGGATCACGTGGTTACTCGGCGACACGCGTGTGTTCTGCATGGCCACTTAGTGGCGCAAAAGTCAAGCAATTGCTGCAGACGAGCCTGATTTTACAATTACCATCTTCTACAAGGATTCATGATCTGGCACATTGTGTACGACCAACATTTTCTTCCGATTTATACACGTGTGCTTTCAAACTGTGATATCACGTTTAGATTACATTATTAGAAGAAAGAAAAAAAGAAAGAAAGGTTAATAACCCATGCCTTAGTTAAACGGGCACTGTGTGTGTGTGTGTGTGTGTGTGTGTGTGTGTGTGTGTGTGTGTGTGTGTGTGTGTGTGTGTGTGTGTGTGTGTGTGGATAAACGTATAAAGACCCACGGCAGATTTAATCGTTTAGTCGTTTAAAGACATAAAATTGTCCTCACGTGTGCCCATCACCTCAGACTTACACCGTCAGATGAAAGAAAGACACTTTATGTTATTTTCGTAGCCTATAAAAATAGCAGCAAGATATATTATCAGTAGGCTATCTACTAAAAATAGTATTTACCTAACGTTTTTGCAGCCGACTAGACAATTTACATTATGATTAAGCATTCACTCAGTTTCTATAGCGACAACGCATATGCACTTCAGGATGGGTATATATATATATATACCTTATGCCCCCACACCCCCACCCCACCCACCATCACCAAACACACGCTCGCGCACGCGCGCGCGCGCGCGAACACACACACACACACACACACACACACACTCCTTTTAAAATGTAGCGTGTGAACAGTCAGCTTGTTAGTGAGCCAGCATAGACCTCTTTTTTTCTGCTCTGAACGGCCGCCTGTGCTCGAAATCTACAAAACTCTCCCAGTCTTAATTTATGCGCATATTAATTATGTAGCATTGTGTAATTTCCGCCGTGGGATAAAAAAAATGCAAATGCGCGTGGTGTGTGTTTATATAAGCTTCTTTAGGAAGAAGCGACCACATTCACATTTAGGCTACAATCTGAAATCCAGTAAACTAAGCTTCATTTGAGAGTTTACACTGATGAAGACGCTAAAAACCAAATAGACCAATATATCCTATATCTTATCTTCTTGTTTAAAAAAAAATATTTTGAATGCTACACGACATTTTTTTGTATACTTTTGTTGTATACTTCATTGTATGACGTTGTAATATACTGATTATTCAAATAGACGTATATGAAAAGCATACATTTGGGGGGACTGCTTTATTAATTATCTTTCTGAACTGCATACAATTGCAAAACACATTCCTTTGCATATAGCACATTAAATCTAGCCTGTCTTCACGAATTCTCTGATCCCATTCGTGTATCTGATCCTTAATTTATTCTTTTCACCGAATACATTTAAAGCCACCGAGTTGGCACAGACTCATTTAGCTACATCTGGATAATTAAATCAGTGTCAATAATGATAGAAAATACAAAACCATAAGCAATAGAAGATAAAATTTTGTGTGCTGTGTGTAGCTTATGTTTTTACTCATTTCTACTAGTTGAGAATCGTAATTGGGTTAATGTCTCCTATAGTTTTTCCCCCTGAATATTCCAGAACCAATAATATAATGTATTAGCCTATGTTTATGGATACTGTAGGCCTAAAACTGTATGTTGAGACTGCTTTTGATATTTTTTTTGTATATTTAGATAACATTTATTTCAGCTATTTGTGCAAAGATCATTTAAACTCCTAAAAGAAATATATTGGCTACTACGAACTATTTACTTTGCTGATATCCAATGTGTACTTAAGTATCCCATTTGAGCTGTTTAATGTTTTATGCATAACACGATTTATGGATAAAAATAACCGGCTCGTGGGCTATATGTTTAAAAATTGTGCACTAACATAAAATAAAACACTTTTTAAAAAAAATGTCAATTATGCAGTCTACTTAATTTAGTTTAGGTGATTTCACTACTATGTTATGCATTGGCTTTTTACTCTTGAGACAGCATAATATTTTGAAATACACTAAAACACACCTAAGCGTGAAATGAAAGATATGGAGGGGAAAAAAGGACAATAATTTTCAAAAGTATAAATCTAAATTTTCCTGGGATCATATAGACATTTAAATGGATTAACGTAGGCCTATTTGAATTATCAATAACATTAAATAACATTGACTATTAAAGAAACGTATTATAGGCTACGTTACAATGTCATATATCACAACACCATAACATTCGGTCAGACTTTTCTTTATTGGCCATAGACTTTATACTTTATAGGCCTATAGGCTTTATAGCCTATGTTCAGCACTACAGCGCGGACAGCGCCACTGCATTTAACACAGCGAGATCCCCAGTGTATTAACATCTGCTGTAAACACTAAAGATGATTTAGTTTTGTTTTATGCTACTTTTAGTAGAATATACTATATAATTACAATCGCAATTGTAATTATACAATTACAATCCCTGCCCCCCTCCCCCACCCCAACACTATCAACTTCTCTAAATGAGCTTCATGGGCTATAGGTTAAAAATTTTAAAAATCCATGCTCAGGGTACAGAAATGAAATTTACTTTATCTTATTAAATCGAAGACAACCCTACATTTCTCCTTTGTTTTCTACGATCTGTTCAAATTAAAGCAATCACACACACCACATTTCCAAGCTGTATGTTTACACTATAGTTCGTGTTGAGTATATTCTTATGGTGTACAATCAGACTCATTGCAACCAACAAAATACTCGTTTTTTCTCCTCACTGTGCTTGATGTAAGAGCTGAATTGTCAGGGTCTGATCATTAATCTGTACACAACACATTATAAAGGTGTTCAATTTGTCATGTAGAACCCCTCCCCTTCCCCACCTAGGGAACCCTACAAAGAGCTCATGCTGACCAGGCAATCGCCCTGTTTAGCCGTGTTCAAATGAACGATTATTTCCCCCTGTTGCCCTCCTGTGTCTATTCCATAACATTTCTCTCTCTCTTGTTTTCTTCTTAGTTTGGGAAGGGAGAGATTGTGCAGTCATCTTAAAACATTTCCGCTTCGCTGATCCGCGTTTTGTCTCTGTAAGAAGAAAGGAAGTGCTGGTAAAAGGCCTTTTATCACATTCACACCCGAATCTTAGTTCAACTAATCGAGACGTATATTAAATAATTGCTAATTAACTTGAACAAAGTTTTCTGGAAGTGCAAGACTTTTTATTGACCTAGACATGTTTTGATTCTCACAGTTACTCTATACTTAAATGTTCAGACATTAGCCTATTTGTAATCAGAGACTACTTTACTTATACCGCCTGAAACCCCACTGTCCCCACTGAGGACTACACATTTTTTCCCCCAACTAATTTATATATCTGACCTTTTATGATCCTCATATGAAGACATTACTCCTTTCCAAACTTCTTCCTGTGTGAATACACCGATCAATTTCCATAGTTATAACGTGCCAATAAACAGAATTAGTGAGAAAATATTCGAAGCTTGGCTCTCAGTTAAATCAATTGTAATTCAAACCGCACACTATGTGAAATGCCCCCCTCCCACACACACACACACACACACACACACACACACACACACACACACACACACACACAAACACAAACACAGAGACAGAGAGAGAGAGAGAGAGAGAGAGAGAGAGAGAGAGAGAGAGAGAGAGCAGTAAGCGCCAAGGGACTTGGCAAATGTTCAGCGCTTTGGCGCTCTCATATTCAGTGTGTTCTGACTTTCGTTAACCCAAAATAAATTTCGTTTAATGGAGATGTAAACAAACGAATTTTGCACAGATATTTTCCTGAATTAAACGCTGATGAAGTGATTCGATGAAGTGCATCGATGATTCGACTACCTGAGGAAGGAGGTCAAGATTAGAGCTATCGGGAATAATTCAAAGCTATTAGACATCTCTTTAGTATTTTTTGAGAGTGATTTAATAATAAAAAAAGATTACACAATTAACCAGTGTATAACAACGATAACAGTAAATTTAATTCAAAATAATATAATTATAACATAATAAAATATAATATAACATAATATAATTGGAATAAGTGGTCGTTGGTCAAACTTTAAATATTAAATATGACGTTGCAGAATATCTTAAATATATAATTATCATTGTGTTATATGTTTGCTTTATGTGTCCATATAGAACCTATTAATGCTATAAGACTTCCTTATTCTGTAAGCCTGTCTGCTACATATCTGCCAAAAGTGTCACACCTGAATTTGTGGAATTTTTGTTTTAAAGCCTACAGAAACCTGAAAATCGCCACGAAAGTTGCCACATTCACCATAAGCTCAAAACCATAAAAAATAAAGTTTCCTCTCTCAGAAGACTCGTACCTGCCAGTCTAAAAACATGTGATGGCCGTGGGATATAATTACACACTTTGTACCCAGCAAAAACAATAGCGGTGTAGTCTTATAGATAGCAACTGATCGGACTGCATTATGAAATCTTGTTCATTAAAAAAAAAAATCAGATCCAGTAGTCGCTCACGTCTGCAAACATCGAATAATTTCGTGCATTTCATCATGTAAAAAAGGCTATTGCCTCCTCATCCACGTTTGGCAGTCTAAACGAATTTTCAGTTCATTTACATATGCAAATGAGGGTTAATTGCAACCAACCCTGTCAGGCGGTTCATGAGAGACACCAGAACGCCATAAAAACCAAGAAGAATATGCACTCATTGAGAACCCATAATCAACAAAATGTCATTCGAAATGAAATCATATTGATCACAGCCTCATGCAATATATGTGTTAAAGTACTGTTTATACATGCACCCCATGAGGTAAAGAAAATAAAGTGTAGCTTCTGGAATTTTGCCTGGTAACCATTTATATGTTTTTTTTTTGCCAGCCAAATTATTACAAATAATACCATCCTGGTCTATGTTTGCATACGTGTTAAATAGTAATTTTAGCTGCTTTTTAGAATAGTACTGATAATATTTTGTGCTTTTTATATAATCTAGTGTTTTCATTGAGTGTATGAGGTATGGGCAATGAGACATTTTATTTTAAATAAATTAAATGTGGGTTTATATTTATCACACACACACACACACACACACACACACACACACACACACACACACACACACACACACACACACACACACACACACACAGTGCCCGTTTAACTAAGGCATGGGTTATTAACCCATTTAATAAATTAAGAAAAAAAAATCTAAGACTATGTTTAATCCAATGTTGCTATTTAAAATGCAAACTCTGTGCACTGTGTTTAGGTTTTCTTTCGTCCTTTTAGTCTGTCATGTATTCTCACTCGAGCTGATTCAGAGCGATCACATAATGAAGGTATCTTTTCTGTGCTACTGAAGGGAATGTCCTTGTCACTTGTTCTGGGTTGATGATAAGCTGTGTTAATGGAGGAGCTCTGAGCCCACTGCGCTCCCACAGACTCAGGACAATATGGTCACATTTAAGAGCACAAAAGCTCAAGTTTGAACTGCGTCTCACGTCCCCTGTGCTGCTAGCAAAGCAAAGCTCCCAGGTCATTATAGTGAGAGAAAAAAAAACTAAAGTCAAACAAAAGTGCAGGCAAACAAATCTATTTCGAATATGTAAAAATAAATAAATACAAATGGAGTAGAAATGTGGAAAACGGAGCAGAAGACAGCATAATTTGTTTTCCTGTATAGATAAACAAAAATAATTCAGATAAATAAAATCTTAGTTTATAGTTTACATTAGCTTTTTCTCGTATATGTGGATATGTAGATATACAAATGGTATACATTACTGTACAACTACTGTACTAAAAAATCTCTCTCTCTCTCTCTCTCTCACACACACACACACACTCTCAAAGAGAAAGAGGGGGGGGGGGTAGTTTCACTCATCTTTAATATTTTCTGGATTCTCTGGATTCAGACAAGTACCACCACACAGGTTACCCTTCCCCCTTTTCTCACTTTCAGAAATTTGCTATTTTACTCCTCAAACTGATCACTTTGTTTAAAACCGATTGATCTCTTATAGTAAGCGCATTACAGGTTTATGGGCCACTTTGCTTGGTGTGTAACACTGAGACTCAGAGCTCTGCCCCTGCTATAGTAAACGACGCACTCACGTTGTCTATAAGAGGCTAAAATGTGCTCGTTTTAAAAAGAATAGGTCAGTCCAATACAATCCTTGTCATGAGTTTCCCGGCATGTAATCGCATTGAGAGCCTTAGTCACATTAACACATTAATGTTCCACATCTCTAGTGGAAACGGTGAAGCTTGTCTAGCCACTCACACCGAGCATGTGTGTGTGTGTTGTGTGTTTGTGTGTGTGTGTGTGTGTGTGTGTCTAATCAGGAATAAATCTCGACGGCCTGACTTGTGGATCTACAGAAAGTAGATCCAAAACTCTTAAAAACAAATTATCTGCGAACACACACAACCACACGCACACACACACACACACACACACACACACACACACACACACACACACACACACACACACACACACAGAGTGAGAGATAGCAAAAAGGGTCAGTTAACTGCTTGTGTCAGTTAAATGAAGGAAAATAAATCTTAGATCCTGGTGAACTATATGCACTCTTAAAGAAATAATTTAAATATATTTTTTAGTTTTGTTTTACGTTAAGGGTCCTTGGTGTCTTAAAATGATTCTTCTTTGAAGCATTTCAGAGCTGGTTATGCTAATTCATATTTACTCAGGTTGGTGTCGCAACTCCACTGGCACCATCTCCTGGGAATTAAACGTTCTTGATTTGTGAGGGAGCACACAAACAAACAAACAAAAATGTGTTTATTACTCCTTCTGCTGCTACTACTACAACAACCACAACAACAACAACAATAATAATAATAATAATAATAATAATAATAATAATAATAATAATAATAATAATAATAATAATAATAATAATAATATGACCACTTATTAATTACAATAAAACCTCTTTGCAATGCCAAAGGAAGGTCTGTAAGAATAAAAAACAGGAGGTCGGTGCTATACTGAGACGAGACTGTAAGCTTCTCAAAACTTTCAGTCCCTTTCGTGCTCTGGATTCCACATGATGTTTTCCTGAGCCCAGGCTGTGCAGTATTTAAGTCATGACTCCTTTCAGATAAAGCCTGTTCTCCGCGGGCCATTATGAAAGAAACAGGGAACACAAATGAAACGGCTGATCGCACTGAGAATGTAGAACTACGTCTAAAGTTTCAAAACCACACAGAGTTATAGGAAACCCCGACCAACGGTCTCTGACAAAGTTATCTATTTGGCAGTCGCGCCTCCTATTGAACCACTAATTTATTCAAAGGAGATTTTTTTATCCCCATGATCTGATTATTATGATAATCAACCTGCCTAGACCCTTTTCTGCACCCTTGTCTGGGTTCTGCCCTCGGTTCTGACAGTTAAAGCTGATTTGCACGGTCTCACAAACGCCAATTCAGTGGCCACATTCCTAGACTCTACAGAGAAAAAAAAAGCCAGAGACAAAGGGAGAACTGGAAGCAGACTTGATTTAGGCAATGGGTTTGAGCTATAGAGAAGTCTTAAAGTCAAAGTATTATTAAGAAATTTTACAATTGAAAATCTTCTATTTAAAAACTGCTGTAAACATATATTCTATTAGCCTACATTAAACATATTTCCATATATAGCTTACATAAATAAAGATAAAACGACTATAAGCTACCATAAGCACTAAGCACAATATACCAAATATGGAACTTAATTGCTTGTTATTTGCTTTTTTTATTATTAATTCTTTCACGTGCAAAAATTCCCCCCAAAATAATACATATCAGACAATTAGTCTCTATTGCTTTGTAATTACATTATACTGGATAGAAATTATTTAGCAAATAACGTGGGAATGAACTCAAACTCGGAGAGGGCGTGGTCTAAAACTGACTGCATGGTGTCATCAGGGCGGGGCTTAGAGGTGCTATATGTTTTTTGACTTGCACCAAGAGGTTCATAACAGCGTTCATTCTCGGAAGAGAAAGAGAAAGGGAAGGGGGACGTGCACGTAGCTCATTTCGCTCTCCGGACCGAAGGAGATGGACACCTGAACGGGACATATGGGTGTAGAAACGGAGGGTTAGCCAGAGATGCTGAATGGATGGAGCCGTTGCGACGTCACGCGGAGCCCCAGCCGCGCAGCGCACGAGTCAACACAAGACGACATTGGAAAGCGCGAGGCGTTCTCGACCGCAGAGCCGTCCATTTAACCGAGAAACCCGTGAGTATACTGTGTTTATCTCCATACTGAGGATCATATTAAAAACAGCAGCTCGAGGAGGGGAAAGCGTGCTTCGATGGTAACAAATGCGCGTTTGCCTTTTAAGGCGCTCACGGAAGATGCGCTGCACAACACAGCTGCCTCTCATTTTTAATAAGATGCACAATCTATTGAAGGATACATTGTGTGTGTGTATATATATAGCCTATATACAGACAACGGTAATTAAATATTGTGATATTTGGTAATATATTCAGATCACACCCCTATTTAACGTTTAGTTTAACCGAATCCTCATGTGAAGGAACACCAGGTGGGCTCTGTGTTAGGTAGCCTGATAGCCATGATTCTCTTATAGGTGATTAAGGGTAAATGTTTTGTTATTAGTGAAAGCAACTTTATAATTGCCAACTTTTTGCATGCATTAGGCCATATTTTGACAAGGCATAAAATACCAGCATTAACATGTCTTCGTCCGCCGCCTTGACTCGATATAATCCTCCAGAAAATACATACCCAAACTAACATCTGTGTCCTGGATATCATCAAAATGTAATTTATCTATTCTTTTCGTACTGATGCACTCAATGCTTTAGATTTCATTTATTGTAATTTGTGTAACCTCTTATTGCTGTGATGTTAATTCAGCATACAAGCAAGTCAGTGACAGCTCTCATTCAGCGTGGACAACAAATCTCCATTTTTTGCTTTTAGATATTTAATGCACAGATATTTAATTTCTTTAGGTTTGCTTGGTGAACATACCTCTGATTGTATGCTATGGGTTTGTCAGTGAGGGTTATGCGTATGGCGCGCTTTAACAGTCCGCACAGAGCGTGTTTAGAGATCAATCCATAGGCTCTCAGACCAGGAAGAACAATTATACTGAACATTAAACTAGTTTACTGTGTAAATACACTCGCATTAAATTAATTAATCTCTCTCTCTCTCTCTCTCTCTCTCTCTCTCTCTCTCTCTCACACACACACACACACACACACACACTCTCACACACACACGCAACACTAACCATCTAACACAAAACATCTAACCATAACACTGTACCATTTTCAAGTAATATTTAGACTACTAGATAACCGAAATATAATTTCAATTCATGAAATGGTGTCAAGTAGCATAAAACACCTTCACGCGTTAATTTAGCTCAAGCATCCGTTATTAGTACTAAAACAATGGGTGTAATCAGCCAATGTGTGTCTTCCAAATACCACATGTGAGTTTGTTTGTTTTCTTGTTTTCTTTTCGCAGAATCTTCACGATATAGTCTGAAGGACAGGAGCCCATAATATAGGTAATGTTTTAGGCTTAATTATTATTATTATTATTATTATTATTATTATTATTATTATTATTATTATTATTATTATTATTATTATTATTATTTATCCTTCTTTTTTTTATAAATCCCTCGACATTTTATAATTTCAGTTTGCTAGTTGCAAAACCACATATCGAGTCCTAATCCATGCAGCCAAAGCAGGTTGTAATGAGTTGTAATGTTATAATGACCTCACAGTCCAGCACAACTTCTGACCGCAGAAACTAAATTCAGTCCATACCAACAAATCCATGTACCAGCAAATCCCACCCGTGATTACAAAACGCTACAGGAATGGCAGCAAATAAAGGAAAACAATTACACTCACGACTTGTCATGTAAGTGCAGTTAAATAGTATAATGTGACGCAAGCCACAGCAAGCCAAGTCAAAAAAGATAAACCGACCAGAATCCTAAAAATCTACTCTTCCCATGATCATTTAATATGCAGATGGGTTCATTAATAAAACACCAGTGTTGTGTTTGTGTATTTATTTCATTAACACTTTATTATTATACAATTACAACACCAGTGATGCTGTGTAATACCTCATCCATAGTTCAGCCAATCATAGAATATTTTGGGTGATGGATATTATGAACGACAGTAGGTTGACCACGGGATTAAATTCAGCAATTGAATACTAGTGAATAAAATCAAAATTCCGTTTACATTAAAATCGAGTTATAGCCTATGCAAATACACAAACTGTATATTTATTATAAAGCAGATATTTTTATTATTCAACATGATGGATTTTAAACAACACTAATTGCTATTGTGTGTAGTTAGTAAGTAAGTAAGTAAGTACGTAAGTAATAATAATAATAACAATAATAATAATAATATCAACAACAACAAATATGAGTAAATATTTGGTTATATATTAATTACTGCATGGTATTTTAATGGCAAAGAAAAGATGGGCATTATGGTAAAACAATTAAACAATGTGTTAACAAATTTGATAGTTTAGATTTTATTTCCTGTAATTTTATTATTATTATTATTATTATTATTATTAATTAAAATTATTATTAATGTTGTTGTTGTAAATTGCTGAATTTACTTAAATAGTGCCTATTGCTGTATTGTGAGACTAAATTGGTATTTGTTGTGCAAGTGTTTTTTGCAAACACATATGCATTAACATATTTGTGAGGCAGGGGTTTGTGAAAATTGTTTGCTGCATAGATCCTTAATTCCTTGTTTAGTGTCATATAGGCGACCATGCTAATCATTAACAGATAGAATCAAGACAGTTTGTACTGTAAACAGCATTCTGGGGACATTAACAAAATAATTAGGTGATGGGAAATGGACAGAGCATAGTCAAAATGAAAATGTTTGAACTTGACCCAACGTTGCCATTTTGGCTGGCACAAAAAGCTGTGCTGCATGATTATGATCTCTCTCTCTCTCTGTCTCTCTCTTTCTCTCTCTTTCTGATTACAACACCTCAGAGCAGTAATGGGGAATGGCTTCTTGCACAAAGGCTTTTAATTCGACCAACTCCACTTTCATTTGAATATGTACTCTGTGTGTGCGTCTGTCCAGAAGAAGAGACAGGGATTTCCCTAAGATAAACAAATGGACTATAGACTTGATGGTGAATTTGTGGGAAATTAAAACAAACACTGTTGGTCTTTATCATTTTGCAAGCTCAGAAATATCCTTAAATTTAGAATCAGCATTTTTAGGGAACATATTTTCCCTTTTCCAGGGAGAGAATAATTTGAAAAGGAAAGAGCAGTAAGTGTTGTTTTGGGTCTTGCCATTAACACAGTCTGTCAGGTTTGTGAGGATTTGAGAGAGAGAGTATATAAAAATAATGCCACATTAGCCAAGACAACATGTTATAATTTTTAAGCATTTAGAAATACTGGGGGGAAAACAACCTACTCTACCACTCTCTGTTGATTAGTAAATGATTGCATAATTATCTACCACTGAACCTATGCCATTTTTCAAATATAACCAGTTATATGCTGATTAAATTACACTGAATTAATGTTTTGTTAAAACACATTAATTTCACAGAGTCCTAATTTCAGAGGTAATCAAAAGTGTCTTTATTTTTAGGTGTGAATCCAAATCCCTAATTCCCCCCCATGGCTGGAAGAGATGGTTGGCCGAAGGGGTTGGCTGTTATCTTTGGTTATCTAGCTGTATGAGTGATGTACGTTCTTCATAAAGCTAGATAACCGAAAGTAACAAGAATCCCATTACACACCTAAAAGGCCACACCCATCCCACACTCCACATCCCACCCCTTGCTTTCTCTTCTCACAAGACCCACGACATGAAAAGGCATACAGAAAGAGCAGAATCGGTAAGGTGCTTTTCATCATGGTGTATGATTTGACACTGTGACCCTTGATACTGAGATTTTCTGCTTTACCTTATCTGACACGCAGTACACTGTAGTAGATTGTATTCTTAAAAGTAGTACAATAGTGATGGATTACCTGAGAGTTGACTACATTATTAAAGACTCTTGAACTAATATTCTTGAAGTGAATGAAGTGAATATATTCAGTTTGCATGATTATTTTATTTACTGACTAGTCCACTCCGGCACTTTTTAGGTTTCATATTCTTACAGATTCTACATTTTAATGTTGCACTTTCAACTGATACCATGTTGTCACTCTGCATAAGAGAGTCTTCTAAATTAATAAATGTAAAATGTAAATGTAATCACATGGCCTGGACAAACATGATCACGTTTAATCTCCTGATTTCAGAACACAAGCAAATGCACACAGGGGCTTAACATTGCAGTCACATGGCCACTGGGTCTCACAGATGCCTTTATAACATTCAACACAGTACACCATGTTCTACATGGATTAGTTTACCGGTTAAATATTTCTGTATCAAAGTCCATTAGGAAACGAAATATGTCTCTGACTGTTCAGTCGGAAAGATGTTACATTTTTAATACTGGGCCGTTTGATCACTGTTTTGATTGATTTTGAGACTGTAACTCTCCAAAGCAAATTTGGCAGCTGATTCAATGCTTTAAGAGCATTTGATTCATGGGTCAGCACTTGACTGATGTAGATTTTTTTGTGACTCCCAAAAGTGGCTGATGGGTGCTGACGCTAGTTTCGGTATATGGATGGGCTGAATTAGACCCAATATTAGAATATAAGATGAAAGCTGGATAGGATAGTAGTGAATGGTTCAAATGCGCTTCTGTTCCTTACTGTGAGCCAGTGGTCAGGTCTACTGACCCAGAACCATACTGCTGACAGCAACTATTAGGAGGACAATCCCACAATTTGAGGTAGCATAGAAGCCAGAGCAAGCTGGAGGTCTCTGCCTAATCAGATCATCCTACCTTTACACTTGATCTCAATCAGAGTTATACCACTGAGTCTGGACAGCATGCATTACTTCTTTAGATTAAAGCTTGTAAATATCTGATTTTTCTACAGGGCTTGTAATAAGACAAGTTTAAGCACTGTTTGACAAGTTTAAACTGTTATGGTGACAAAACCTTGATGGTTAAGTCAAAGCTATGTTTGTTCATCAAAGTGTCACATTTAGGACACATTTAGTCTCACATGTACATAGTTGGCAAATGTTCCTGTTCAGCTCAACTTGAAAATTGCAAGTAGTGAAAAGACGAAGAGATAAATCAGAAGGAATGTGTAAGCTTGTGAAACAAGTGTACTATGTGGTAAGCTATAATTTGGATAACCAAGGGCTCAGTGATATGCAGTTTATATGAAGCATTCATGTGTGCCAGTCTCTGCCCTTGGCCATGTAATAAACAGCGGCATCAGCTGATCGGTCACGGTCAGGGCTGCCTGCTGCAATGCAGCTGCTGCATAATACACTGGGTTAGCCTTGATAGTAAGGGAACAAATGGAAGAATGAACAATTCCATTATTGTACTTCTCTTTTCTAAACACCACATGCACTCTGATCGGAAGACCATATTTTCCTGTGCACAAACGAACAACACCAGAGTAACGTATCATTCTGTATGGTCTCAACATGGCACTTTATGTCCTGGTGTCTAGCATGTCAGGGCAACCCCAACATCTAATGAATGTTTTTTTTAATGTGGAACCAAAAAGCCACAAGTACAGAGCACAGGATTTTAATCATGCATTTATACTTAACCTAACATTAACAGTTAGGTAGGTAGACCTGGGGTGTGGTAAACCTACTGATTTAAGTATAACTGGAAATGTTTATAAAAACCTTTAGCAAGGCAACTTAAGCTCTATAAACATTTTTAATTGTATCCCTCCCCTCTTCTCCCTTCCCCTCTACTCCCCTCTGCAGTCAACTGTACTGTCTATAGAGCTAGCTCACTTGTCAAACAGACTCAATGGGTTCTTTTACTACCCTTTCAATACCGTCCAGTCACAACTGCTGAGTTGTAGTTATAGCAAAGCTAGCCAACCCCTGTCGTTGCCCTTCTTTCTATCGAACACACCAACTGAGTCTCAAAAAAGCTGCACTGTGGGACAGGAAATTAAGGACTAAATGCTTGTCTCTTTCGTTCCTCCAGCCTCTACTCTTCTGTCACCCCTGTTGAGATGTGAATATACATTAGACAGTTGGCAAACTCAACTGGTGTACTCATAGAATAGAGATTAAATAAGCTAAATGTAGTATAGCAAGTCAACGTTGTACAACCTTCACGAAAAGTCTATTCTTCACACAGACCTTATATCTGTGAGGACGTCAGAGCAAAAGGATACTTATTTGAAGGAGACTTTCTCCTTTTTGACTGATATTATTAGGAATGGTCAGAATACATTAATGATCCTAAATATGGTATCATGAGTATTTGTGCTCATTAGATATGTGTGCACACTACTGTCTTGCTAGATTATAACCCAAACAAATAAAACAGCGAGTGGCAGCAAATAACTAGGTGGATACTGGATAAGGTGATTTTGTTATCCATTTTGTCAAAGGGTCATAAAGAATGAGTAGTTTCCTGTGCATAAGTTGTATGGCTTCATATACTGACCAATTGGCCGGCTCATGCTCTAACACACCTACAGGTTCACTGAAAGCATACAAATTGTAGAAAGCAAACAATTGTTACCCCAGCTGTTAATGTCAGAGGCTTTACAATGGTCTCTATTCACTCTATTTGCATAAGGCATTTTTCTAAGAAAAAGGGCTGCCGGGAGAGGGGGGGGGGGGGGGGGGGGGGGGGGGGGGCCGGGGAAAGGGGGGGGGGGGGGGGGGGGGGGGGGGGGGGGGGGCCTTCAGCAGGACTACACCCCTTTAATTCTACTTCTAACTTTACCCCATCCAACTCTCTCACACTCTTTCCCCCTCAAACTCAGTCTCCCCTGGACCTCCAACCAGTGTCACCTTAAAACAAGGTCCATCTCCCAATGTTGCACTTCTGGAGGAATAAATGGTAACATGGTGTGTACTTATATAGCACTTTTTAACCTTAGCAGTTCTACAAAGTGGAATTCACCCACACACACACACACACACACACACACACACACACACACACACACATACCATTACAGGGTGCTAGCCTGCCATAGGCAGCAACTTGGGGTTCAGTGTCTTGCCCAAGGTGTGTGCCAGGAATAAAACTGCCAACCCTATGATTATTGGACAACCCGCTCTACCACCTGAGCCATAGTCACCCCATAAGCAGCTCCAATAAGTTTCCTGCTGCTGCAGAGTCCCTAAGTTCATATGGGAAAGGGTGAAACCATAGGCTTGAGAACTGATCTATTTGATATAAGTCAAGTGAGGCTTTTGGGTTCCAAAAACTTGGAGCATTCTATGTGATACAGAACATTCCTGGTTTGAGCTGCATCTTAGAGACAGGGCTTATTTGTTGGATTTTTTTTAATGAGAACAAGGTCATTTGACAAAAACGTGACTGCTGCAGTGGTATGCAATTTAAACCCTGTCAAAAACAGTCATTTTTACAGTCCTAGATATGTACTTGTGTGCGTTCATTTAAAACTCATAATGCATGTCATAAGGAAGAAAGCAGAGAGAAAGAGAGTGATTGTATGATCTCGCATAAACAGTGAAAATAGTTTTTTTTGTTCACCCTGGGCCAATGTTGGTGCTTCCCACCACATTTCCCTCCGTTAGCATTCTGCTGCCATGCAAAAGGATTTATGCCTTGCTCTCTTTCTTTTTCATTCAATCTCTCTGTGTAGATTTTTCCCAGCCTTGATTCTCAGATGGTTGAGTCTCATTTGCATGTATTTGCATAATGAAAGTCATTTGCATGCTCCGGGGCAGACTATACCATGTGAACAGACATTAAAAGGTGTTTGTGTGTGTGTGAGTGTGTGTGTGTGCGCACATGTCTGATTGGATGTACCCTTTAACACTTTCCCAGCCCTGCAAACTCATGTTTATGTTTTCATGTTCTTTCTCCATTTTTGCTCTTTCGTACAGACGTCCAATCTCTGTGTCGAAAAGATGCCAGCGAAAGGGAAGGAAAACATGAAGGACGTTATGGAGGAGGGGAGGGTTGGTGTTGAGACTCTCTGTGCCCCACTATGCATTGCTGCTCTCAGCCCCTCCTCTCACTGCCTGCCTGCCCCTTCCTCTTGTGACGAGCGGCAATCCACGCTTCACCACCATCTTAGAGAGCGCTGGCTTGAAATGGAAGAGGGAGGAAGAACGAGCAGGTAGACCCACCATCGCTCTCCTCCATTTCATATCCTCACACACACACACACACACACACACACACACAAACACACACACACATGCATAGCGTGAACTCCCTCTTCTTTCAGCACAGAGACTTTTTTTTAATTACAGCAGATGTGTTTTTTAATTGTGAAAATCACATGTCGCTGGCACAAAAGTGGGCGGGGACTTGTTTTGTACTTGCTTGTATTAAATCATTTGCTGCCACAATGGGGGAGTCAAAGCGGGCATCTGTTGGCACAAGAATTGAATAGACTGCCATCAGTGATTTTACTGCCCTCCTCACCACCTTGCCAGGCACTGAGATTGCGAGCTGCCATTTTGAAGGATGCTAGCGAGACTTTTATCCCACATCTTCAGGCACTACGCTGAAGAGCATCGCTGCATACAGAGGTGCAAAACTAATGGAAAAATATGACAAATTTGACATTCTCAGAGTGTTGGTTAAATTATTACAGTGACTGTATACTTTTATTAGACATGAGCACATTTATATTATATGTAAACCAGGACCAGGGAGCTATAACTTTAATACCTGCTTAACTAAAACACCAGTTACAGTCAGCAGAGTCCGATTAACAAAATGAGAGTAAAAAAACAATGTTTCCCATTGTCCCAAATTTGCTCAGAGAGCTGCCTTTGTTTGGGGACAGACATGCCATGGCCCAGCCGATGGGGTAAGTGTCACGCTCCAAGCACAGATCATAGTATAGGAGGTGCAGTAAGTGTGAGGTCTAATGAGGGTATACCAGACATATAGCAAAACAATATTACAGCAAGACAGTACTGGAGTTGTGTAAAATATTTGACCTTGGTGATCTTTTACCTACTGTTCTGGCTATCTGTCTACACAGTGTCTATACATTTAACAGGTTAAATTCTATTAGATATTTTGTACACAAGATTAGCTTCTATTCTGTGAACTGTTTCTAGGTCAAGTTCTGTTATGTGTAAAACCATTTAAGTGATTTCTGTTTCTATGTCTATAAAACATAAAGTCTTGGTCTCTACGAAGCTGAGTTTATTGTGTAATTGTGTGTCTGTAAATAGGTGGTAATGTGGTGTATGAGTCTGGCTTAGAGAGGCCTGAGGAAATTATGCAGGGCTAAAACAATACAAGCAGCAGCGAGGAGATGATGGGGTGCAAGGGTGCAGCGAAACCGTGTGTCTGGGAGAGTGTGTATAGCTGGGAGGCAAGTAGGGCATGGGCAAGGGGGCAGACACTCTCATGTCTGCACATACACACCCACCCCTCCTCTTGGGACAACCAAGCAGCTGGTCTCCTGCTCTCCACGCAGGCACCAGTCTTGGGAACAACCAAGGCCCGCAAAGAAAATGGGCACCCGGGGCCCCCCAAGTCTGAGGGTGTCTGTACACCCCTTCCCGCCGTCTCACCTCCCCCTCCTTCTACCAGCGATGCCGAGGGCCTGGGAATTACTTGAAGTTCATGGCCAGACCGCCTATTGAGCTGACAGGCAGACTGTTTGCTCAATTCAGCCCCCCATTCAGGCCTGAGTGGGGAGGGAGGGGAGCAGTTACACAGTAGCACTGCAATGGCTATTCATTCAATGAGAGGGAAATCAAGAAAGAAAGAAAGTAAAAAAAGAAAGAAAGAATGATGGAGCAACTGAAAAGAAGGGTTGCATATATAAAAGTGAGGATTCAGTGTGCCGCATTTGGCTCCAAAACGGTTGTGCCCACCAACATACCCAGAATCTAAACAGACCGTCTTTCTACAGCACTAACAGCCCCCTGTAGCCTCCTGCCCCCTCCTCTCTTCCAGTCCTGCTGCCCAGCTTTAACAGGACACGTGCTGCGGGTGTAAATTCACCTCATTCAGCTCAGTGTACAATGACAACAGTGTGCCGTCTATTTCCTACGGTCGCCCGTGGCATACCCTCACCCTCATTCTCAACACTTGTCTGTACTTCCTCTCACCCCAATTCACCACAGTCTTTTTTTTTTTTTTTTTTTGCTGTTTTTTATCACCTGCGTTTACTGCTGCAGCTTTAGTCAGATGCTAGATTCTGTGATATTTTAGGAAGAGTTTCCTTTTGATTATATGTAGAGAAAGCACAAAGCTAACCACAGATCAGTGTAAAAAGTTGTAAACACATCATTAACACCTTGATAGTGTAGTTTCAAGGTGTCAGAGTCACCTGCATTTCTTGTTAACATTTCTATTTTAACACGACTCAGATTGCTTTCTTTGGTCTTTGATTGCAATTTGACAGTCTTCTAAAAATAAAGAAGTCGATGTCAGTCAGAACCAATCAGAATCTAGCCTGGTGTAATTCCGTTTCTAATCTAATCTAATGTGTACTGAACCAGAAGTAGAGGTCCTAGTAATATTTGCAATGATGATGGTGGTCTGCTTGCTTTCTTGTTTTCCCCTTGACCTTAATATTTTAAGTTGCTTGTCTGAGCTGTGCAGTAGAGGCTGGGCTTACTCCATCTCAGCACTGCGGACTTAGGGTCTATCACATGTTTCGTCTTTGCATTAGCCTTAGAGCGTACCAAGCACTGAGATGCCTTCAACTTTATCCTCAATTTCCACCTGGCACTTGCTCCCTGTGCCTGAGCTTCAAGTCCTTATGCTGTACTCAATCATTAAAATACTGATCTAAATGGAAATTTATATGCAAATATGCTAATGTTGTATAAATGGTGCTAGGGAATAAATTTTTTTCATAATGATCAATGAATAAAGCTACATTACTGTGGCACCGACAAGGTATTCACAAAATCACATCTAATAATTTTCTAATAATCTAATAATCCCCTCTCTTTTTCAGGTGATGGAAGAATAAAAGAGGATTTTTAATAAATGACATCTGATCATGGATAACAAATCAATGCCTGCTGATGAAGAACTTGACCCGGATGTCTGCACCATTTCATTGTGTTCCCCAACATTATAACATTTAAGCACTTTAAATGCCTTTATTTCTTTTGCACATTTTGTCATTTAATTAATTTTTAAAAAATGTTTAAATTGCTTACTTTGATTCTGATTTTACATTTTTGTTAAGATAGTTATCTATTATAATTTAGAAGCTATTATAATCTGACATTCTAACATTAGCTCTGCATCCTCTACCTGGACATTTAATTGAAATTGCTTTCAAACATATCATCTTAGATTAGTTTGCTACAATATGAAATGCTATGTT